>OZ007599.1:232751384-233351384 GCA_963931845.1 Maratus michaelseni
TCTATATTTTGCTCAAATTCAATTTTATTTATTAATGATCTTGTTCAGATTTTGAAAAAACAGGGATTGAGAATTTCTTTTTTTCTTTCTGGTTTTCCCCACTAAAGTTTGTATTCACTGATGGATATTTTTTTCGCGTTGTCAATAAGTGATCATGTTTCTAATCACTTTTCTTTTTGTGTGAAAAATTAAATTTACTGCTTGATACAAAATCTCATACATCAATTTCTTTTTCTTAATTTTAAAAATCTTTCTACTAAGTTTTCAAAGTCTTTGGAATTTTAGTTGTTGAAGGTATCAATGATGTAACACATACAATTAACGCCCGCAATAATTTTTAATGTAATAAATATAAATTTCACCTTTGTTTTATTTTATTATTTACTTAGTTTCTGTACAAATCTTGTTTTTAGTTCGATGCACATCGTACAGCACCCGCGAAACTATGGTATATATGAGTCATCCTATATGGGCTTCTACTGCGCACTGACACACTTGATACAGGTGCTTTACCGATGAAATTTCGCACGACCTGTCCTGTTTATACCTAGTTTAGGAATATTATTGTAAATTTAATGATTTATATTATTTAAGCTAATTACATAAATTATAATTGGTAATTATATTCTTATTAAATGAAACACAGTTAGAAAATTCAATACAAATTTTTCTCCAATATCTGAGAGGGAACCCAAGAAAATGTTTGTTGAATAGGAAGGGGGGAGGGAGGGGTTCAGAACACCTTCTTATGGTCCACCTGCAAGCTATCAATAATAGAAAGATCGACACCTCAAATTATAGCAACACATGTTAACCAATTAATTTCCTTCCAAAGTTAATCTGAGAGATATTAAAAGGCTACTTCACTCAGACGAAAACACCCCTTCGCTAATGTTAATTTTCAATATTTTTATTTTTATTTTATTTTATTTTTTTTTTTTTTTTTTTTTTTTTTTTTTTTTTTTTTGCATTGGATAGTTCAGTACGCTCCTTTGTACTTTTTCGATTTTGATTACAAGTTTTTTTTTATTTTTATTTTTTATTATTAAGATACTTTCACTTTCGGAACCAGTTTCGAAAGTGAAAGTATCC
Organism: Maratus michaelseni; assembly: GCA_963931845.1. Taxonomy (NCBI): domain Eukaryota; kingdom Metazoa; phylum Arthropoda; class Arachnida; order Araneae; family Salticidae; genus Maratus; species Maratus michaelseni. The sequence continues at coordinate 232,752,477 of OZ007599.1, forward strand.
TCAATAAATTTTAAAAAAACTGCAACAAAAATCGAAAAAGTACAAAGGAGCGTGCATAGCGATTGACCTCAGCTATATCCAATTCAAAAAAATCATTTAAAAATATTAAAATGCGAACAAGATATCGTAAATTATTTCCCCCATAGGATTAACATTAACGAGCGGGTGTTTTCGCCTGAGTGAAGTAGCCTCTTAAGAATGTGGTATACACATTATATAAAAGGCCAATGTTTTTTTGTTTAGCTGGCGATTAGGCATGTCGTGAGATGAAAGGTTATGCGAACAAATGAAACGCCATTTAAATTTATTGTTATGACTAAAATCGGGAATTTTTTCTAACTCTTAATTATATAGCAGAGTAATTACTATATACAGGGTGATTATAAAAAACTATCCCGATATATGAGCCCATAACTGTCGTACCGTTCACAGAAACTGAATGAAATTCTGGCCTAAAGTATTTTGAGGTATGCTGCGCTCAAGAATCACGTGAAAAACAACAGTTAAATTCTAACAGTTACGGTTACAGTGACAAAATTTCGAAAATTTCAAATGGCAACACCTACTTTTTTTAATTGGAATGTGATCTTCGTAGTGAAAAACCATAAAAAGCGTTGGAACGGTACCTGTAGCACGAAAATCGCCGGCGCTAGACAGACTATAAGACGAAAAGTGAAAACAACCAATAAAGGACAGAGAAGCAACAGAAAGAACATTTTATTGTTCAGTGCTATCCACCATCTGCCGCATGTAAAGTGTCGTCGTGTGTAAAATGGAAAATGTATGAAACACAATAAAATGTTTTGTTTTCTGTTGCTTCTCTGTCCTTATTGGTTGTTTTCACTATTCTTCTTAGTCTGTTTAGCGCCGGCGATTTTCGTGCTACAGGTACCGTTCCAACGCTTTTTATGGTTTTTCACTATGAAGATCACATTCCAATAAAAAAAGTAAGTGTTGCCATTTGAAATTTTCGAAATTTTGTCACTGTAACCGTAACTGTTAAAATTTAGCTGTTGTCTTTCATATGATTTTTGAGCGCATACCTCAAAATACTTTAAACCAAAGTTTCATTCAATTTCTGTGAACGGTATGATAAGTTAGGGGCTCATATATTGGGATAGTTTTTTTATAATCACCCTGTAGTTTTGCCATTGGCATATGTTGGGATTGGACAAGAGAACACTTGTTGCGTTCAAAACACCATCTTTGACGGTATTTTCTGAAAAATGCTTTACTTTTATATAAACACTAGCCGTTCTTCAACCGTCTAGCCGGTCGTTTCCGAGTGGGGCCCAGATACATAGTGCAGCGTACCGCCCTGATTTCGCTTGGGACCCAGAAAGTGCATTTTACATGCAACCAGAAAAATATAAATAAAATACTTTAAATTGAAAAAAAATAAGAAAATAACTAATAAGAATATAAAAAAGCACTTAAATAAAGATTTCGCGACATATTTTTTTTTTCATGAGCCTTCTGACAAAATACTACTGGGCCCTAACTGTGATTATCTAGGGGTGGAGCTCAAGTAGTACTTTGTATCTGGGCCCCACTCGGAAGCGACCGGCTAATATATAATAAAAAATCAGCAATAGTTTTGTTTTTCGTCTAATCTTTCGCAATCGGGTTCGTAGCCGATGTTGCCCACAAACTCGTTAGCTCTAAAATCGCTGAAACACATGATTAAGTACTTTTTTTGTAGACTTGTAAAGCGGAGTTTCACATTTTTACTTAAAACTGCTGCTGAGATATGGCACAATTACCTAAAATTTTCGACAACCTTAATGGACTATTATCTAAAATTGCTGAAATACATAGTTACCTATTTTCTAGTACATTTGTTATCCTAAATTTCACGCATCTACCTATTACTGAGATATCGCAAAATAACATAGGAAATCCGACCCCCATCTAACACTCTTTCGTGGCTGAATTTCTAAAATCGCGGAAATACATGTTTAACTATTTTTTAGTAGATTTGTTATCCTGAATCTGTGATTTCAAGCTCAAAACTAAAAATGCTGCAAACAATCGAAATGACCAAAAATTTTCGACCCCCATTTACCCCCCCCCCCTTAATGGGTGAATTTCTAAAATCGCTGAAATATGTGTTTAATTATTTTTATAGCAGATTTTTTATTCTAAATTTCACGCTCTTATCCAAAACTACTGATGAGATATGGTGAAAAGGTGAAATCATCGAAAATTATCGACCCCCTCCCATTTAACTCCCTTAGTAGTTGAATTTCTAAAATCACCTAAAATGCATGTTTAACTATTCTTTAGTAGATTTGTTATCCCGAAATTCACGCTCCTAACTATAACTTCTGCTGAGATATGGCAAAATGGCGTAAAACATTCGACCCCCATTTAACCCCCCCCCCCTTAGTGTCGGAATTTCTAAAATAGCTGAAATACTTGTTTAACTATTTTTTCAGTAATATTTGTCATCCCGAGTTCCATGATTCTACCTAATAATTTCTACTGAGATATGGCAAAATGACCTAAAATATTTGACCTCCTATTTAACCCCCCTTAGTTGCTGAATTTCTAAAATTGCTGAAATATATGTTTAGCTATATTTTTTGTAGATTTGTTATCTCGAATTCCGAGCTCGTAACTAAAAATGCTGCTGAGATATAGCGAACAGGCAAAATGACCTAAAACGTTCGACCCCCCCCATTTAACCCCTTAATTGATGAATTTCTAAAATCGCAGAAATATGTGTCTAATTATTTTTTTAGTAGATTTGTTATCCTGAATTTTACGTTCCTATCTAAAACTGCTGTTGAGATATGGCGAAAACGTGAAATGACTAAAAACTTTGGACTCCCATTTAACCCCCTTAGTGGTTGATTTTTTAAAATCGCTGAAATATGTGTTTAACTAACTTTTAGTATATTTGTTATCTTGAATTTCGCGCTTTTAACTAAAACTGTTGTTGAAATATGGTAAAAAGGCAAAATGACCTAAAACTTTAGACCCCCCATTTAACCCCCTTAGTGGTTGAATTTCTAAAATAGCTGAAATACGTGTTTAATTATTTTTTTAGTAGATTTGTTATCTTGAAGCTCACGCTCTTACCTAAAACTGCTGATGAGATATGGTGAAAATGTGAAATCACCAAAATTTTCGAAACCCCCCCCCCCCTCCCCTTTAACTCACTTAGGGATTGAATGTCTACAATCGCCTGAAATACATGTTTAACTATTCTTTAGTAGAATTGTTATCCCAAATTTCAGGCTCCTACTTAAAACTCCTGCTGAGATATACCGAAAAGACGAAATTATCTGAAACTTTTGACCCCCCCATTTGATCCCTTTATGCTGTGAATTTTCAAAAATCCTTTCTTAGTACGCGCCTACCTTTAAAGAACATGTCTTCCAAATTTCATAGTTCTAGGACAAACGGTTGAAGCTCGACGTTGATTATGAGAAAATCAAGCTACTCCTTTATAAGTATAGATTAATAACGTTATTCTATTCTTAGAAACTTTAATATATATATTACCATTTTCATTTTTAAATGCAAAAAAAATCAGCTACTTTCTTTCAGACTCCAAGTAACTGAAATTTTTTTTAATCATTTATCTGTAACATTAAAGCATCTTTAAGAAAATACTGTCCAAATTTATGTTTTAGATCGATTTTCTTCGTGACAGGAAAAACACGAAAAAATGTTTCAAGTTGCGATAATCATGATAATCATGATAATCATAGATGTACTAGAATTTATAAGGGGGTTAGGGGGGGTGAAAAAGTTCCGCTGTGAGAGTAATCCATGTTATCGAGTACAGAAAATAAAGATACAGCTTTGGGTACAGCTTTAATAAAAGTTATCTTTATTAAAGAAATTTCAATCTTCAATTAGATATAATGCTAAATCCATGACTCCATTAATCAGTTCAGAAATAAATAAACATTGTATTCGACTTAGTTCAGAAACAAACAGATTGATGAGAGACGGATAACCTAATCCATATAAACCTTAACAATTTTAACAAGTTTTTAAACTGAATAAATATGGGAAAAAGATCTTCGGTTGATCTTTGTGATCTTTAGAGTAAAACTTTATCTTTTTTGTTTTCTTCTTCTCGTTGCGTCGAAGTTTTCGTTATTATATATTTTACCTTAGCGTAAAAAAATCGAAGCAAAGCTTTCTGGTTTTTATGTTTATCTACATTTGTAAACATATCTCGTTTATTCTATCGCACTTATTTCTAAAGTGATACAAATGAAAAAAAAAAAAAAAAAAAAATTCAGAAAAAGTAAAAAACATTTTAATGGATTTAGGGGGAAATGAATTAGTAGAAAACAACGTTACTGAAAAGAAAAGACTATAAAAAGTAAGAAACAAGCACCTTTTTGTTTTGTTTTTAGCCCTGATCTTTGAAAATTTCCCTTATTGAATTGTGACGTTTTTAATGCAAGCCGAAGTAAAATAATTCAAGATGTAACAAAGTCTTTATATTTATCATGATTGGCTAAACTGACACATCCCTAAATAACACAAATTTTCTATTTCATTTGTATCAACAAACCTATCTTAACCTAAAATACTGCTCGTCGGTGCATCACATTTTATACTGAAAAGGGACATAATTCTAAATGTAACACTTTTTATTTCAGATTTCAGACACAATCGCTATACTAGTTTAAGTTGTAACTAAAAATCTGCGACTTTTGTAGAACATGTGATCCAGGCAAAATTTGGGGCCTATTTAGGATCCCTTCACAAAATTCCTCTTAATAAAACACAATCTTAGAAAATTCCTTTTAATAAAACCGGCTCCTTAACCATTTAAAAAAAAAAAAAAAAAAAAAATAGACCCTTTTACAAAATTCTATTCCCTAAAAACATACTCTTCATTAATTATTTTATTTTGTTTTTGTTTTTATTGTTGTTGGGTTTTAAAATGCGTAATTTGTAAACAAATCAAGTTCACAAATAAGGAAAACTTTAGCAGACAGACTTATAAATGTTATTATTAATAAATGCTTGGTTTGTGAATCTGAGTAGTAACTGGATTTCCCCTTTCATTACAAAATGTTATTTGTCACAAAAATATAATAAATTTTACAAAATTAACTTTTACTTTTCACAAAATGGTTCCCAAGAAAAAACCCTGCATCGGGTGTGGAAATTGATTTTACCCGTGTCAGGTCGGGTCGGGTAGGCGCTAATTTTTCTTATTGTGGTTCCGTTCCGGGTCAGGTTAATTCAAATTAATTCGGGTTGAGCAGGGGTCGGAAGTATAGCGCGCTACATATAGCGAAACTACTGTAGTCGCTACTTTTTGCAGTAGTTTGTAGTGTAGCTCGCTACATTTTGAACAATGTAGTGTAGCGAGTAGCGCGATACAAAAAATCAGTAGTTTGTAGCGAGAACCTACGCTACTTTTAACGCTACTTCAATAAAAAAAGGGCCATTCTGCAAATCACGGGGTCGAAATTGCTTCTTTTGTGCAGAATTTGTTCTGCTCAACATCCGAATCGCAATGGCCGAAACTTTCCGAATCGCAGTGGCAAAACTCAGCTACAGTGTATAGCAACGCATTGCGTGAAGTTGCAGATTTTTTCCATTGACACTTGCTGCTGAAATCAAGTAACCCACCAAAAGAATTAATTTTCTTGTTGACAACACTTGTATATTTATTTGCTATTAAGTCCTCATGTTTTGACTCCGGTTTCTTATTATTCGGAATTGCTCTATTTGCAGATTTATTTATTGTTTGCATTTAGGGTTGTTTTTCTGCAATTTTCTATATTATAATATCTTTCTTAATTTTGCTACGAAATTTGTTTTAAGTGTGTATAAACTAACGTTATGGAGACAAACACAAAACATTTTCTTGTATGTTATCTTTCTGAACTTTTTAGTGCCCTCGGTTATGATGTCGCATTTATTTAATTGTATCCTGGCAGACGCGATATAACGAGGGGTCACAATATTATTTAATCCGTGTCTTCAATTTTTTTGTGTAAATTGAACACTTTGACAAAATTTTAAAGTGGCGAAGTAGTGACTACTTTTGAAAAGTAGTTTGTAGTCGCTACTTTTTAAAACAAGTAGTTGTATTTGTAGTTAACAACATTTTCAACAAAGTAGTTGTAGTTGTAGTTCGCTACAATAAAAAAAGTAGTTTTTCCGACCCCTGGGGTTGAGTTGGGATTCTTGCGGGTTGGGTTTGTGTTAACCCGATTTTTCAAAAGAAAGTCCAGAATATTGTTTTAGGCGAAAAACTGTGTGTTTGAATATGAACGAGTCTTTACGTGTTAATTTTGCTACATAAAATATGTATTAGAGATATGATTATAGACTATTTTTCCATTTTTATTTAATTGTATTTATTTAATTTCCATATTTATTTAATTGTATCCGGGCAGACACGATATAATGAGGGGTTACAATATTATTTAATCCGTGTCTTCATTTTTTTTTTTTTTTTGTAAATTGAACATTTTGACAAAATTTGAAAGTAGCGAAGTAGTGACTACTTTTGCTACTAAATTTTCTTATATTTCGGTTTGCGGGTCGGGTTTGGATGGAACTATTTAGGGATCGGAACGGGTTGCGAATTCACTTTTAATAGAATTTGGGAGTTCGGTTCGGGTATAACCACACATCTAAAATGTGACACGTACAGAGTCAATGACATATAAGACAATCTTGGGGGGGGGGGGGGGGCAAAATATATACTTTTGGCACATGATAGATGAAGGTTTAATTATGATTTTAGTGGTAATAACTCAAAATTCATGGGTTTTTTTTAGATATGTTACTTTAGAAATAAGTGTGCGACATTATAATTTTCTTTATTTTGTTAATAAAAATTGTATAAAACATCGAATTGATATTATATGATAATACAATAAAAATACAATCACAACATTTCATCCCATTAAAAGTTATCTACAAGTAATTTCAACTAGTTTAAAAAACTTAATTTTGAAAAATAAATAAATAAAGAAGCTAAATCTATTAAGAAAATTGTAATTTTTCTGTTAGTAACTTTAAGTGAGAGTGAATATTTTTATTTTAGCAGCCAAAAGTCTTACTATTCGTATGGAATATCAATAGTAGATGGCGACACCAGCTATCGAGCCCTTCATTTTCTAGATAAAACACAAACTTAAATTTATTTCGTTCGTTCTTATATCCATATTCATTACCCATACTTTCCCTCAACATAAAACAACATTTTCTTTCAATGAAACAAAAAAAAAATATATTAAATTACTCCAAAATAAAATGCTATTATTATTTTATTATTATTATAATTCGTGGCTTTGAAATTCAGGCAGTTTTAATATTTTTAATCCGTGATATTATTTTCCTTTATTTTATCAGATGACTGCGTTCATAACTTTTGTTTTATTTTTAAATTCTTGCGATTTTATTTTAAAAATTCTTACAATATTTAAATTTGGCATTCCAGTACTAAAAATAAATGTTTACTTTTACAGTCAGATGCCATATTAAAAAATAAAACAGGGTTTAAAGCTTCAACATAAATAAAAAATGATAGACATTGCTTTTAAAATATTCTGGAAAATTCAACTCTGAATCTTCCCAAAACCCTATACCAGTGAGATTAGGAATTGTCAGGGGCATGCACAGCATGGGATAAGAGGAGAGGGGGGAAGGGCAATTGTACCGGACCCCAAGTTCAAGTACCCAATTGAATTTGGGGCTTCCTGTACCTGTAATGGGCCTATTTCGTATTAACTATGTGCATGAAAAAGGTATCCAATGTAGGGGGGGCCATAAACGTAATCTGTAGAGTTTGGCACATTTGTAAATGCAATTATCTGCAATGTAATTACAGTTTAATTGTATGTAATTAATTGTAGTCATGCAGCACTGTAGCCGAAACTGCCTTCCCCCCCCCCCCCCATTCCATTTTCTGACGAAATTTCTGAGCTTGAATGTGTGTAACTATAATTAATTGCATACAATTAAATTGTAATTAGATTGCAGATAATTGCAGTTAAAAATTTTCCCAACTCTGGGACTGTAAATTAACCGCAGATTCTCTAATTTTCTTCATCTAAAAATTCCTGCCCAAAATTGAACAGAGCAGGGGGGGGGGGGGGGAATTCAAATAGGGCAATTGTGAAGGGATCTGATCTGAAGTCAGAGGGGGGGGGGGCAGATTTTTTGGGAGGTTAATTCACGTGCCCTTTCTTTCCACTTTCATAAAGAATAAATGTAGTAGAAATCAAGTATTCCTGCCTATTTATATACAATTGATATAAAATTTTGTAAATTGAAATAATTAAAATTTCCCAAAATTTAAAAGCTAGTAAAAGAAAAATGTTGCTTACATGTTAAAAATATGCGCCTATATCCATTCAAGATTTGGGAATCCTAACAAGTGCCATGCAATTAAAATGATATAATTCAAAAATATTTCATCTCTTATTGCTAGATCTGGTTAGTTTTTACCTTAGTACTGAATACCTTTTGACGGTTGAAAATGTCACTAGTTCTGGCTGCAGCACTAGTTCATCAGTGCTGCAGTCGTAGGGTATACTGCGTATACCATCGTATAACTTCTACTACACCTCTGCTTAACATTTAAAATATCTTTATCCTGAATAATAACAAACTACAATAGCTAAACTGTTTTTTTTTTTTTTTTTTTTTATCAGTTTTCGTTATTTTTTACGTATTTCTATATTTTGACAATTTCACAGTATTTACAATGAAATGTTTTAAAATCTTTAAAGTAATAGATGTGCTATTGTATTAAAAGATGAGAGTTAGAGGGGGCTAAAGAGTATAATAGGTGTGTGGGGGGGGGGGGTCAAGGCCGTAATCAGATGGGGCAAGGTGGGCTGAGTCCCTCCTAGCAACTTCTTCAGCCCCCTCTACACTTCATAGTCTTTCAATAGGAATAACATCATTTATTACATTTAAGAATTTTAAAATTTTATAATCAAAAGTTTTTTGTCCGTGGGGCCTTATTTTCTTCTTCTGTCTATATTTATATATCCTTAAAATAGAAGGGGAAAAGACAAGCTGTAAATTAGCCCCATCAAAAAATTTCAACCTCTCAGCCACTGGTGGGGCTTACTTGTTACGGGTTCCTAAAACTTATATTTGTTCACTTGGGTCAAGCTGCGGGTATTTACTTTAAAAACTAAGTCTCCAATAAACAGCTAACTATTGCTGATACTTACTAGAAGCGTACCACAAAGATTATATAAACAAAAAATGAAATTTATCTATAATTTCTCCAAATAATTAAAAAAAATGTCTAAAAAATGATCGAAAAATATCCTTAAAATGTGATGTAAATATTCATTTCTTTGCTTTTAAAATCTATTTATCTCCAATACATCGAAATAAATATTAAATTTTCTTAAAATTCAAAATCTCGAAAATTGACTCGCAAAAAACAAAATCGTAAAAATGAAAATATTTCCTCTGAAAGGATATGCATGGCTAGGCTTTATATATATGTTTACTAGCCAGTTTTTCTTGTAGCCCGGCTAGCTCAGTCGGTAGAGCACGAGACTCTTAATCTCGGGGTCGTGGGTTCGAGCCCCACGTTGGGCGAGAAAATTTTTATTTGCTAAATAATTGTATTTAAATAATATAAAAGATTTAGGAAATGCAGTCAAAACTCAAGTCAGTTTTCCCGAATTGAAAAGGAAATATTTAATATTGCTTTTTAACTAATTTTAATTGTATGCACAGTGTCCCAAAAAGATTGAAACACGCGTTTTAACACTTTCCAACATTAGAAAGTGTCTATGAATTCGGTTTGTCTGGCCGTGCTCTAACTCACGTAAAAATACTCGGATTGCCATGCAATTGTTATATGTTATATTGATGACATGTTCAGTATTGAAAATGAAGTATGTAGCACTTATACTTCGTTTACAGGAGTGCTCAAAAGAATGACTATGGTCAACGGGAAAAAATCCTTTGCAGTGTATTTTAATGATCTGATGGCATTGTTTCAAATATATTGAAATTAATATACATCACTGAAGTGCACTACAAGATGCTTACTATCGAATAATGTTACGTATAGCAATTATAATTAGTTTACAGGAATTCCATTATATTATGGTTTATGGGGAAAATTCGTTTGCGGTGCATTTTAATCATGATACACTATTACAAACATAATGAAATTTACACAATTTGTGAGGTGCACTAAAACATGCTTTCCGTAAAATATAGAGTGTAAGGCATTTTTCATTCATCACAGGACCACACAAAAATATTCGGTTACATAATGGTCTACGGAGAAAAGCTGTTTGCAGCCTTTTTTAATTACATTACACTATATCAGATATAATGAAATTGATATACATTACTGAGGTTTATTACAAGATACCTGTTGTATAATAGGATGTGCATAGCATTTATCGTTCATTTACAGGGACCACACAAAAGTTTTCGAATACAGTACTGCATCCGAAGTATTCTCTACAAGCGATAATTGTTGGAAGTGCGCTTTCCGTTAGGTATGCGTTTAACTAAATTTTTGTGTACTATATGTGGTATGTATAAATGCTACAAATCATATACAGGACTACACAAAGGAATTCGTAAGCATTACTGTGTATCTACTAAAATTTCTTGAAGGTTTTTTTTTTTTTTTTTTTTTTTTTTTTTTTTTTTTTTAAACCGAGTTATGCATTTTGAACGTGAAATATATTTTGTATATTTAGTATACTAAGCGATGTTTGTTGAATATAAATGAAATCATATACAGGGCCACGAAAAAAACTGGATTCATGGCCATTGATGTATGATAATTTCTGAAAGTGTGATTTCAGTAACTTACAGCATATTTTTTACCTGAATTAAACTTTAGCTTAATATGTTTCGTGTATAAAAATCTCAAAGTAATATACATGGCAGTACAAAAGAATTCAAATATGTTTCCACCTGTTGGTAGAAACTGTGAAGGTGAATTTTCAACTGTGTTATGTTTTTTCTTACTAACCTAAATTATGACATACTATATAGAGTATATATACAAATCTATAGATTATATACAGGGCTGCACAAAAGAATTGGAGTACTTTTCTGGCTATGGTCTGTAATTGCTGAAATCTGGTTTTCAAATGTGTTTTGAGTTTTCTAAAATGCCTATTTAGGTATCTTATTTACCTTATTTAGCAGCGAATGTTTGTTAATGTTTTCTGGAAGTGTTGGAAGGTGTTTCATAATCTATGCTTGATGCATGATTTTACGTTCTTGTTCAATATTAATGTGTATTTCTATACAACAAAGTGAATTGTTTGTATATTTTTTCTTCATTATTTATGACCCCCTTCCCCTCCTCTTGTTTAGAATAATCTTCTGTTTTACGGGGGAGAGTGATATTGTCAATTTTATATATATATATATTTTTTTTTTATAGGAAAATAAATTTGAAATTTTATTTTAAATTATAGATAAAATAAATATTTTTTCTTTGGCACAAAGTTTATTTTATTTCCAATTTGATTGATATTCTATTCTTGTTTAACCCTCCATTTCCAAGTTTTTGAAATTTTCCACAGTTGGGTAACCGTGTATTTACAAATATTTTTGAGTTATACAAATTTCTCTACAACTTAAATTTTGTTGTAACTTGCATGATAAAGTTGTTATATTCAACAAATCAAAAATATTTTTGCGCGAACCGATGCTAGCTTGACAACATCAATACAGAAATATAATATGTCCAGCGTAGAAATGAGCATCGAACAGTTACATCATGTCTATGCCCAGGATTAATTTTTTCAGCAGACTCGGGCAGGCCGGGATCAGGCTTACACTTTATTTTACATACTTGGGCCGGTCGGAACTGGACTTAATTGTTCCCAGTACGTGTCGAGTAAGGAATTTGTTTTGTAAAAATAGTAATTGCGATAATGAACTTCTGTTAATGGAATCTTTGGAAATAATGTTTTAATAAATTATAGTGAAACATTTTCAAAAATCTATTTTTTTATTATTATTATACAGCAACAAAACTTATGATGTATAATCATCTTTTTTAGATAGCTTTCAATACAAAAAAGTATAAAGCTACCTATTGCAGCCGTTCGGAGGAAAGCAGTTCCGGAAAATTTCGATATATTTTCATCGATCATGACCCCCAGACCCCAAAACCACCCTCCGTTCAAATGTTGATATATATATCTGACCTATGTCATACGATAACGCTCGTATTTATAAATCAATTTTTATGAAACTAATTGTGTGTATTAAGCTCACTAATGTCTCGACAGAGTTCGTTGGCCAGCTTGGTCCGCCCTTTTGTTTCAAGATGGCGGCCACTTAAAAATTTAAAACTAAAATAAATATACAAAAAAGTTAAAAATTCAAATTTATTTTTAATTATGTGTTAGGCCTTGATACGAGGATTCCAGAGCATTTTTTGGTTTACCTCTATCTTAAAAAATGGCTGAGATAGAGCAGTTTGAAATTCTAGGGTGGCTGACATTTTGAAACAAGACAGCACATTACAAAAATTTTCATTGTTGTAATAATTTTCCCAATCATACGCATAAAACTATATATTAATATCCGTTATCGCCAAATTCTCACCAAACTTGGCGACATTTGGCGAAATATCGCCAAATTTGGCGACCAAAATAAGTCTTCTTAAATGAAGCCAGTTTGGCTATTGCTCAATAATTTGGCGAATTTCTTATTCAAATTCAGTATTAACGAATCTTTTGTAAACGTTTTCTTTGCATTTTAACTTGCTGTTTTCGTGTAACATTAGCTAAAATTTTAAAACGAAGATATAGGAAAGCTACCCTTTCCTCCCGGTACAGGCCGGAAGGACTTTTTTATTTTATTCTAAACTAACATTATTTTTTTTTAATGTATTTATTTGAATGTAATAGTCTACTAAGAGTCTAAGTGATCATTAATGTTGCTATACATTAATGATCGTCCAAATAAAGTTATTTATGTAAATGCTTTTCTAGATAAGAAAGTTGGAAAATAAATTAATAGGGATTATTATTTATTGGTGTCATTTTATCAATTCTATGGCTTGTGAACATATAGTAATCTAAAATATACAGTAAAATTTTCCCATAAACATGTATGCAGCATTTATTAAAATAATATTTATTGTATGTTAAGACACAATGGATTTTTTGTAGAAATTGAGTCAGGTGGGGACGGGCCTGATTTCATTGGTTTTTTCACGGGCCTGTTTTCACTGATTTTTCAACGGGCCGGGTCGTAAACTGAAAAATCATAAACGGGCTGGGCAGAGCCCGGGCCTGGAAATTCCGGCCCGTGCAGACCTTTACCATAAACAAAATTTGCTGGTATAGCTCGTTTTCAGTTGTGGTATACGCTTTTTTAAATTTAACGGATTTTTTGCATGTGATTCGGTTTTTATTTAATATAAATTCTATAGATCATATACAGGGCTGCTCAAAAGATCTTACGTACATTTCCGTTTACTGACGTAAATTGCTAGGGGAATTTTCAGTTGTGCCATGTATTTCCTAACTGAAGTAAATTTTAGCATACTGCGTTACACACAAACCTTAGATCATATACAGAGCTTCACAAAAAAAATCGCATATTTTGTTTGACTATTGGTATTAATTGCTGAAATTGGGTTTTTAAATGTGTTATTGTGTTTTCTAAATTGTTTCCTTAATAAACTGTGAAGTTTTGTTACATTATTCTGAATGTGTTGGAAAGTGTTTCATAATCTATGCTTGACGAATGATTTTTCGTTCTTCTTTATTATATTGAAATGTATTTCTATTTTTAAAAATATGTTTCATTTCTTTAAATATTTCTATTTATTTATTTTAATTGAAGGGTGTATAACCCCCTCTCTCGTTTACAATTACTTTCGTTTTATGCTTTATTTTCAATTCGCTATACTTTTATAGCAAAATGAATTTAAAATAAATCAGGTTAAATATATACAGTCGAACCGCGTTAACATGAACCTCAAGGGGAATCAAAATTTTGTTCATGTTAACAGTAATTCATGTTATCAGTATCAAATATTTGTACTCGTTTTTATAGGGGACTATGTAAACAATTCATGTTAAAAGTAATTCACGTTAAGCGTGTTCATGATAACGAGGTTTGACTGTATATATAGCCACAAAGTTTGTTTATTTCTGATTTCACTCAAAGTTATATCATCGTCTAACCCTCTGTTCTATGAGTTTCTGAAAGTTCAACGATTCTTCAGTTAAGGAAAATTTTACATATCTACCCTATATATACAAAATCCTAATGAAACGAATTTATGAAACGACTGATAAAACTAATATGTGTTGTCGAATATTTCACAGCTATACCTCCTAAGAATATGGAGCGTAGGCCTATTAAATTAACACCAGTTATCCGCATTGATCCGCGAGGATATCAAAAGTGGTCTTAGAATGTTAAAATTTGAATTAGTTTTCGAGATATTAATTTTTTTTTCTAATTTTTAATGACATTTCTGTAATGATGGCAACTGAATTAATCGATTTTTGTGGATAAAAGAGAGAAAAAGGAAAACGATAGGGATTATTAGATTTTTTTTTTTTTTTTTGTCATTTTCAAATTGAAAATTGAAATTATCCTTTATTTGAATAGATAGTGAAAACAATATTGTGATTGAATTATGTTTTTTCAGAAAATTTTAAGAAGTCAAAACTTATTTTCACATATTCGATCTTCAGGAATCAGTTTATTTTAAAATGCCAAAAATCTTCTCTCATCTTGAATATTGAGATAAATTCCGTTGACGTTAAATAATAATAATAATAATAATAATAATTCCATCGTAGCTGTTTTCAATTTTACCTTCATCCAAAGAGGTTAACAAAAACACATTTGAGCTCTTTGCATTTAAGTAAAGATTTTATTATCTCCTGTTTACAATAAATGAATTTAAAGAAGGAACCCAGTTCTACAAGTAATTATTTCCTATAGATGGCGATAAAAACTTTTCACAAAAGCGCTTAATAGCGGGAAAAATACAATTTTCTATGCATTTATTTCAATTCATAAACTGGAAATATTTTGAATAAATTCGTCCAAATAACGTCATTTATGTAAATACTTTTGTTGGATAAGAAAGGAGAAATAGAAATTAATAGGTATTATTATTTATTGATGTCATTTTGTGAATCAACTTGATAAGAATATATATATTTAATTTGAGCGGATGGCGAAAACAATATCGTGGTTAAATTATATTTTCAATAAAATTTGAAGAAATAAAAACTTCACATATTTAAGATACAGGAATCAATTTATCTTGAAAAAGAAAGAAAAACGTCCGTCGACAAAATTGACAAGAAATTATTGTAACTTTTTTAAAAATTTACATTCGACCAAGGAGGTATAAAACAAAAACTAAATTAATATCCTTGCATTTAACTAGAGAATTATTGGTCTCTATTTAGAAAAAAATATATCGAAGAAAACAGATTTTCAACTGGCGAAAAACTTTTCAGAAGGGCGTTCAAAGCAAAATGTTTTAGAGAGAAAAATTAAATTTTTTGTAAGCATTTCTTTTAATTCATAAATATAAAATGCTTTTAAATAAATTCGTCAAAATAAAGTCATTTTTGTATAGGTTTACCCAAATGACGTCATTTCCACCAGCTCCGAAATTAGAAGCGAAATCTTGGAAGAACGAAAAGCTTTTGGCAAACGAAGTTACAGAAAATGTACATTTTTTATTGGGGAAAGCTTTTGACTTTTAAATTTTAAATGTAAATATAATTTATTATTTGAAATGTTATATTTAGTAAAATTAATATTATAATTGTCTTCTAAATTTACAATAAAGTTAGATTTCGTTTCTTCCAAAGAATCGAATAATCTCATGCAATTGAAAATCAACACATCGGGTTGCCAAGCAGCTAGTGTTTTATAAAATATTTTTGAAATCAGAAAATTTTTTAAAGAATCAAATTTTGCTCTAAATTGCATAAGATAATTAAACTTTAATAAATAAAAATCGTTACATATTTGTCTGAAAAAAGTTTTAAATATGCATTTATTTAATTAAACATTTAAAACGGTTAAACGTTTAGCGTAGAAACATTGATTGGGTACATTTTACCCAACTCGTGGAATGAAAGATCTGTGATCACAAAGTATTTTTTATATTTCATTGCGTCGCCAATCAGCAAAAGATAGCCAAATAACAGAGTGATCATTATTTCTTTTATGGTAGTATAACTGAGATTCCGCAGTGTATTTTTTTTTTTTTTTTTTTTTTTTTTATGTCGATTACTTCAGGTATACTTGCAGGAGAAGAACAGTCCTATTTTATTATTATTATTATTATTTATTTTTTTTTACTTTTTGGAATATGCGCTTATGGAAGCCTTCCTTGTAATTTTTTTTTTTTTTGAGGTAAATATGCTCTAGACTGCAACAGGGAGCAACTAAAACTTTTTACTGAAAGTATTGGTATTACATTATTTTTGATAAAAACATACTTTTTAGAAATTATCTTTTTTCACCTTTTTATTGGAAGAATTGCCCTTTCCGGCACAGACAAATTCTGTTCGCAAAATAAGAAATTACTGACTGACACCGGAATTTACAAACGACTTTTTTAGAAAATACGAACTTCTCATTTTAAGCTGCTTTCATTATAGAAAATTTTTTGTATTAAAATATTCTTGGTGTCGAGTGCAAGTTTTGAATTAAAATTATGTGTGCCCGGAGTGGGACCACTATGCCGGAAAGGGTTAACCACAATTCATGAGAAAGTTTATTCAACATAATTCAATACACAAGAGGATAATCGCGGAATAATAGTAATATGTGATTTTCTGCAAGCTACATGAAGAAAGAGGTAATGGAATATTTTTTTTCTCCCGATTTTATATCTTCGAATCTATTTTTGTGTACCTAAGCAAAAGTGCCTTGCAATATAAAGGGACCATCCCTTAATTTCCTCACACTTCCGGGGGGGGGGGGGGTGACACATATTGACAGGGAAAGAGGGTGGGTTCTGACATCTCATTTAAAATATGAAAACAATTAGATATACATTTTTTGCATGCAGCATAATAAAGTTCATTGAGAGTATTTCTATATTCAGGTAGATAAGTATATATTTTTTCCCTTTTCTTTCAATTGCTACAGCTTGAAATAAAAGCACACAAAATCCTAACGGTTTTTAATTCGTATGTAGGTATTTAATGCATTTTAATTCGTAAATGGTACCTCTGCTTCTATTCTTCAGATAAAGGGAATCGATTAGCGTTTTCCACTGTGCTGTAAAAGCAAAGGATCTTTTAGAAAATGGTCTCAATGCTAAGTTTTAAGTCAATTTTTGGGACACGGCAGTTCGAGAATGATCGTAATCAGGGTACAATCGATTTTAATTCAAGATCTATCCCGTTTATAAGAAAATTAAAAACGCTGTTCGATTCTTAAGATTTAAATTTTAATATCTACAAATTTCATGCGTTGAAGTTTATGAATGTGTCAGAAAGTGCGCATTGTTGAGAGAAGTAAACAACAACAACAACAACAACAAAATAAAAACGCGTTTATACAAAGCTTTCATTTTTGGATGCTCTATAATTTTCAGAGTGCAATTTCCAAAGTATCTTCTCAGTTCATGGAAAGCCTACAAATGAAATTTAGTTTCTTATTACTTACCCATCATACGTAGTATAGGGTAAGTCTTGTATTCGATTTAAAAATCGAAAAAAAATTGACGGATTTACACGTTTCAGACACTGGAGATTCCGAAAAACATATTTTTAGAAGAAAAAAAATTGCCGTCCGTCTCTCTGTGTGTGCGTGTGTGTGTGTGTGTTTGTGTCTGTAAATGCAACCGAACAAATTGAGATTGAGACTTGAAATTTGATATGTACTAGCATGTAACAATGAGAAGAAGCTTATTCAGTTTCAGTAACCTCGATTATCGGGCTCTATTTTTTTTTCAGACTCTCGAAATATTCGTTCTGATAAAAGGTATATAAAAAATTTCGAGATTGTTTTTTTAAGGAATGAATATAAAAGGCAATAAAACATATAAATTTTGCATAAAGAATGAAGTCGATCGAGTAATTAGTTGCCGAGATATTTGTAATCACATTTTCCAAACTCTTCGATTTCTCATGACCCTGTATTTCATTCAAATTTCAATTCAAAGATATGTTTTAATTGGAAAAGAGACGCTTAATCCGACGCAGTAAACGATTAGTTCATATGATTATCATTTTTAGAGTTATAAGGATTTTTCTTACGCAATTCAGTAATAGAGCATTTTAAGTTTATGACGTCATCAAGCCACGATTTTATTCGAATTGCAATGCATTTTATAAATAGTTTACACATGTTTTATTTTCATATTTTATATTATGCATATCCATGATGGGTAAGTATTACGGTGGCCCCCAACGACTAGTTTCAAACTTATTAATCTGAAAGTTCATGATATGTAAACATGTAAAACACGAAGTGACAGTAGACATATGCGGGGACATTTCCGTCGTCACCAAATGAAGTCAGCTGTGGCTTACATCGTGACTAAAGGCGGAAATGTGATGTCTTAGAGATACGACAAAAACTAATCTTCATCTTCCTAGTATTCTGAAAAGAACTCTTTTAAAACACAAATGTGATAGCAGACTCATCAGTCACCCAGTTTAACTCTGACATGTTCACTCCAAAATTCCACATTCATCATTCTCACTGACAAATGTAAGGAGATCAACCGCGGATACCAAAACCATTTCATACAGCTTTACAAATGTGACGAACGGACGTTCTATTAGAAAACATGGCTAGGAGTTGACTCTTGACTCCACCTGGACGTGGGGTTAAATTGTTGGTTCAAACATCACCTGTAGAGGAAAGTACAGCCAGGAAATGTCAGATGAGCTTTTGTATTATGTCCACTGGAGGAAGATATTGATGGATTGACCAGAAAATCACAAATTTGAAATAAATGTTCGTGGTTCAAACGAATTTCGATAGCTGATGAATTGAAAGCCATCTGTTTGCCATGAAAATTAATGCAACACTTGATGTTTGACTTCACAGTTGCATAGCGTAGGGGGGTCCAGGAGAACGATTGACCCGGACGCGAAATTTTCAGTGGCGTCAAAAAAAAATTTGTACAGGAAAGTTGTAGCATTAAAATACTTCTTTCACTCAGGCGAAAACCCCCGCTCGCTAATGTTAATCCTATGGCGGAAATAATTTACGATATCTCGTTCGCATTTCAATATTTTGAATTTTTTTTTTTTTTTGTGTTGGATAGCTGAGGTCAATCTCTATGCACGCCCCTTTGTACTTTTTCGATTTTGATTACAAGTTTTTTTTTTTTTTAATTAATATACTTTCACTTTCGGAACCGGTTCCTTCAGCGTTATCTAATTGTATACATCTTTCTATTTGAGAAACTATAACTGAAAATGCAAATTGGAAAAATCAACAAAAGAGAGGAGGAGGAATACGAATTGCGAAGTATATATTTTAAAACTTTCTAGACGGGATTTTCCAAATGCCGTCTTGGGTGGAATTTCTTTGTATTACGTGCAGTAGATTATACACGTAACTTCGTGATTACTAGTTTTAGAATTTGTTAAATTATTATTTAAATTGAATTTATTAAATTCATAGAATCTCTAAACATGCCTTTAGGTTTTTTTTTTTTTTTTTTTTTTTTTTAACTACTTCAAGGAGTATTTTGGCCGGTTCAAAATTTCGATTTTTTGTCATTTAACCGGTTTCTTATACACGCTAATATCATATTTTATTAGTTAGAAATGAACATCGAAAGTGAAATAAAAAATGAATTTTGGAACTATGAATTTGAACGCGCCACATGGAGAGCCTTTTCAAAATCAGTGATCGTTTTCAAATCTACCTCCACCAGTTGTCAATCAATCAACTTCTATCATTTTGAAATTTAATTGGCGCATATTTTTCTAAAGAAATTCGTAAGATCATTTCGAAATATTGACATAATCGCTATTCTGTGTAACTTTAAGTTACGAAACTTGTGGTTGAAAACTAACATTTTTACTTTGAATCGATGCCGTTTCACTAAATATGTATACTTTCTAAAACGGCTACGTATTTCACTAGCTTTTGGACATAAGAAAACCAGTTCTTTTGTTACATTGTTCTAGGTCAAGTCTACGATGAGTTAACGCGTGCAGTGCTTGACCCTCTTTTTCAAAAGCGCTTCCGTCCAGGGCTTGATTATCCAAAAGGCACGTGGATCACATGCATCCCTCTAAATCTTAAAAGGCCCCCAAAAACTGTAAAGAGGGCCCTCTAATTCTTTTTTTTTTTACATGTATTTTTATTATTATTATTATTTTAAGTAAGTTTGTTGCATCCAAGCGAAACTTATTTAACAGGGAAATATGAATGTCATCAATAGGATGTTGATCAAGCATATCCTGATGTGCCTGTTAGAAACCATCCGGGAAATTGAGCATACAGCTATGGGTACTAAATATATCTGAAGTATATTACAGGGAACATAAGAAAGCTGTTTAATGAAATATTTGTGACCTCGGTTACGCTATTCCTGGGAATAATATTAGTATCATTGGTGAGTTTTCATGAATGAAGAATAAAAAAAAATACAAATGAAAGGAGGCCCCAAACCCCCAAAATAATACAGTGCTTCCCCTAGATTCACAGGTTAATCAGGCCCTGCTTCCGCCTATCAACTCTCCAGCTGCGATTTTTTAATATATCAACTAAACAAAAATCATGTTTTCTATTTAAATATATACATAATAAATTAGTGTAAATGGATTTTTATGTACCTTTCATATTTCTTTTTAAAACAATTTCTAAAAAAAATGCTTTAAATTTGAGGGCGTCAAAATGGTATTAGTCCTTAAAACGTCAAAAACAAATTATTTTAGGAAAGGCACTAAATATATTGACAGAATTTGTGGGGGGGGGGGGGGGAATTTATTGCTCATAAAAGTAATATTTTTATTTTCATCATCCTGAAAATATTTTTCTTAAGGTCATGTGAGAAATTTACATCTCACTCAAAACCCCTGTATACTGCTCAGAAAATCAGCATTGGGAAAGCCATGTAAAAGCAACTCTGTTCTGAATTTTGGATAAGTCTAGAAAACTGCCACGAAACATCAAAGGTTCGATCAGTCATCACCAATCATCCCAGTTAACGTTACAGAGACAGCTACTTCAATAAAGAGGGCGGAGAGATACCTCTTGCAACTCACCGAGCCCACGCAGGTGAAATCCATTAGGTGAAAGTGAAACTTTTCCGCTATGAAATCGTGAAACGTCTTTTCACCCTATGAGAGCGGACTTTGTTCGTGATATCATGCACTAGAGCTCCAAGTGGCTAGAAATATAACCTTTGTTTTTTGCAACTGATGCAGAGATGACATAAACGAATGCAAAGAGATTCTAGCGAGTTTCTGAATGGAATTACGAATCTATTTTGTTTCAAGCTCAGAGTCAGAATTCTGAGGTAGATATTTGTTTCTTCGAGTAATCGCAAAAGATTCCCTTAGGTTTAGTTCAGAAAGCCGGCAAGACTTTTACCTCCAGGGTTGAGGGTATAAACCGGTACGGAAGGGAAAGAAACGTCCAGCCCAGACTCTCGTAAAGAAAAGTAAGTTGACCTCCTGTCAACTACGAAAGCGTTTCACCCAGAGCAGTGTGAAGGAGTTTAAAGCGAAAGCAGCAAGAGGGGAGCTATATTTCTCTCATACGATAAAACTATATCGAGACTTTATTGACTTTGATTTGCCTTAAATCTGTGACGTACCTGTTTCACTTGATTCACTTAATTGACTTTTATTATCAGCTAAACAGAACCCAGAAATCGTTGTGATTTTTATTTAATCAAAAATTTTTATTGTGTTAATAGCTTTTTCGATATAATAAATAACTGCTTTGTTTTTAATGAGAGCGGTTCCATGAAGTTTTATGCTGCCACTGCAAAGACAACATCGGCCTCCGTCAAACTGGTGGCAGCACGTGGGATAATTATCTAGTTAGCAAGCATCATTAGCACCAATTAAGGAAAATCCCAGGTGGAAGCAGCGCACGGCGAGCACTCGGAGAATTCTGACACCAGCTGAGGAGGGAATGCCGAACAAAGTCTGAACAACAGTTCCGGAAAAGATAGACTGTCAGCTCTAGACAGATAGAAAGTTCAGCCTGAACGACAACAGTTCAGCGCGGTAGTTCAGCACTGTCAACAACAGACAGTCCCGAAGCAAGCCCTTGCGACGAGCGATGACGACACCTGTGGATATCCGAAATTGACTGATCCCCTAAATAGGTTACGAGATATTCATTATATCTCACCCAGAAGTCTGCTAGCGAAGCCTAATAACAAGGTATAGGAGGTTTCCATGTGTTTGGGATTTTATCTCAGAATATTTCTAAGTTCCCTAAAACGCCGGGCAACTACAAAATTTTTCGCTCAAACGTCATCAATCATGCTACTTGAAGATTTGGAGACAACGAGGTGAATAGGCAGTGCAAGAAATAATGTATATGTTGAAGCCGATCACAACGCAAGCGTGGGAAAATAGACTGATACCAGACTTTATGGAGACATCACGGTGAAAACCCCTCTCCTCCTATCATGAAAGATTATTACTATGACGACATGTGAAAGTATTTTTAGTGGCTAGTGAAAAATCTATTGTTCCGAAGGAGTGTTGAAGGATGACCAGAGAGAAAAGGAGAGTTAGTTAGCTGGGAAAGATGTTACGAGTAGGTTGAATTCTCGTAAGTGGAAACACAGTTTTCCTCTCAATTGAACATCGGTTCAGAAAAGTGCATCGTACGTAGGTGATTGTTAAATCACCTAGTCAGAGATATCCATTCTCCAAAATACGGAGAAGATTTGTTGTGTGTAACAAACTTCGGAAAGTGAAATAGATTTGTATAGAAAACAGTTTGCAATCAAAGACGAACTCTAAAGTTCTTACTCGCATTATTCAAAGGCGAACGACCTGTTTTTCTTCACCTGGTACAACTTCGCATAGAAGCAGATAAAAGCTTAGCGTATTTCTTTTACCTACCTTCGAGGAAGAATATAATCCTTTGAAAAACTTTTACCCATTGTTGTTTACTAGACTTTATACTTAAAACTGCTTAATACTCTAAAATACGAATGATCCTTATTTATTATTTTGTTGTGAAATTCTACTTAATTCAAGAAACTTGTAATTTGATTTTATTTGAGAAATGAATTATAATAAAATTCATTTCTACGCATTACTGGAATTGGTTCACCTTAAAGGTTTAACGCTACCCCTTTAACATATTACATCTTGGATCTGTCACAAGGTGTTAAAAAAAGCAGATGTTTCCGGTATAGAATGAAACGTTAGCTCATTTCATTTTTAAGGGGGCTCTCAAACAATTGATTTGTATAATATTTATAGAGAAAAATACATAGTTAAAATTTTTTTAGATAAATTGAAATACTAAATTCTAATAAATTATGACAGTTTGTAAATAATAGAAATTTAATTGTTCAGGTAATATATATTACTTTGTTATTATTTTTCATTGTTCAAAATTTAGTAGGGTGAATTTGTTTTGTGAAAAATAGTAGAGGAAGTATTATTACGCTAAATTTATAATTACCCAAAGTAAAAAAAGGCCCAAACAAAAGTTGTATTTAACTCATACCAGCACGGAAAACATTAATGAGAATATTTGAAAATAGTATCTTTATAGCATTTTGGAATCTTTAATGCTTAACATTAAAGAGTTATTTTTATCTAAAATATTTGGAGCATTTGATGGTGATTGCAGAGAGCGTTCAGTGCTTGAGGAAACTGGGAAGGTTGTTTACCTATAGGTGTTTGATAAATGATACATTGTTTGCATTGTATGTATAGGAACTCAAAATTTGGAAAATTGTTTTTATTTTTATGATTGGCACAGAAGTTTAGAATATTTTAAAATATTACACTATTGCAAATTATATTCTTTTTTAAAAAAAATTGAAATGTATTTTAAATTTGTTTTATAATATGTGTATAGCATTAGAATATTCCCCGGGTAGTGTCAAAATTATAAAGATAGACCCCTTAAAAAACTATTAGATTCCCTTTGTACTGTATTAGAATAGTTGTTAATAATGTCGAAAATAACCGAAGTTAAACAGTGCAGGAAAGTTGACCTGCAAAATTTGGCAGAAGAATTGGGAGTTGAAATACACGTGGGTGACAAGATTGTAATAATCATCCGGAATCCGTGTAGGGTTATGATAAGGAATTTGTGCTGACGAAAGTCGGGTACATCCTAAAAGATCATGAAAATCAAAATGCGGCAGAGAGAGAGGGAGAGGGAGAAAATAAAAAAGAGAAAGAGGGAGGAAAGGAAGAGAGAGGGGGAAACAGAGAGAGAGAGAGAGAGTGGGAGGATAGAAAGAGAGAGTGCGAATTTACGTTGGAGCAAAATTAACTCAAGGCTCGAGCCGGAGTAATTCTACTTCAAGCAGTGACTGCGACCGACCTCGTAAATTACCCTCAAAGCAATCATGCATCGATTCGATCCGAGATAAACCTGTTTTTATATTTGTTTGAACGACAGGCGACTAGATATGGGACTGAGGCAGGCGATTTTGTAACGCATCTACTAGCTTTGTTACCAGAGGAAAAACCAGAACTGATTTGACGTATAAATTCGTCGATTTTGACCATGTTAAATCAATAATGGAAGCTCGTTACAGATTGAGTCATGAGGCTTACAGACAGAAATTCACAAAACATACACGTAATCAAGGAAGTCCGTGCAAGGATCGCATTTTCGAGTTAAACATTTATGTGGCAGGCTGACTGAATGGATTGAAAATAAGCAATTTGTTGATTTGAAAACTTGTTGATTACTGATCAAATCAAACGACGTGCGTCTATGGATATAAAATAACATTTTATAGATTCGTTGGCGAATTACAAAGATCCGTTTAAACTGACGACGTTCGTAGATAAAGGTGCGTCAAAAAACGTGAACGCGAAGCCCCTCTTGGTAGAAAATCGTAAAAACCAAGTTTTAAGGAAAAATCGCGTACTGAAAAAAATTCTACAATAAAGCCAACCGACGTGATGAAAACAAAAACAAGGAGAGAAACAGAACTTTCGAACAAAAGAGATGGAATGAATGTTGTATTTGTCTGAGTGGCCAACATAAGAAAGTAAATTGTCCCGAGAAAAAAAGACCCGAAAAACCCGTTGCTAATAGACCGGAAGGCGGCAGCACAGACAACCACCTCATCGATTTCACGGCTGAAATTCCAGAATTAGTTAAAACTTGATTCGCATATTAAAACGCAATCGGTCTACCAAGTCATATCTTGGTGGAAAACACCTTAAAACTCGATTTTAGCGGTTGACTCATAGGTTTACCATTGTGTTTTCCTGTACACAAAGGTATGAAAACATGGAGGACTGGGAGCAGGAACACACAATGGTAAACCTAAGAGCCAACCGCTAAAATCGAGTTTTCGGGTGTTTTCCACCAAGATATGACTTGGCAGACCGATTGCGTTTTAATATGCGAATCAAGTTTTAACTAATTCTGAAATTTCAGCTGTGAACTCGATGAGGTGGTTGTCTGTGCTGCCGCCTCCCGGTCTATAAAATTAATCATGTAAGCAAAGACCCCGAATTTCAGGAGGCTTTTACGCAATATTTAAGCCGTGCCTTAATTAATGGAGAATGGATTACTGTATTAAGAGATTATGGCTCATGTTGTGATGTTGTTTCGGGGAAATTCATTAACCCCGATCAATTAGATGATGGAGTAATTTGGATTGACCCTTTCAAGGGTGCTGGTACGTTTATGAAACCACTTAATTTTAATTCCCAAATGAAACAATGACACCAGAATTTTGGTATAAAATTTCCCGTTTATTATGTATGTGAATTATAGTGTTTTCCTATTTCCAAATAAATTTGTTCACAAATTCTGGTGTCATTCATTCATTTCCACATTTTAGCTATGGAGTGTTTTGCCCCTAAAAGGGTTAAACAACCCTTAATTTACTATTTAAGTTGTGTACCAACAGCCGACATGACCTTAGAAACCGAAGGATTGGAAACATAGCCACCAAAGCAATTGTAGCGGATAGCGAGACTGACATACGAGATGCAAAAGATAATTGATGAAATAAAAAAACGGGAAGACGAAACTCCTCAATACCGTATGGACGAGAAGTCAGGGAAAATTGAAACTAATAGAAAGTAGAAAACTCTGGGAGAAATAAGTGCAGCAGTAATGGGCGGTTTCCAGTCAGGAGCAGTTGACGTGTTGACAAGCAAGGAAGAGGAATAGGCTTTGTTACCAGAAGCACTAGAAGACCAGTACGTTGGATTAGCTAAAGTGGGAAGATTTGAGTTCAAAGAGGAACAAGAGTATGGCCCTTCTTTAGAACACATTAGAGAAAAAGCGAAATTGAAAAAAATCGCATTATGAATATAAGAACTCTTTAATAGTCGGTAAAACCCGCGATCACGGAGGAAACGACAGAATTCAATTAATTGTAACCCCTGAAATTTAGCCGAGGTATTTTTATTGCGTTTCACGAAGGCATTTCGGCACACATGAGAGAAATGAAAACCAAGGATAAAATATTGAAACATTTATTTTGAACAAATGTAATAAAAGAAACGGAGGATTTTGTGAAGTCATGTGATCCTTGTCAAAAGGTAGGAAAAGCAGGCGAGAATAAAAAGGCCACTTTAAAACTAGTACCGATCATTTCGGAGGTATTTTCCAAATTATCGTGTGATTTAGTAGGATCCTTACCCAAATTTGATAAAGACAACAAGTATATGTTTACAGTCATATGCGTATCCTCTCGGTATTCTGAGGCTATATCAATCCCAGATATGCATTCAGAGACAATAGTCGAGGCTCTAGCGTTCGTATTTAGTCGTTTAGGTTACCCGCGCGAGCTTCAAACGGACTCAGGGAGAAGTTTCACGTCGAATTTGACCTCCGACATCCTTAGAAAATTTGCTGTGAAATTAACCTATTCATGTGTATGCCGGTTGTCCAGTAATTTAATAGAACGATGGCACCAGTCTGTTAAGAGGCTATTAAAGGTATTGAGTGTAGAGAACGGAAGCGATTGGGAAGTAAATTTACCCCATGCGCTTTTGCTTTCAGAACGGTGATTCACGAGTCGACCGGATTTAGTACAACGGAACTAGATTATGGGAGAAATATAAGAACCTCAGACACATTGTTATTTGAACAGTGGACAGGAGAATGATAGAACCACGAATTGATCACCGACTACTTTAATTAATTAATGAACCGTTTGCAACGTTGCCAAGAGTTAGTAGTCAAAAATATTATTCACACCAGAAACAAGAGAAAAATTTTGGTACAATAGAACTGTAACAGAAAGGAATTTCGAACCGGTGGACGAAGTCTTAATTTTGGCTACGAGTAAGCCAAATAAAAGATCCGTAGTGTGGATTGGTAGAGGGAAAATTGAATCTAAGCTTTCCGAGACCAACTACAATGTGAGCGTTACCAGAAGGCGAGAAAAATCGCAAAATTACTATGTTAATTTACTAAAAATGTATGTAAAAATGGTAGAAAAAAATCAATGTTTTGACCCGGTTGCGTCGTTGTTATCGTCAAGAGAAGTTTCACGACCCAGATGAAATGCAATATTTAGAGATAGCATATCCCTTAGAAGACTTAGTAGTTATAATTTTCGCGAAATAGTGAAGGAAAGTGAGTTGAGGGTCAGCCAGACGTCAAAACAATTACATGAGTTGAAAAATATGTTAGATAGATATGGGCAGGTGTTTTCGACCGACCCGGAATAACGGATCTCACAGTTCACGATATCCAGCTAATTGAAAGAAAACCGCTCAGAATAAGACCGTATAGAACATCCCACAGACAGAACGAAATTCTAAATAAGGAGATCAAACGAATGCTCGAACTAAATATAGAAAAGGTAGGAGAGTCACATTTTGATTCTCCGATTCTTTTAGTGGAAGCCCCTGGTAAAGACACGCACCCTGCATCGATTATAGGAAGTTAAATGCTATAACGAAAGCCGAGTTTTATCGCGCTTCCGAATATCGAGGAAAGAGTCTAGGAAGTGTCAGCCGCCAAATATAGACCGGGAGGCGGCAGCATAGACAACCACCTCATCGAGATCACGGCTGAAATTTCAGAATTAGTTAAAACTTGATTCGCATATTAAAACGCAATCGGTCTGCCAAGTCATATCTTGGTGGAAAACACCCGAAAACCCGATTTTAGCGGTTGGCTCGAAGGTTTACCATTGTGTGTTCCTGCTCCCAGTCCTCCATGTTTTCCTACCTTTGTGTGCAGGAAAACACAATGGTAAACCTATGAGTCAACCGCTAAAATCGGGTTTTAAGGTATTTTCCACCAAGATATGACTTGGCAGACCGATTGCGTTTAAATATGCGAATCAAGTTTTAACTAATTCTGGAATTTCAGCCGTGAACTCGATGAGGTGGTTGTCTGTGCTGCCGCCTTCCGGTCTAATACATAACCGTACTTGATTTAACTAAAAGGTACTGGAAAATACCGATGACCCCTATAGCCCAGAAACTGGCGGCATTTGTAACAGAAACTGGCGGTAGTTTTTTACCCCGATCAATGTCTTTCGGATTAGTTAACGCCTCGAACCGTTTCTCTAACTATATGGTCAAATTACTAAGCGAGCTAGAAGAATATTGTCTACCATACTTAGACGATATGGTAATTTTTTTAGATAATTGGGAGGATCATGTTAAGCATATTGAAGCTGTATTGATTAGAATAAAGGGGGGGGGGTG
Source organism: Maratus michaelseni (assembly GCA_963931845.1). Taxonomy (NCBI): domain Eukaryota; kingdom Metazoa; phylum Arthropoda; class Arachnida; order Araneae; family Salticidae; genus Maratus; species Maratus michaelseni. Next base: position 232,781,264 of record OZ007599.1, read on the forward strand.
AAACTCAAGGTCGAAATAGCGAAAGTAAACTCGTGCAGAAAACAGTCAAGTACTTGGATCATATACTAGTAGTAGAGGGCCAGCGAAACCCACAGAAACCAAAATCCATGCAATAACAGAGTTACCGGCGCCCAAAAATAAAACGGAAATCAAGAGATGTCTAGTTATGGTAGGATATTATTCGTGCTACATTAAAATTACTCAACTATTGTAGAACCCTTCACGAGTGCTTTAAAAGGGAAGCATAAAAAAAGAAAAGATAAAGTGGAGAGACGAAATGAATAATGCATTCGAGCTCTTAAAACCCAAACTTACCACAGAACCTATTTTATATGCCACAAATTAGGATTTAGAATTCGTTGTGTAAACTGACGCATCAGATAAAGGGATTGGAGTGGTTTTGTCACAGAGCAGGGCTCAGAAGAACACCCAATAATTTACCTCAACAAAAAATTCACAGACCTTGAGAGATGTTTTGCGCTTCGGAAAAAGAGTGTGCCGCAATAATTTTTGCCATAAAGAAACTGAGACATTACAATTACGGACAAAAGTTCTCTATTGAAACAGGCCACAATCCATTAGGGTTTTTTAAAAAAGCAGAAAACAACCCCAGGTTACTCAGTTGGGCTTTGACCCTGCAACCTTATAGACCGGAAGGCGGCAGCACAGACAACCACCTCATCGAGTTCACGGCTGAAATTCCAGAATTAGTTAAAACTTGATTCGCATATTAAAACGCAATCGGTCTGCCAAGTCATATCTTGGTGGAAAACACCTTAAAACCCGATTTTAGCGGTTGACTCATACGTTTACCATTGTGTTTTCCTGCACACAAAGGTAGGAAAACATGGAGGACTGGGAGCAGGAACACACAATGGTAAACCTACGAGCCAACCGCTAAAATCGGGTTTTCGGGTGTTTTCCACCAAGATATGACTTGGCAGACCGATTGCGTTTTAATATGCGAATCAAGTTTTAACTAATTCTGAAATTTCAGCCGTGAACTCGATGAGGTGGTTGTCTGTGCTGCCGCCTCCCGGTCTATTATCACTATGCTTTCAAACATCAATCAGATAAAGACATATCGCACGTTCACTATTTGAGTAGAGTGCAGTGAGTTTATCATAGACACAACTACATGTACATATATATATATATACATATTCTTTTGCATAAATGTAATCGTACAAATTCTGAGTGTAAATTTTATAACGTAAAGTGCAATTTCGTATTCAAATGTGCACTGTTGTCTAAAGCTGAGATTTAAAAGAGTAAGCTTTTACAAATAGGGGTTAAAATAATTAATGTTTAGGGCCATTCTAATGGATGAGCTAACCTTTTCCTTACAGATTTTACGTCTTTAAGTCGAAAAAGAATTTTCAGCGAGGGGAGGGTGAGAAATTTACAATATCTCACTCAAAACCCCTGTATACTACTCGGAAAACAAACATAGGGAAAGCCATGTAAAAGCAACTCTGCTCTAAATATTCTAAAAAATTGCCACGAAACATCAAAGTGTTCGGATTAGTCATCACCAACCATCCCAGTGGACGTTACAGAGACAGTAACTTCAATACTGAGGACGGAGAGACACCTCTTGCAACTCACCGAGGCCACACAGGTGAAATTCATTAGGCGAAAGGGAAACTTTTCCGCAGAAATTGTGAAATATCTTTTCACCCTATGAGCGCGATCTTTGTTCGTGATATCATGCACTACAGCTCCAAGTGGCTAGAAAAATAACATTTGTTCCATGCAACTGATGCAGAGGAGATATAAGCGACTGCACAGATATTCTAGAGAACTACTGAATGGAATTGCGAATCTATTTTGTTTCAAGCTCAGAGTCATGGCTCTGAGGTGGAGATTTGTTTTTTCGGGCAATCGCAAATTATTCCCGTAGGTTTTGTTCAGAAAGCCGGCAAGGCTTATACTTCCAGCATTGAGGGTATCAACATCGCCTTCCGTCACAATCACAATCACAATAAAGAAATAAATGTTAAAACGACCAAAAGAAATGAGATTTGTAAATTCTCTGTTTTTAGCATATATTTACTGTAATTAAATATTAATGTCATTTAATTATAAAGAATGTCTGGGAATGCCAAAACATTACTTTTATTTTATCATCGGTTCATTGAAAACTTAGTTTTCAAATAATGCATTAATTTACAGGATAAAGTTTATATATTTTCCAAAATTGCGTATGATATTTTGTGACATATGTAATTTATATAAAATTTATGCGACTCCAAAAATATGTTTGAAAACTTTTTAATAAGGCATAAATTTATAGGGTTATTAATATATAGTTCGCATATTTGCCAAAATTCACATATTAACTGCAATGTTACAAAAACAATCAACTAACCTTATACAGGGTTAAAAGAAAGGTGGTTAAACAGGGTTAAATGGTAGGTTTAAATCAAACAAACTTTATTAATTCGTTTAGAGGGACCATGGTTTTAAGTACGGTGTGTGTGTAATTGTTTACCACATTTCATCGGCATTATTTTAATTTTCCAACGAGGCTCAAATTTTACGAGAAACTTTCTCACAAATGACGCCGAAATTAAAAATTTAATTTTTACAATTGATATGTATAATTTCTTTTCTACCATGTCTCTTATTACTGTTATAAAAAAATCTTGTATTTTTAATAGCATAACTACAAACAGCAAAAATACGCCATGCGCCCCACTTGTGTAAAAATTTTAAGCGAGCCCGCTGGAAGTTTAAACAATATCTGCTTGTGGTAAGGCACAGAAATTGAAATTTGAACTACAAATTGCATCCCCAACAAGTAATATTACTAACGCCCAAGTGAAAGCTCTAAATACGATAATAATTCTAACGCAGACAGATAAGAGCAAGCTATTTTTACTTACCCATCATACGTAGTATAGGGTAAGTCTTGTAATCGTTTTGAAAATCGAAAAAAAAATTTTGACGGATTTACACGTTTCAGACACTAGAGATTCCGAAAAACATATTTTTAGGAAAAAAATTTTGCCGTCCGTCTGTGTGTCTGTGTGTGTGCCTGTAAACGCTCTATCTCCCGAACAAATTGAGATAGAGACTTGCAATTTGGTATGTACTTAGTATGTAATAATGGGAAGAAGCCTATTTCATTTCAATAACCTCGATTAACCGGAACTATTTTTTTCGGACTCTCGAAATATTCGTTCTGATAAAAGGTATATAAAAATTTTCGAAATTTTTTAGTTTAAGAAATGAATATAAAAGACAATAAAAAAACAAATTTTACATAAAGCATGAAGTCGATCGGATAATGAGTTGCCGAGATATTTGGAATCCTATTTTCCACACTCTTCAATTTTTCATGACCCTGTATTTCATCCAAATTTCACTTTAAAGATATATTTTAATTGGAAATTTGACGCTTAATCAGATGCAATAAACCGCTAGTTAATAGGAGTATTATTTTTGGAAGGAAAAACCTCTTTCAAGCAATTCAGTAACCGAGCCTTTAAAGTTTATGACGTCATCAAGCCACGATTTTATTTGAATTGCAATGCATTTTATAAGTAGTTTACACATGTTTTATTTTAATATTTTACATTATGCATATCCATGATGGGTAAGTATTACGGTGGCCCCCAACGACTAGTTTATATATGCAGGAGTTGTAATATGGCATAACATTATGTGACGTTTCTAATCTTAAAAAAGAATACAGTTAATACTAGTATCACTTATATCCTACATTGCAAAAGAAAAAGTACAATTTAACAAAATTTCAATTAAAATATACATAATAAGCTACTTTTATTCTCTTTCAAGTTCACGGACCCCCTGAAATCTCTCCATTGACTCTTAAGGTATAAAACTTCTCTCGAATAACATAACCCCATTAATAGTAAAAATTTTACGAATGGCTTTAATAAGTGAAGATTCGGTGCAATATTAAAAGAAAAAACACGTGAAACTAAAGCATGAAACTAAAACACACTCGAGTAATTCGCCGATTAAAAAATTCGTTTGTATTTTTTCTTCTGTTAACTTTCGTTAAAATTGACCAATCGTCATGACATTTTTATATGGCGATAAAGATACACAGCACTACTTTGCAGTTTTAAAATTACTTGTCATACAGTTTATAGATCTTTTGCACGGACACCTCAAAAATTTTAATACATCATCGTCTACTGCGCGTCAAAATGAGACATATTCACAACAATGAGATTTAAAACGAATCTGGATTACAGTCTTGCATTAGGCCAGGTAACCCAAATTTATCCAAACACAACCAAACCTGACCCGCAGTTTGGGTTGGGTCGGCACTATTTGTTTCGTTGCGGGTCGGGTCGACTTAAATTATTTCAAATTCGGGTCGAGCTTGGTAACTCGTGTTTTCCACAACATCCACAATATGATATATATAAGAATATTGTTTAAAACTCAATTACTATCCTTGCATCTGTAAGATACACAGTACCTAAGTTTGATGTTACCTACACTGTAAAGTGAAATGTTTGAAATGGATGGTTAAAAAAAACAGACACTTGAAATGTCTGAAATATTGTAATTTTTTTACCCGGGCAAGCAGCAGGAAAAAAAATTGCAAAAAAGCGCTAGTGCTGCCATCTGTGGAAACATTTTTATTTTCGAATACGGGAAGATAAGCTAAGCTAACTTTTTTACCAGGTTGAACCCGAGACCTACTGGTTACGAGCCCATTGCCATATCCGTTTCGCCATCGGGACCACATGGATGAGTTATTTTAAATGCAAGTAATGAAGTTATTTGGATGAGTGTTGATATTTTATAGGATTACTTATATAGGGTTATATGATATTATATGATATTTTTATAGGATTACATGATATTATATGATACTTTTATTGGGTTATTTATTTTTAATGTGAAACCACTGAAAAATTCGTGATTATGCATTCGGATGGTGATCATCTCGACCGTTACTATACAATCGATTACCCTAATAATTTTAAATTCCAAATATATAATTTTAATAGGGGGGGCTTCCATCCGTAATCCACCATAGAAATTAATTTTAGATAGTCTAAAAACAGAACATGCTGTCTGTATAATGCCCGTAGTATATTTAAATAATACACGATTACTGATAATGTATGTATTTTGCTGACAATATAAAAGAATTTTAAGAGGAAGTATTGTGTTTTAAGGATAAGAGTAATATGAAAAGACACATCTATGCTATACTATTTCTCTCCAAAATCAATACTAATGCCTGGTGTTTGGTATATTAAAATAAGATTTAAACATGGAAATTATTTTTTCTTTCTTTTTTTATGTATATGTGTTAAAAATTTCTCTCAAACGGTGGTTCAAAGCAGGGCCCATCAGGACATCCCCCCCCCCCCTCGAAATCGGATGGCCTTGCTTTCCCTGCGTACGACAATTAATTTTTTCAGGACTTTATATATATTTTTTTGTTGAAAAACAATTGTTTCTTACTTAATTATTTATTAATTTACATATTAATTAATTATTTAACTACACTAACCATACCGATTAAATAAATCACGTAATTTGATTTTGAAAAGTACTTGATCCCAATAAATGTAACATAATTATAAAGCATTAGTGAAAAATATGTTACCCACCTCAGAAAACCCCTGATTTCTTCAAATGCTCTAAGTCAGACGAAAAATAAATTAGTTCATAACAATTACTTGTTTATTGCCCAGGTAAATATAAATAGATTAATACTAAGATATAAATAGATAATAGATATAAGAGATATTTTATTACTATGTCATCTCATTCTCGTTAAAGTCTATTAATATGTGGCGCCATCTACTAACATGAAATTGTTTTAATTAGTTCCTTCATTTAAGGCTGTTCTCAAATTCAAAAAAGCTACATTCTGATACATTTCTGAATTAATTTTTGTTCGGAAACGCATGAAATTGACAAATGTGTCGTCACGTGATACGAATCGCTTATAACTAGATAAGTAATTTACTTGTCAAAGTATAGAAAACTTATTTCAATTTCAAAATACTTAAATAGTGAGGTCTTCCAAATTTTATGCCTTTAGATTACAAAATGAGTGAGAAAACGTGTCAGAAAGTTTCACGTTGTTCAGCAGTCATTTCAGAACCACCATAATGTACAATTTTGACATTCGCGATCTATAGTCTAATCAAAATTTAGTGGATGGAAAAATATTTTAAACATAGTTAATTATTATTTACACGTTAGTTACACATAGTTAATTATCATATACACATTTAGTTAATTATTATCTTTCCCCGCAATATCGCACTACGTATAAAGTGTATAAATGTGGAAATTACACCATGTATCTCAGATCTCACACGTACGACAGCAATAACCTATATTTTTTGAGGATAGTAATCGTGTGTTAATATTTATAAAAAGAAATATATTTCAATATAAATGTGTGTGAGTATGTATATATATATATATATATCATCATCATCATAATCAACCGTTTTCAATCCACTGCTGGATGTAGGTCTCCCCCAAATTTTTTCATTGTTTCCTGTCTAGTGCTTTAGTCATTCAATTAACACCGGCCACTTTTCTGATTTCTTCACTCCATCTTACTTGAAGTCGGCTTCTTGGTCGTTATACCCTTGTAGGGTGTTTGAGCTCCATCTATTGTCTTGTCTTCTTGCAGTGTGCCCAACCCATTTCCATTTTAGCCGTTTAATTCTCTCAATGATATCAAAAACTTTCGTCTGACTTATTATCTAGGTTATTCTCTGTCTGTCACTTCTAGTTATGCCTAGCATACACCTTCCCATACTTTACTGTGTTGTTTATAATCTTTGTATCATCCGTTTTCTTAGCGTCCATGTTTCTGCTCCATAAGTGAGTGCAGGCAAACTTGGCCGGCGTGAAGGGATTCGGCCACCTCCCCCCTTATTTTACTATTTTACCATATACATATATATATATATATATATGTGTGTGTGTGTGTGTGTGTATGTGTGTGTGTAAGGAAATTCGCAGCTATCTACTTTTTTATATATCTTGGAATATATGTCATATACTGATTCCTTCAGTTTTCTTATCACTTAGTGTAGTCGTGACTGAATAAAAACAAAGTTTTGTCTTGGGATCCGACTTTATTCTTTTTTATATACAATATGATCCTTTGGTAAGTCAGACCCAGGATAAGTTTGAAATTATGATGAGGTTACAGGCACACTGATGAGGATGCATTTAAGAGTACTGAGCCTAGCCAGTTAATTTTTAGGACAGTCGAGCGGCCATAATTTCTTTTAGTAGTTGGTAGATGGAAAAAGGCTCAAAAAGCTCCTGAAAAATCCCTGTTCCCTGTTTTTGTTTGGCATTTCTGATATTCTCCAGCAGAAGGCGAACTAATCAAATATAGGCGTGAACTTACCTTTAATTAGATAAAAGGCCTGATCAATGTGGTCTCATGATGCAATTGGTTTTGCCAATTGCATCAACAGCCATTTCTAAATTTAATGTTACTGGTTATTTATGTACCAATCATATTAATAACTGTCAACCAGACAAAAGTTAATTAGGATTTACAACCTAAAATATAAACATTAATTTCTTATTTTGACAATAATTTTGAATTTATATCTTAAACATAATAATTTACTTTGATTTCTTGATCTGAATGCAATAACTGTCATTTTGAGGAAAAATGAATAAACTTTATGATCTAAATGTAATTTTTGACTGCAATAATAATATATTGTTTATAGTTTGTTTTCTAAATAATCATGCATCACAAGAATAACTCAGTTTGTTTATATTACGAAATATTTTGATGCAATTCTGATAGGAAATATCTACTTTGATTGCATTCTTGGTTCATAATAACTGTCATGTTGGTGAGAGCTGAATAAAATTTATGGCTAAAGATGTTTATGACTGGTAAATTAGTTTTAAGTATTGGTTTTTTGCACGTTAGAGAAAATGTTTTGGGGGATTTTAACTTTTAAACTTTTACTTTTATTTGTGAATATAACAAAGATTTACTTTTAATCCTTTCATTATCCCTGCCCCCTTTTAAAACGAGAACCACAGTCCTTGCCTGTAAGGGCGGTGGAACTCAACCCTGTAAATCAAAAACAATTTTTAGCTAAAACTATTTTTTTTTTCAAATTTGATTTCAGACTCTTAAACCAGCTGGGCCTTCTTTTACATAAAAATAATGGTAAAGTTTTACACAGAAGAGTATTTGGAACACATTCGATTTTATAAAACATATTATTTAAACATTGATGCATCAACAAAACAAAAAAATTATCCTTCTCGAGAAGTTAGTCTTTAGGAGTCCTTAATAGTCCTTAGCACAAAAAGTCTTAAATGCAGCATGTATTGTGGGAAAGTTCAGGATATCATGCTGATGAGTATGGTTAAAAATAATACGTAAATAATTTTTCAAATATATGATACAAGGAAAACTGTAAATAATGTACTTTACATGACACTAGTTCAAATAGAAATATATTGCAAAAAACGTTTAAAATTTATAATTCAAAAATACAGTTAAAATTGTAAAAATATTCAACAACAGTATGATATAAACAATTATGCAAAAATATTATTTTCATATTATGGTATGTTCACAATTCAGATAAAATTCAAATAAATGTAAATAAAGACAAAACAAACATAAAAATGCACTATATGCGAAGTTATAACCTATGTTGCTACTCCCTACAACTTATTTACATACATATATTTGTTTATAAGACGCATCAGGGGGATTATGCTTAGGATAAAAAAAAATGAACTTCAAAAACTTTATAAAAATAGGAAACTCTAGTCAAAAAATAAAAAAAGGTAGACTATTATTTCCACCATGCTCAGTGAGACATGGATTTCTAAACTCTGAGGTGACTATCATCCAAAAAATGTGTCACTTGCGCAAGGGAAAAGGGAACGTGGATACCTGATAATCACCTACAGCAGGCAACCAAAGCAGTTTTGCCACATTCTCTGTTCAACATGGAAAGAGAAAATGGGAAAACTGTTCGGCTACAGACTGGAGGGCACGAAGCGGAGGACTCCAACAGCCTTAAAGAGTACATTCATAATAAGTAGTAATAATTTTAAAAAATACGAGCAGTACTTTTAAACTGCTCCGTCAACTTACACTGCTGGGGGTTGAGTTTAAGCATCCAGCTGGGTCCTCTTCCAAACACTATAATAAAAGAGGGACGATAGGAAAGCAAAAATATAGAAATTGAAAGATAAAAGAGATAGACGGGGGGTTTATTCATGGTGGAGTTTTAAATTTTGAGGAGGGTTGTAGAATCTTAATTTGGAGAAATTCACAATTTCTGAATTTCTCTTAAAGTGTGGACTGGGTTTATCAATTTCAAAAGTTGCCTCAGATAGCTGTTTTAGGATGGCATATGGACCAGAATATGGTGGAGTTAATTTACGGGTATTAGGATAGCGAAATTCTTCATAAGTTACAATGTCACAAACTTTAAATTTTACAGGGATAAAACAAGCATCATAGCGGATTTTATTTTTCTTGTGGTAAACAATTGTTCTTTCCTTATTTAATTTTCTAGCTTCCTCAATAGGAGGGTAATAGCTATTATTTGGCAAGACAGGATCATTCGGTAAGTTTCCTAACAATAAATAACTGGGGGGAAATTGAATTACAGAATGTGAAGTAGATACAAGACTTAATCCTAAAAAATTAATCCATGGTAGTTTTGTTTGTGATGAATTAACTTTACATTTTAATCTAGTTACAATAGTCTGATTCAAACGTTCTATTTTGCCATTGGTTTGGAATGGTGACTGGACGTTAAACGGTGTTTTACATTGTAATTACGAAGAAATCTTTTAAATCTGGAAGCTGTAAATGCTCCATTTCTACCAGTTAATGATTTTTCTGGAACTTGTGTTTGGAATAACTGTTTCAAATTGTTTGTATAAGTTCCAGTTGTTACACTTTTTGAAGGAAAACCTTCGCACATAACGAGTTGCAGGGTCTATGACTAAATGCAAATATTTTTTTGCATAATTGTAATGATTAAATCCGCCAAGTCTAATGCCAAGCATTCAAAAGGGAGCATGAGCTGCAACAAACCAAATAATTTTGCCTACATTTTTTGTTGATTTGGCAGGTGCGACAATGCTTTACAAAATTTTCAACATCTTTATTAAGATTAGGCCAATAGTACTGATTTGTAATTAAGTTAATCATCTTATAAATTCCAGGATGTCCAAAATCTGTATGGTCTTTCTCTAAGAGGGGTAAACATAATGCCATGGGCACAACATTCTTATACAAATTTTTCTTTTTAAATACAATAACGTCATTGATTTCAATGTACTTTTTACCATCCACCATAACATTTTCTTTTTTCTGGTTTACTCTTATATCATTCAAATCAAGTAAGTACACATGGTGTGGGGAGTCTTCTGAAACAGGTAATCTAGATAGTATATCTGCTTCTAAGTTAGTGGAGCCCTTTATATATTTAATTTCATAGTCAAACATACTAAGTTTAAGGGACCGGCGGAAAAGACGTCCTCTTAAATTTTTAACATTTTTGAGCCAAGTGAGAGCCGCATTGTCTGTGTGAATGACAAATTTTTGACTGTGTAAATAGTAATGAAATTTATCCAAAGTATCTACAATTGCTAAACATTTTAATTCAGTAATGGCATAATTTTTTTATGATCTCGAAGATTTCGAGAATGATATGCTATAGGGTGCAAAATTTCATTTTCATCAGCCTGTTTCACAACACATCCCACTCCAAGACTTGAAGCATCTACAAATAAATTACAAGGCGTTTTGGGGTCAAACAATCTTAAGATAGGTTTTTCAATTAAAGCTTGTTTTAATTTTTCAAAAGAATTTTGGCAATCTTGGTCCCACACATGGGGAACATTTTTCTTTAACAAGTTGTTAAAAGGGTACCTAACTTCTGTATACTTAGGTATAAATTTATTATAAACATTAATAGATCCCAAAAAGCATTGTAACTCTTTAACATTGGTTGGTGGTTTCAATTTTTTAATATTTCGATGTTAGGGTTGTCAGGTGTGATACAACTATTTGACACTTCATATCCGAGGAATAATTGTGGTTCAACAAAATTACATTTAGATAATTTCAATTTAAGGTTTTCTTGGACACAAAAATTAAATAGTATTTCTAAATGTTCAAAATGTTCTTCTCATTTTGTGAAAATACAATTGTGTCATCAAAATAGCTACATGAAAGTAAATTTTGTATTTATTAAGGACTAGATGGAACCCGTCAAAACTTGACGGCAAACAACTTGATAGTAACATAAAAATAAAATTCATAACTGCTTTAAAATGTTAGAAATTTTTGCAGAATAATTCAAATAAATAAAAACCCACCTCGAATTAAAGCTAGGTTGGGGACCGGCAATTGGCTGAGTTACACTGGCACATGCACCACAGAATTTCTTTCGCCTTACACTTCTCTATTTACTGGCACAACAGCGATAAATCATACACAATTGTCATTATACAACGTCAGTGAATGCAGAATGCATTTATATACACTACACACTTTTCTATCTATTGATCCGATAACCATTTTGTCATTATAGTATACCTTGTGACGATCTCATTAAATCTCTCACAGTCTGCTAATTATGCAAAATAATCAAGGATAGAAATTCCCAAGAGTTGGAGAACTTTTCTCACGCTTCGCTGTGGGGTTACAAGAACGTCACTTACTACAATAGAAAAAGATGAGCTTCGATCAATCTTGTGAACTGAAATTGCTTAGACAGCAAGATATTTCTCTGATCTGTCCGACTACATGTGGGGTCTCGGATCGTGAGAAATTGCCGTGTGAACATTCTAAAGTTCAGGAAGACCTCCCCAAAAGAATGGTTTATCCTATGACTTAAAAACCGAAACTAATGACGTGAACTAAAACTTTTTTGATTGGTGATCGGAGTATCTTTTGTTAGAGCAAGGGGACCGGAAAAGAGAAGCGAGGGGAAGTTGGAGAGAGTTTTGGCAGGAGAACGGGTGTTGGTGGAAAACACTCATCTCAGGACGGATTCCCATCTTAGGAGGGAAGGAAAGGTTTGCTGACAGATTTTTGAATGAGACAGTGCGATCTCTCTGAAGTCAACGCATCAGCCTTGGATTTGACTTTTCGGGGAGAGTGAAAAGTAGCACTAGTTAAGACTTTAAGATTTTAAAGCTACTGTAAAAGACTGGACTATTCGGTGATTTGCTATAAATTACAAGTCGAGCGAACTCAGCTAAAAAAAATTGTTGTAAATAATTTTTACCTCTAGAAATATCAAGAACGCATTTTAATAAAATTTGTTCTGAAATATTTAATGAAGGTGATCCATTGTGAAACGGTTCCACGCTACCCCATTTCAAAAACACACAACATCATGGTTTCTTTACAACCTGAATACAGTATTTGTGATATAGGACAAAATTAGCACTCGCCAATCAGCGAGTAATACTGAAAATTGACGATTGACTTTATTGTCACCTAAAGGTGATAATAAGCACTCGCCAGTCACCACACTCGGTGATACAACTTGAAAAACTGGTGATTAAAAATATGGAAAAATCCAGCCAAATGCAGGATTTTCTGATTTTCTTTTTCCCTTCGCGTTTTTTCCGCGTCCATTCAACAAAATTCATGATTTTTCCTCACCCGATGGACAAAATTAATGATTTATCCGCACCCAATGGACGAAATTTATGATTTTTCCACACCGAATGGACAAAATTTGTGATTTTTATACGCCCACTTGACGAAATCGTGATTTTACACACCCATTTGACGAATTCGTGATTTTATACACCCACTTGACGAATTCGTGATTTTACACACCCACTTGACGAATTCGTGATTTTTACGCGCCCATTCTACAAAATTCGTAATTTTTACGCGCCTGATCGACGAAATTCATGATTTTTACGCACCTGATCGACAAAATATTTTTTCTGCGCCCGATTGGTGAAATTAATGATTTGTATCCACCCGTTTGACGAAATTCGTGATTTTTATGCGGCCACTTGATGAATTCATGATTTTTTATGCACCCACTTGATAAATTTCTGATTTTTACGCGCCCACTTGACGAATTCGTGATTTTAAGCACCCGATCGACGAAATTAATGATTTTTAGGCACCCATTTAACGAATTTCGTGATTTTATGTGCCCACTTGACAGATTTATGGGGCGCATAAAATTCACGAAATTCGTCAAACGGGCGCATAAAAATCAAGGGCACGTAAAAACCATTAATTTGTCTATCGGGTGCATAAAAATCATTAATTTTGTCGATCGAGCTCAGAAAAAAACAAATTTTGTCGATTGGGCGCGTAAAAATCGCGAATTCGTCAAGTGGTCACATAAAAATCATGAATTTCATCAAACGAATGCATAAAAATGATTAATTTCGTCGATTAGGCGCAGAAAAAAAATTCGTCGATCAGGCGCGTTAAAATCATGAGTTTCATTTATCGGGCGCATAAAATTCACGAAATTTGTCAAACGGGCGCATAAGAATCAAGAAATTAGTTGATTGGGCACGTAAAAATCATAAATTTCGTCCATCGGGTGCACAAAAATCATTAATTTCGTCGATCGGGCACAGAAAAAACAAATTTCGTCGATCAGGTGCGTAAAAATCATGAGTTTCATCGATCAGGCACGTAAAAATCACGATTTTTTGTAGAACGGGCACGTAAAAATCACAAATTCGTCAAGTGGGCGCGTAAAAAGCATGAATTCGTCAAGTGGGCACACAAAAATCACGAATTTCGTCTATTTGGGTGCATAAAAATCAAATTCCGTCCGTCGAGTGCGGAAAAACCATTAATTTCATCGATCGGATGCATAAAAATCATTACCTTCATCGATCGGGTGCGGAAAAATCATGAATTTTGTCCAAAGGATGCGGACAAAAACGCGAAGGGAAAAAAAAATCAGAAAATCCTGCATTTGGCTAGTTTTTCCAGTTTTATCGGCGAGTTCTTATTTTGACCTTTAGGTGGTAATTTTTCAGCATTACTCGCTGATTGGCGAGTGCTAATTTTATTCTATCTCACAAATACTGTATTTAGATACACTATAATGAAGAAAATGGTTATCGGATCAATAGATGGAAAAGTGTGTAGTGTATATAAATGCATTCTTCATTCACTGACGTTGTATAATGACAATTGTGTATGATTTATCGCTGTTGTGCCAGTAACTGGAAAACCATTTACTGGCACAACAGCGATAAATGTGTGTCAGATGAAAGAAATTCTGCAAGTGCATGAGCCAGTGTAACTCAGCCAATTGTTAGTCCCCAACCTAGCTTTAATTCGAGATCGGTTTTTTATTTATTTGAATTATTCGGCAAAAATTTCAAACATTTTAAAGCAGCTATGAATTTTATTTTTATGTCACTAACAAGTTGTTTGCCGTCAAGTTTTGACGGGTTCAATCGAACGACAAATTCGACGGGTTTCAAATGAATGAGGTTATTTCAGTTTTTCTTTTGTTAATCTTTTCGAGACTTCGCCATATGTTATCAGTTTCATAAGAAATCCCTATGAAAATCTCAAACTCATTATATATATATAAAAAAATCCTGGCCAGAAATCACATTGGTTTTTGTATAGATGTATGTTTTCATCAAAACAATTTAATTTGTAAGTATGAGGTAAAAAAAAGTTTTCTTACATATTATGAGTTTTATAAGAAAGTAAAACATTAAGTAAATATTAATGATTAGCGGAACTGTTTCTATCTATGAAGTATATTATTTCGCCCCAAAACCCCCAATAAAAAATAATGATAAAGAATAAGTAATCTTTAAATATACAAAAACCAATGTGATTTCTGGCCAAGTTGTATATATATATATAACATTTTTTATATGCAAAAGAAAAACCGAAATAACCTCATTCATTCCGCCTGAAGTCAAGAATAGTTTTTTTTTCGTATTCTTGGGCAAAGGTGTATATTGTCATGAATCCATTTTAATTTGTAAGCACGAAATCAATAAAATCACCATTTTGCGACAAATTATGAGTTTCATAAGAATCACCCAGGAACGGACATGCAATCTGGTAACATCTGGTGGACATGCAATCAAAATAAAATAAATACCTTCAAAACTCTCCACAGTTTTATATAAATAAAATAAATACCTTCAAAACCCTCTAAGGTTTAACGCAACGTGCAGGAAATTAAAGTAACTCGAGATGAATGACAAACTTAAAGAATCCCAAATACGTTTCTAGACAGGAAAAGCCCTCACAACATTGGCTGTGTGCTCTGAGTTCTGCAGTGAATCGTTCACTTTATTAAGAGCGGTTGTCCCGGAGGAATTTTTTGAAGCATGCGTATTGGACACGATTTTATGTAGAATTTGGCAAAAAAAGCCTTACCTTTTAAATATACAGTAGAGTCTCGATAATTCGAGTCTCAATTGTTTGAGTTTCCCATAAATCCGAGTTAGTGAAAAAAATCCGTTTAGCTTCCAAATAATGACCAACATAGGCGCAACCCGCGAAAGAATTATTTCGCACCATAAATTCAAGTATCTGGTTTTTATTGTTGTTCGACGAGTCATATGTCAACTGCGCACCCTGAAGCCACCTACAGAAATCCACCCTCTTAAAGAAAACGGGTGTATTCTTCCTATATGTGCAATGGATCACGCCGGGTGAAATTGGAAAGAATCAGAGAATAATTGTTAATGAGCTCCCGCCCCACTCACTCCTTTTGTCTACTACGAACGTATTGGAACAGAAGTAAACTAGAAGCGTTTTCAAATAACAACTGCTCTGATTTATCCTTGAACAGAAAATCCTTAAAAAAGTCTGTATGAAAAAACTGGTGAGCCACTTTATATGTGGTTTACACAACAAAGTAAAAAATGATGCCCTCTTTCAGGTCCGATTCTTCCAGAAAAAGCTTTGCTGTTTCGAAAAGAATTTGAAGAAAGTGATGAAAACTTCACTGCTAATGTAGGCTGGTTTGACAAGTTGTAAAAAATATATCGTATCTGGCAACTAGAGATCTGTCGAGAGAAGCTATCTGACGATTCTGAGGTCATCGCAGTGCAATTTTGCAAGAAATTGCAGGAAGTCGTGACAAATCAAAACCTTTCGAACGACCAGCTTTATACCTGAAATGAATCTGGCCTTAATTTCCAAATGCTACTGTCTAAAACAATCGTGTCATGCTTAGAGAAAGGTACTCCAGGTCACATAAAAGCAAAGAGAGATTAACATTTCTTGCTGCATCAAATGCTTCAGGAAATCACAAGATCAAACTTGTTGTTATCAGAAAAGCTGAAAAGCCAAAAGTATTTAAGCATGTCTCGATATCTTCACTGCCGGTTACGTATAGGAACCAAAAACTGCTTGGTTGACTCAAGAAATATTTAAAAACTGGGTTTTTTTACGGTTTTGTGCCAGAAGTTATAGAGGAATGGATAAATAGTCACGAACAACAAGAATTTACGGATTCTGCCAGAATCTGACAGAATACCCTGCGTTTCCACACTGATAATGAGTCACAGCGAGGGACTGCCTGCTGCGCTAGAGTCCACCATGCGATACGTGGAGAAATAGCCTGAGTCGACTCCAGCCGACAATATGCTGCTTCAACGATGGCGTGATATTGCTGCCCGGACACGGGGCAATGTGTCAAAACAAAAAACAATTGATAATTATTTTAAGATATAGATAACCTGTTGCTATCATAAGTAATGTAATAATTTGTAAGTACATTAAAAATTGCTTTATCTTCATTTATTTACTTATTAAATTTTATGATTTTGATAGTTCGAGTTTTCGATAGTTCGAGGTAAACCTGGTCCCGTCCACCTCGAATTATCGAGACTCTAGTGTATAGGTTCTTCTGAGGATATCATTAAAATTAGCCGGGGCATTTTTAAAGCCGAACACCAGCCTATTCCGCTCAAATAGACCTAAAGTAGTTGCAAAAGACAATTTCTCAGTATCTTTAGGGTGGATAGGTATGTGCCAATATTCACTGGCTAGGTCGAGAGTGGAAAAACCTTAGCTTGTGCCAATTTCTCTAACAAAGTGTCGATTCGTGTTAATGGTTCTGCATCTGTTTTGGTAATTGCGTTTCATTTTCTGAAATCGACACACAACCGTGTTTTCTTTTCTTCGTCACGTTTACAAGCTAAAGTTACAGGTGCTGAATAAGGGAAAGAACTTTCTTTAATAATATCAGCTTGCAACAAATTTTGAACCTGTCCTCTGAATTTCCTCTTCTTCTTTTTGGGAAGTGCGGTAAGCTCTAAGTTAAATTAGTAAATCTGAGGTCAAATTAATTCTTTGGGGTTCCATATTTACGCATCCTACATCATATTTATCTTTAGCGAAAATACCGGCATATTTGGATAAGAGAGCAGGCAATTTGTCATGAGCAGACTGACATTCTTGGATAGTTTCAGTGGCTTCGACAAACTCCGGCTCATAGATTTCACCAAATACCCCTGCGTTTTCGTTTTCGGGAACCTCTTCCTTCAAATGCAATGTATTGATTGCTGGGATTTTTTGTAATTGGTTCAGGAGAGGTACACTTTGGTTATTCTGAAATATTTGCATTTTGAGGCAGTTGATATTTAATTTAAAACTTTGACAGTGTCTTAATCCCAGGAGAGGATAAGGTAACTCATTAACTCATAACATTCTAAGATATGTGGAAAATTCTCAAATTTACATAGCATTTTTCCTTCAAGGCAAGAATGCCCTGTGTTTGAGTGACCGACAAACCTTTACGAATCTGGCGAATGTTTAATTGGAATTTTTGGGCTAAATGTAGGGGATAATACTTAAGGAACTTCCTGAATCTATCAAACATGGTATTGAATTCTCAGTTAACACCGGAGTAGTACCTTTCTGACATTTATTTGCGCACCTTTTGGATCATTTATTTTCAATGTACCCGGGTACTATTAACTGTAAGCGGTTACCATCAGTATTTGGAGAAAACTCACTGTGGGTATGTACAGGATTTTGGGTTGGAATATGGGTTAGAACCATTGGGGTTTCAGTTAATGCGAGGCCATTTAAAGTTTGTTTTCGGAAGGGGAAATCCCTTCCCATTGATAAGCATTTGGAATGAGCAAGTTGAGACAGACACGGCATGGCGTTGGGGGCAACGTGGCCTGGTAATGCAAAGTTGGTCTCTGTGGGTAGGGTTTGAAAGGCCTATAATTACTTTGGAAACTTCTTTGTGGATTGGGCGTAACGGGTCGATTCTAAGTTTTTTGATACGGGTATCGATAATTTCATGGTTTCATTTGGAAATTCTGCTCATTGACATTTTATCAGGGTGGCCGCCATTGTCTAAATTGGTTTTGTGTAGGGTTCTCATGTTTACTTTCTTTACTTTTCTCTGCGACTTGTAGTTTACAAAGTTTGAAAACTAACTCCCTCCATTCAGTGGCACTTTTGGGGGCATTTGTGACAATAAGTTTCTGGATATCTAAAGGAAACCTTCGGTTAATCCTACTACAATGAATCTGTTGTCAAGCCCCAAGGTACGACCCATTTTCGTCTTGGTTTGATAATATGTGTTAAGGTCGTCTTCGATTTTGTATCGAATATTAGAGAAATCACTTAACGACAATGTTTCCGCGGTGGAAAAATTTTCAGGAAACAAGGCCACAAATTCAGCCCAGTGTAACACATTCAGACAATTATTTATATACAAAGTGAGGGCACTATCTTTCAAATATTTCTGAATATTTCTAATCTTCCAGACATCATCTTTGTGTGCCTCCACACAAACTGCTTCAAAATAGCTATGCCAAGGGGTCCAAAGCCTTTTAGCTTCTGGCGAAAAAGGAACTATGTCTGGAACTTTGGGTGTTTTATTTTCAGCACAGTTGCATAGTTAGTTACAGTGGGTGTCTGAACCTTACTATGTTGTTTAGCTTCCTGTCTGCTATCATAGCTGATATCTTCATTTTCGGGAATTCTGCTATTATTTTCTGCACTAGGAGATTTCTCCTTATCATTTTCGCTAGTATTAGCAGTTATTCTTGAGGCCGCTGTTGTACTAGGGGTTGAAGATTTCTCTGTCTCATTAGGAATCATGTTTACACTTTCTATTTTAATAACGAATTGAACCCAATATTGTTTAAGAAAAATTTAAATAATCTCACTAAAAATTATAACAATAAGGTTTTGTTATATGCAATCTGTCCTTCCTTTGAAATCCTAAACTCTCGCGAGATGGCCTGCAGTGGTCTCTCCTTCAGATTTTCAAAACAAAACCAAAAGGTCTCTTCTGTAGCACATATCAAGAGAGGCTGCAAAGAGGGTGAAAAGGCCTCTGGTTTCTGTAAAGAACTTTGACCCACATACGCTGCAATGACAGAATCACTGACTGATGAATATTTTCCGAATGAAGTTGTAGAATTTGCTTCCATGTTGAACTTTCAATTACATAAAACTTTCGCTGACAAAAACATTTTCACGGCAGGTGACCTTCGTACTACCGACTTCTTGTAAGGAAATTCGCAGGCATCTACTTTTTTTTTACCTTGGAATATATGTCATATCCTGGGATCTGACTTTATTCTTTTTTATATACAATATGATCCTTTGACGAGTCAGACCCAGGATAAGTTTGAAAGTCTAATCAGGTTACAGGCTCATATTTAGGAGTACTGAGCCTAGCCAGTTAATTTTCAGGACAGCCGAGCGGACATAATTTCTTTTAGTAGTTGGTAGATGGAAAAAAGCCTCAAAAAGCTCCTGAAAAATCCCTGCTCCCTGTTTTTCTTTGGCATTTCTGATATCCTCCAGCAGAGGGCGAACTAATCAAATATAGGCGTGAACTTACCTTTAATTGGATAGAAGGTCTGATCAATGTGGTCTTATTATGCAATAGGTTTTACCAATTGCATCAAATGCCATTTCTAAATTTAATGTTACTGGTTATTTATGAACCAATCATATTAATAACTGTCAAACAGACAAAAGTTAATTAGGATTTACAACCTAAAATATAAACATTAATTTCATATTTTGACAATAATTTTGAATTTATATCTTAAACATAATAATTTACTTTGATTTCTTGATCTGAATGCAATATCTGTCATTTTGAGGAAAAAATGATTAAACTTTATGATCTAAATGTAATTTCGGACTGCAATAATAATATATTGTTTATAATTTGTTTCCTAAATAATCATGCATCAAAAGAACAACTCACTTTGTTTATATTACAAAAAATTGTGATGCTATTCTGTTAGGAAATATCTACTTTGATTGCATTCTTGGTTCATAATAACTGTCATGTTGATGAGAGCTGATTAAAATTTATGGCTAAAGATGTTTATGACTGGTAAATTAGTTTTAAGTATTGGTTTTTTGCACATTAGAGAAAATGTTTTGGGGGTTTTAACTTTTAAAGTTTAACTTTTAATTTTGAATATAACAAAGATTTACTTTTTATCCTTTCATATATAATTAAAATGAAATCACATGTGTGAAAATGAATGGAAGAGATAGTATAAAATCAATGGAAAAGATACTACAAAAATAAAACACATGCGGATTTCAAGTGAATATGACAGCAGTAATAGTACAAAATGTACAACATGTGAATAAATTGAAGATTGGTGGAATAATAATACCGAAAAAACACTCAAATGCAGCTATAAATGCCTGTATTAAGAGAATTAAAATTAAATTCAAGGAAAATGAACATCTAAAACAAAGCTATAGTGTATAATCAAGCAAATTTACCTTTTACTTTGCGGTGACGTGGCCGCAGGTCTAGAAATTTTCAGTTATACATACATAATAAAATACAAGCTCATACATCTTTTGATTCCTAAAGTTCTTTATTAGAACAGTAATATTTAATCTTCATCAATAGAATAAATTTACAAAATCAGCAAGCGTCATCTTATGCCTCCAAAACACACTTCGTATCAACTACCACACATATCTAATCCGATCATCATCAGTGTTCATTCTTTTAATATTTAAAAGTTACATTATTTTAGCAAATGAAAAATGCGAAAATATCCGTTTGCGTGTAAGATAACTTCTCCAGGTTTTTATAAGGAGTGTTTGAACAGTGAATTTTTATTAAGAATAGAATGCAAAACACATTTTACGTTGTAAAAATCAATGTGAAGAATGCTATAAAAATAAAATGTAAAATATATACATTATTTTAACTAGAAATATCAGCACATATTTTTCTAAGGAGTTAAAGTATAATGCATGTGGTTTACTGCCTGGTTTCGTAATGATTAAAATATGGTTAGAATGTTTATAAATTTTCTACTGAGCGTATAAGCAAGTATTTTGCATATACTAACATGATTTTGAGTGTCATTTGTTTCTCGTGTTTTATGATGTTTATTGGCCTGTTATTCGCACATTATTAAAATATGCAATCATAAGAAAAAAATAATGCAATTTAAATAGAAAATTAATTTAAAAAATACATATTTTTAGAAATTAATTTTGCTAAATAGATTATGTTTCACCAATGTTGCTATCGAAAAAGAATCAAAGGTGGTGCTCTCAATTCCTGTCTACCGGAAACTCGTGTTTTTTGACGGCCTTTTGACGAAATTCACATTTTTCCACGGCCCTTTGACTAAATTAGCCATTTTCTACGATCTCTTAATGAATTTCGCGTTTTTTCCGCGATTCTTCAACGACGAAATTTGCTTTTTTCGCAATCCTTTGACAGAATTCCGTTTTTTCGCGATCCTTCAACGAAATACGCCTTTCTTTCTGCGGCTCTTTGACAAGGTTTGCATTTTTTTTCGCGATCCTTCAATGAAATTCACTTTTTTCCACGATTGTCTTCTTTCTGCAATTCTTCTACGAAATCTGCCTTTATTTTGTGATTCATCGACGAAATTTGCTTTTTTTCAGCGATCCTTCGATGAAATTGGCCGTTTTTTCGCGGTCCTTAGACGGATTTCGCGATTCTTCGAAGAATTTACGCGTCTCATGAGACGCATAAGAACTATTTTTTTGCCGTTCAACTCCAATTTTTCGAGTAGTTTACGCGCTATAGCGCGTCCGTGGCATCGCTGGTGAATCACTGTTTCTTGCATATTAATTGGTTATTTATATGAGAACTTCCTTTCCAACGTCCGGTATCAGTTTAATACCGGTGGTGGCAGCAAATACCATAAAACTAAGGTATCAATTCTAGGAGAATTATTACGATGACCGAGCAAGGCGACGAAATCATAATATCGCGCCAAACCAATAACTTAATACAATAACAGGTTAACATTAAAGGAAAAATCCCCACCATTTGGCGACTTTTTTCCTTTTTATAACCGATTAAAAAGAAAAAACTGTGCGTGAGTGTAAGACATCTGTTCCTAATAGTCAAGTGACTGTAACAATCACGTGATATGTTCTTTTCTTATTTTCCTTGATCATTCCAAATTACGAAATTTGGCATCTGATTTTTTCGCCAAGGCCTAGCATTTATTTGCGAAAGGAAAATAAACAAGTGTCGTAAAATTCAGTATCGTTAAATTAAATTGAGAAGCTTCTTTTACTAATTTAAAACAGATTTTAAGTTATTTTGATTTACTTCATTTATATTTTTGCACTAGTTTATTCCATGGTTTCATTTGGTATATTTTTAATTTATATTGTTAATAAAGGGTGCTTTGCGGGTGGACCGTTCAATTTTCGAAATTGTCAGAGAACTATGATTTTCCGCTCGTAAAAGCTAGTAATGGGGAAAACTGCTAAGGACAATTAGCCTTGAACGAGCGTGGTAGGCTATGGCTCAGCCGTATTATACGTAGCCAGCGTAGCCAAACAGTAGCTAAAATTATAATCCAGCTCAATCAGTACGCCAGTAACATAGTCAGTAAACGGACCATGCAACGCCCGCTTCACCGTATGATGCGCTTCGGGAGCCCTAGACCCACAAGAGCACCATTGCTCAATGAACGGCATCGGGTTGCACGTCTTGCCCGGGCAAGAGAACACAGAGGATGGACTCTGGAGGACTGGAAACGAGTAGAATGGGAGTGATGAGTCTCGATTTCGACTACATCACGCTGATGGGCGGCTGGGAATACATCGCCAGGCTCGTGAAGCCATGGATGCTGCATGCCAGGTTGCAACTGTACAAGGTCATGACGGCTCAGTCATGGTCTGGGGTGCTTTCACTTGGCAGGTTTTGGGATTTTTGCTACTTGTACCAACTTTCCTCAATGTAATTCGGTACGTAGAGTTGCTGGGCCATCACCTTGATTCATTTATTGCTTCCTGTTATCCACATGGAAATGGAGTATTTCAGCATGACAACTGCTTCTCTCACATGCCTGGTTGGATGAGCATTCCTTTGACTTCTTTGTCATGAATTGGCCACCTAGAAGCCCAGACGAAAATCCTATAGAGCCCTTTGGGATACTTTGGAGTAAGGTGTGAAAGCACGTCACACAAAACCAGCAACCCTTACTGAATTCTGGACAGCTCTAGTAGATGTTTGGCAAGCCATGCCTGTGGAACACTTTCGCAAGCTTATTAAATCTATGCCTCGTCGTGTGGCAGCTGTTATCAAGGCCAGATGAGACCCATCTCATTACTAACTTCTCCATGCTTTAGGCAGAAACCAATGAACCAACGCAGATGATGAGAAATTCCTACACAGCCGCTATGCTTGTGTTTATTTCCCATCGAAGGTGATGGATCGATGTAAGAGGGTACGTAGACGTTCAACAGAGTAGGAATTTGAGACAAATTCCGTGCATTAGGATTAGTCGAGGTTTACACAGGTTAAGGGAGGAAAGGAAAAAGAACCTAGATCCAAACAATTTTTTTTTCACTTATATATGGCAGTTGCAATTGACGTCAGGTTGGAGGTCATACACTACAAATAGGCAGTTCTGATTGGTGGAAGTACCCTGACCTAAAAGTGAAGTACAATGGTTTATCAGCTGATTGCAACTTCTCTAATTAATGCTTTATAAAATAAAAAATAGTAAGGAGAATTAAGGGTAAAAAGTAACAAAACTATAATACGAAATGAATAAGAAGGTGAATTATTGTTGTTGTTGTTGGTTTGGCCCAAAAGGCCCGGTTTTGCAGCTTTTTATTTCTTCAGTTGACATGATCCATAAGAAGGTGAATTAATTCCGGTGATAAATGCATAAGCAGGAACGATATCATAAATATAAAGGGGACTAAAATAACAATGAGCGAATAGAAATTACTGAAAAGAAAAATAATTAAGATATAATTTAGAATTTCGTTTAGATGAGTTCACAAATATTAATAGGGTGCCTCTATATGAGAGTGGCGACATACGCGCAGAGCGCATGATCAGAAAACAGCTTGAACCGATATTATCATCAAAGACAGCCAATCACTTGTGAATCTTCTCATAGCGTTGACTGTTTTTATAGCCATGGACTTTTCTTCGAATAGCAGACGAGTTGCCGATTTGGCATGGCAACTCTACGTGCAGCAAGACAGAGAGAAGGAGGACAACGATAATGTTTCTACTTATGGAACTAAAAGCGGTACCTGGTATGGTGGCGTTTCCGGATTTTGGGGTATTTGGGGAGTGTAGCGCCCTCTATTTTCGGTTTCGACTGACAACTCTTTACCATGCTCGAAACCAAAATGCAGGAAGAGCAGACGACAATTTGTCATGTTTAAAAGGTCCTTTGGGAGCACCAGCGCCACGAATCTGGTACTAATTTCCGGTCCATGTTCTGATCGTGAAAACCTATCTTCAATGTTCTCCTTCTTATTTCTATCTCCCTGTCTACGTGTGTTTCTGTAGTCTGCTTCCGTGAAGGGGAGTTGTGTTTGAAATTTGTGTGACTGTTAGCGACAGATTGTTTATGTTTGTGTCAATTTTTGTGTCGTCTTTCTTCATAACATTCCCTGTAAAATGTTTAGATTTAGGCTTGGAACGTCTCTCTTTTTACTTAGACGGCATAATGTCTTGATGAGTGTTATTGTAACCACCATAGTTTTAATAATAATATATCTTCTACTTACTTGTATGCCATCTAATTCTCCATCAATCGAAAATTCGTCATTAAAAACAGATATTCAAAAGGTATACTTCAATTGTATACTTTGCTTTCTATCTTCATTGTGTTTGCGATCTCATATTTCTTTTTCAGGACTTTTGTAGAGAATTTAAATAGTGATATCACTGCTAGACATTTTTATAAGTGTCGTCTAAAATAGCTTATTTATAACTGTTTTGATCTTTTTTTCTCATGTTCTTTGCATCAGAGCTTATTCTGCGGTTGTGTACCATAGAATCTGGTAATTTTGATAGATAGTTTAGTAGAAAAAAATTAATGTACATAAGATACAATGAGGAAGTGTAAATTGTGGTGCAAAGAAAGTAACAGCATAGTGCACAGTTCATTCTCTTTATTACCCATCTGAGCTAATGTGGGGCATCCCTTAATGAATTGAAAACTAGCAGAAGCTTGTTACATTTAATTCATTGTTATTATTTATATAAATGTGATTAATTTCTCATTTGAATGAAAGAGATATTCTTATGGAAATTTCTTTTTAAGCATACAAATTGTATGCAACTCTAAACCACGTAAAAAATACACAGAAATTGTCACTTAAAAATATTTTGTAATAGTTAAATATTTTGTATATAGTTAAATATTTATATGGGCAATTCCATATGTGACAAAATGACATTTTGAGTTGTAGAATTAAGTTAAAGCAATTACCCTGAAGCTATTTTCAAATGAAAATTGACTTTTCAGTTTACACATGACTGTTATTGATTAAAAGATAAAAAAAAACACTATGAAACAATTTTTTAAACTATTTTATTTTTTCATTTTTGAGTAATTTCTTATTTTGTGATGGATTGACATTTTTGCTACCATGACTCTAACCAACTATTTAAAACTGGAAACTTTCATGAATTAAGAAGCCATTTAGTTTTTTATTTAATACAAATCTTAAATATGATGTATAAGCAATATAAAATGATAATTTAGAGCAACCTACCTGTCCTAGGGTTGTAGTTATTAACTGTCATTTAATGTGAAGGAATGACTGAAAGTTTTGTAAACATTTATTAAAAGAAAAGTGGCAAAACTAATATATATATATTTTTTAATTTCCAGAATGATTATAAGAAATTACATTATATACAGACTTGTATAAAACCAAAAACTTTCTGCGCACATAAATATTGGGTCAAAAACTTTCTGCAAATTAATTTAATGTTTAATAAAATTACGTGTTATATTATTTTGCTGATATGAATTAAAAACGATACTTTAAAACGATTACTATTTAAAATTAATTAATATTAATTAAAGAATAATTATTTTGGTTAAAAAAAATAATAAAGCTAAAAATTCATGACAGTAAGAGCTGAAGTCTTATCAAATATTTTGTGCATTTAGAAACAGCCCAATCCTTAATATTTTCACAGACCGTCTGTAATGTTACAACAAATTTTTGCATCTTTAACTATTTGAATGCTTCTTGTGCACAAACAGTAAATAAATCGTACATAAAATTGGGGAATATTTTTTTTTATTTGATGTCTATAAAAAAAAAAAAAAAAAAAAAAAATTCTGCAAAGTTCTGAAAATTTTAGAAAATTTTCTGCGCATGGCTTGCATGCGTGTGTCTATATTATACAACTCTGATTATATAACTATTCACATTTGACATTTTTTTCAAAAACATATCGAACACAATTACCTAGTTTATTTTGCATGCATTATTATCAAGTATATGGCTTTAAGACTATTCTAAACCATTAAATATTTTACTACTTGCATTCATTTATTATGAAAATACAAAATAAACAACAATCACATTCTTTTTCACAGTTTTTTTCAAGAATACTATTTGTACACAACTGCAAATATTTTATTTTTCAGCTATAACCTAAATGCGTTATGAATCTAAAACGTTAATTTGAAAACTTGGATGTATCAATATATTTTTTAACTTAATTTATAAAAATCATTAAAAAAAATTTTTTGACCAAAGTTGACACTTTTATGGAATTGCCCATATTTAGAGAGTAAATAATCATAGCGGGGCAGCTCATCAGTGGAAGCAAGGGTGGCTAAGTCTCCTTTTTACTTACCCATCATAAGTAGTATAGGATAAGTCTTGTAATTGTTTTGAAAATCGGAAAAAAAAATTTTGACGGATTTACACATTTCAGACACTGGAGATTCCGAAAAACATATTTTTAGAAAAAAAAATTTTGCCGTCCGTCTGTGTGTCTGTAAACGCTCTATCTACTGAAAAAATTGAGATAGAGACTTGAAATTTGGTATGTACTTAGTATGTAATAATTGGAAGAAGCTTATTGAATTTCAGTAACCTTGATTATCCGGAACTATTTTTTTTCGACTCGAAATATTCGTTCTGATAAAAGGTATATAAAAATTTTCGAGATTGTTTATTTTAAGGAGTAAATATAAAAGACAATAAAAAAACATAAATTTTGCATAAAGCATGAAGTCGATCGGATAATG
The DNA here is from genome assembly GCA_963931845.1 of Maratus michaelseni. Classification (NCBI taxonomy): domain Eukaryota; kingdom Metazoa; phylum Arthropoda; class Arachnida; order Araneae; family Salticidae; genus Maratus; species Maratus michaelseni. Next base: position 232,808,771 of record OZ007599.1, read on the forward strand.
AGTTGCCGAGATATTTGTAATCCTATATTCCACACTCTTCGATTTTTCATGACCCTGTATTTCATCCAAATTTCAATTCAAAGATATATTTTAATTGGAAATTTGACGCTTAATCAGATGCAATAAACCGCTAGTTAATAGGATTATTATTTTTGGAAGGAAAAACCTCTTTCAAGCAATTCAGTAACCGAGCCTTTAAAGTTTATGACGTCATCAAGCCACGATTTTATTCAAATTGCAATGCATTTTATAAGTAGTTTACAAAATTTTTATTTTAATATTTTACATTATGCATATCCATGATGGGTAAGTATTATGGTGGCACCCAACGACTAGTTTAATTTCTTGAAAATAAACAAAATCCAACTAAAAATACTTCTAATATGAAGGAAATTTAAGATCCCAATTTTGAACTGTTCACCAGTATAATACTTGGAAATGTCCTAGCCGCATGTAATTCCAATTACAAGTAAATGAGTTTGCTGAGGGATGAGAGAGCATGAAGAAAAACTTTATGGGGTGAGGACAGGCTTCAAGTTATTTAACCTCACTCTAGGTAGGAAACGTGAATTTTATTTTCTCTAAATTTTAATTCTTTTAAATGTTATATTTTCATGAAAAAAGCAAGACATCACATTTAAAAATTGCTTTAATGAGGCTTGTAAATTAATTAACTATAAAATGCACAAGATTTAAAGCACTGATTGCATTTTGTAATGTTTTCCTTTACCAAAGTGTAAGTGAATGTTGATAACTTAAAAGTATATTAAACAAATAAATGATTGTTTTTTACATGAAATTGCTTTTCCCAACTATAATATATATCCTGTTAGTGAATTTAAACTTAATCTATTTTTCAATAGCATATTTTTGTATCCTTCTGTTACCAGAGATTCTTTATAAATTATTCTTACCAAATTTTATTCACTCTCCCCGGTTTTTATATTGAGCATATCTTTGTAAATTGCACAATTTGAATGCCTTTATATGTTGATATGAAAAATTGCCATAAGCTTTAAGCATTTATCAGATATCATATTTAAAAGTATATCTAAGTCTTGTACATTTACTGTACAAGTGTATTAATTCTTTGCATTTTCCTAGATATTTTCATTAATTTTTTTTTATATGATTTATGAAAAGTAACAATGCAAATATGTAGGGGAGACTGGTACACAGTGGACCACTTTTTCAGTTAAATTTTTTTTTCTCTTTAATGTACAAACTGATCTGCATAAAAATATTTTTGAATATTCCTTAAACCTTTATACATTCATCATAATTTTCTCATAACATAGTTTTCAATACATTTAAAAAAAATTTTTTTTTTTATATGCACCCATAAAGTGGACCATATAGGTGAAAACTGGGAAATTTAGTTAGTAGCCGGTGGCCGGTAGACTCAGTTTGATTAGTGGCCACTTTTTAAAGTTAGTGGCCACTATTATGTTTCAAACTTTCTTGTCATCTAGATAAATTATAATCGTTGTATATAAACATATTTTTCTATAAGAGTTTTATACCTATTGTATGAGTATGAGTGTATTTCGCATGATTAGACAGTATCTCTTGAAGAAAAATAATCCAACTGGTGAGCATGTGGTAGGAGTCGAAATATTGAAGATACTGAAATGTCCTTAAAATCTGCTTGTATCCGATGGGAAAAAAGGAATAAATTACTTGAAATGCATGTGGAATCAAAGCTGATGAATATATTTTTCAGAATATAACTGTATTTCTTGAAAAAATAATCCAACTAAAGAGTAATCATAACATGCACATAAGAGCACATGAGAAAAAGCCGAAATATTGAAAATACAGCTAAGTCGTTGAAATCTGTTTGCATCTGGTAAGAAAAAGAATTAACCAGTTCTCTAATTAGATGTAATCAATGTAGAGATCCATATTTCCATGAAAAATGGTGTATTTAACTTGGCAATCGATAACAGATTTTTTAATCACCACTTGGCGGGTGGCGATCGATGGCCGATTTTTTAATCGCCACATGGCGAGTGGCGACCGCTAATTTTCACCTATAGTGGACCACTGTGCCCCACTTCTGGGGCACCGTGGACTGCTAATAGGTATTATCTGAAATACAATATAAATCTATTTTTCATTCATCTAATTCTGTTTTATTTTCCCTTTACCCACAAAATAACATAGTAATTCAAATTTACAAGTAACATTTTAAAACAAAAACAAAAAAATTAATTATATTTTGAAAATAATAACAGGAACAATTGCAATTTAGTTGAATTTATTACTTAAGTATAAAAAAATCAGCTCACATTAAAATTTGCAAATGAAATTCCAAAATACTTATGAGTAAGATTGAGCCTGGGATTTTCCCGAAATACCTTTGGGTCTGGGAGCAATATTTTGAAATCATTGACATCAACAATAGATTCATCTACAGTTTCGGGAAAAATAAACTGATTTCCATTCAATTTGCATCTCATGAATCTTACATGAATAGAATCATCACCAATTAGACTAAATTTATATTTATCAAAGGCAGTAAATACAAAACAAAATATTTCTTACTATGTTAAATAAATTGTTATTATTTTTTTTTTTTTTACTTTATTTTACAGTTAAATAACTACTTTTAAACAATATTTCTTTATAGTAAATAAGCAATTATTAAATATTTTGATCATTCTGCATTACAGGAGCAGAGTGGATTGTGGACCACTGTGCCCCAGGGGTGGGTGGTCCACTATCCCCCATGTTGAAATTCAATAAATAATCATATTAATATTGTTTATAGCTTTCTTTTAAACATATTAACTTTAAAGTTAAATATAAACAAATATCTTAGCTTTGCAAAAAAGCTGTTTTAACGGATTTATCTACAACCTAATTACTAAAAAAAATTTACATATGATGATGAAAAATTTTACTTTTAGAAGCTCAAAACAACCAATCATGGTAACATAGTTCAATCTGAGCTAAACATATTTTCTGAAGGCTATAAATAATCAGTGCAGTGCTGTTGTCTATTAGGATAGAAGAGAAGCTTTAAAAAAATTTAAATAAATAAAATATTAGGGGGTGGTTCACTGTGTCCATAGGTCCAGTGTGTACCGGTCTCCCCTAATCTGTTTCCATATTCGAAAATAGTTTTATTTTTTTAATTATTCATAAAATATGTTTTACAAATAAATCATGTATATTGCATGCATAAAATAATGTCTTATTTCAATCACCATGCCTTTAAATTACAACTACTACCGTAAAATACCGTTAATCCGCCCTTCCCGATTAAGCGCCCCCCTACCACTTTGTAAACAAATTGGAAAATTCAAAAAATCCCGAGAAAGCGCCCTCCTCCAAAAGAAATTTCGCCGTGCACGTCAAGATCAACACCAAAAATTTTATCTCCCGAGTGGTTTTTTTTTTTGACGGATCAGAAAGGCGTGACGATTCTTTGATATATCGCAAACATGTGCAAACACATTGTCGATCTGAAAAAGCAATATAACCAAACATTAGTTTTGCTGTAAATTTATTTCCATGGTTGTATGAAGGTAATAAAAATATCAATAGTGAAAGTTTCTCATGAAATAAGTTAAAGAAATGAGTATTTGATACTGTGTGGAAAATATTTTGATTAAAAGAGAATCTATTTATTTTATTAAAGAATTTATAGTTGTATTTAACATTATTATGAAAACCAATCAAAAAAAATATATTGATTGATCAGATCAATCGATTTGTCGATACACAGTCGAATTTGTAGCGTAATTTGTGCTATCTTTGTGGTAGTAATGTTTTTTGTTTTAATAATCTGGCAACACTATCAATTCGTTCTATATGTTCTCAATTTTTGTGATTTGTATTATTTATTTAGCATTTATAGATACGAAATCATGATAAAAAAAACGGTTATTTAATCTTCCTAACTTACAACAGATGGCGATACCACATAAAATGTTACTAGTTCTTGAAATTACTTCAGGATATTTTCAACTGCAATTTCCCAGTGTTTTTTATTTATTTTAAATTATTAAGTTCCTTTTATTTTTCTGTTACCATATTAGTGACATATATTAGTGTTATTATTTATTTAAATGCATTCCGGTTTCAAAGCTTCTGAAATCCAGAGTTTTCTATAATCTGAATTTGCCATTAATCGTGAAGTTATACTGTTTTTCTATTTTGTATATAATTTTTTTTTCAAAATGTTTTTCTTTTGTCACTTTATTAAAATAATGCATACTCTGCGACGATCGGCCATTAGCATCTCCGCCCCACACCCGCCACCACCACCGATAAATATCATATACTACAATTTTAATACTGTGTAAGCGCCCCCCCCCCCTGATTATTTTACAATTTTTCGTCACGTTTAGGGGGGGCGGATTAACGGTAGTTTCGAAAACTGAATCGAGGTTTGGAATGGAAGGGTGGTGATAGGGGAGGGGGGGGGGGAAATTGTTGTTTTCCCTATCTGACCACTGTCTTATTTTGTTCACTGCTTTGTCAATTGGCATAAATTTAAAATTTACACAATCGTCTGTTTTTATTGGTACTTCCATCATTTTATTCAAACTCCACCTAGATTGTAAAAAAAGAATATTTATGGGAAAAAAAAAAAAACCTTGCACTTGCATACATTTTATGTAGTACATTTTAGTATTTCTTTTTTCACCACAATCATTTATACTTATTGTGTGCAGTTTCTAGTTGCCATTTCTCTGAAGTTGCATAACGGACTCCCACCATTTAAACTCTTCAAAGTAGAATCTAAGATGAGTAAAATGCATTTTTTTAACACTTTCCACATAATTGAAAAGTGTTTATGAATTCGGTGTGTCTGTCTGTCCATCTCGCATATATAGGGAGACCGGTACACAGTGGACCACTTTTTCAGTTAACATTTTTTTTTCTTTTTAACAGCCTGACCGATCTGTATGAAAATATTTTTGAATATTCCTTAAACCTTCTTACATCCATCATAATTTTCTCACAACATAGTTTTCAATACATTTTTCAAAAAAAAAAAAAAATATATATATATACACTGATCCACCCACCGTGGTACAGTGGACCACTATTAGGTATTATCCAAAATACAATATAAATCTATTTTTCATTAATCTAATTCTTTTTAGTTGCCCCTTCACCTGCAAAATAACATAGTAATATAAATTTTGAAACAAAAACAAAAAAATAATTATATTTTGAAAATAATAACAGATTAATACAGGAATAATTGCAATTTAGTTGAAGTTATTACTTAAGTACAAAAAAATCAGCGCACATTAAAATTTGCAAATGAAATTCCAAAGTACTTATGAGTAAGATTGAGCCTGGAATTTTCAAGAAATAATTTTGGGTCTGAGAACAACATTATAAAATCATTGACATCAACAGCAGATTCATCTACAGTTTCGGGAAAAATAAACTGATTTCCATTCAATTTGTGTCTCATGAATCTTACTTGAATAGAATCATCAACAATCAGGGGTCGATGCAGGTTTTTTTTCTTGGGGCCCATTTTGTGAAAAGTAAAGGTTATTTTTGTGAAATTTATTATATTTTTGTGAAAAATAACATTTTGTAACGAAAGTTGAAATCCAGTTAATCCAATTCGAATCAAGCATTTATAAACAAAAACTTTTTTAAACCATTTTGCTGAAGTTTTTCTCTCTGGTGAACTTGTTTATTTACAAATTACGCATTTTAAAACATCATAAAATAATAAATAAATAGTAAGTTTTTATGGAATAGAATTTTGTGAAGGGGACCCATTTTATCACACTGATTTTTGTGAAGGGACCCATTTTACAAAATTTATTTTTGTGAAGGGACCCATTTTATTAAATAGATTTTTGTGAAGGGGCCCTAAATAGGCCCCAAATTTTTCCTGGATCGACCCCTGACAATTAGACTACAGTTATATTTATCAAAGGCAGTAAATACAAAACAAAATATTTCTTACTATGTTAAATAAATTGTTATTTTTATTTGTTTACTTTATTTTACAGTTAAATGTACTTTAAAACAATCTTTCTTTATAGAAAATAAGCAATTATTAAATATTTTGGACATTCTGCACTACAGGAGCAGAGTGGATTGTGAACCACTCTACCCCAGGAGTGGGTGGTCCACTGTACCCCATGTTGAAATTAAATAAATAATCATATTAATATTGTTTATAGCTTACTTTTAAACATATTAACTTTAAAGTAAAATAAAAACAAGTACCTTAGCTTTGCAAAAAATCTGTTTTATTTTATTTATCTACAACCTTTACTTACTAAAAAAATAAAAATATGATGATGAAAAATTTTACTTTTAGAAGCCAAAACAACCAATCAGGATAAAATAGTTCAATCTGAGCTAAACATATTTTCTGAAGGCGATAAATAATCATTGCAGTGCTGTTGTCTATTAGGATAGAAGAGAAGCTTAAAAAAAATTTAAATAAATAAAATATTAAGGGGTGGTCCACTGTGCCCATAGGTCCAGTGTGTACCGGTCTCCCCTACTTAGATTGAAATATAAGATCCATGTTTTGAAGTTTGCTATGGCATGTTTGATATTAAAAATGAAGTGTGTAGCTTTTATAGTTCATTTACAGGTGCACTCAAAAGTATTCTGTCACATTATGCAGAAAAATCATTTGCAGTGTATTTTAACCTTCTCACCGACATGTCCATATAAATATGTTCAATAAGCTCCATGTTTCACTGCAATACAGGAATTATTTAAATTAACATATTTCTGTGGATATAATGCATTTTTAATACATTGAGTAATGATTGATACTCTCAAGGATTACATTCATATATGTAATTACGTTTTTTGTATAATTTTGGAATAATTTCCTTTCTTTAGCATTTAAAATTAAAATACAGAGAAAATAACATTACAGGTGAATTTTCAATTGTGTTATGCATTTTCTTGCTAAACTTAATTTTAGTATGCAATGTAGAATATATACAAATCTATAGATCATATACTCGGCTGTCTAAAAGAATTGGAGTATCTTTCAGGCTATGAATGGTTATTGCGGAAATCAGGTTTTCAAATGTGTTATGCATTTTCTAAAATGTCTACTTAGGTATCTTCTTTACCTTATTAAACAGCAAAGTATTTTGGAAGTGTTGGAAAGTGTTTCATAATCTATGCTTGAGGCGTGATTTTTCTTTTTTGTTTTTTCCTTTTGAAAGAGTGATGTAATTTCTACCTCACTTGTAGATAAAGAGATGACTAACTTTTTTTCAGGAAAAAAAAAAAAAGAATTGCAATGATAACAAAATGAAATCAAAATAAACAGTTTGGAAGTACAATATGCATTTTTGCCATCCCAACCAGTATAACCATACATGGAGAGATATAAGGAATGCCTTATAATAAATAAAAAAGACTTTTACTCGTAGTGTTTAGTTATTTTAAAACAGCTTCAAAAGTTTTTTTTTTTTTAATAATTAAAGGTAATTTACTGAATATCTCAATGGGCTCTAAAGACCATCTAAATATCTATAGATTTCAACTGCATATACCGTAAAATCCCAATTGTAAGCACCCCCTTTTTCAAAACCAAAAAGGCTTGAATGTGAAAGGGGGCTTATAATCGGGATTTTTTTAAAAAATCATTTAAAAACCCATTTTATCATTAATTTAAAAGTAAAAAGGGGTGAGAATCTTCTGTATTTCAGCAGATTTTCACTCAAAAATAAATAAATATATAAAATCTAACCCCCTCCCTAAAATCTGCCCCCCCCCCTAAAAAAAATTATAATATTTTTCTTTATGTGTTACTTTATTATAACCATAAATAATCAATCGTCTAAATTCCTCTCAAAATTACTGCCTCTTCCTTTACCCCCCCCCCCCCTCTAGCACCAAAACCCCCACAGTTTAACCTTTATAACTCTTTAAATTTAAATTTATTTTCAGACTTATTTAATACTCTATATTAACAATATATAAACCTAATCTACCACTTAAATCAACCCCTCCTCCTAAAATCTCTGCTTTTCTCTCCCTGCCCCCCCCCCCTCCCCCTAGCCTCATTTCATGAATATTCTCTCCTTGCAAATGCATCTCATTAAATTTTTAAATTCTTAATTTTTTCTGCTCTATCTGTTATTTTTTGTAATAATATTTAAATAACAATCTAAAATTTTATATTATTCCTCCTCTCCCCACAAAAGTCCTTTATTTTCTCTGCCGCCCCCTCCCCCAGTACATACTTTAAAATTTTTAATTTTTTCCTGCAATAATTAAATAATAATTTGCAACAATAATTAAATAATTTGCTCCGCCCCCCCCCCACCCCAAAATATTCTGCTTCCCCCCCCCCCCCCCAGCACACAAACTTTAAAATCTTTAAAATTATTCTTTTAAAGATTTTTATGCTTTATTGTTATTTTGTAGAAATAATAAATGAATGATCATATAACTCTCTCCTTAAATTTCTATTCCCCATCCCCAGAAAATGTTCTAGACATGAAGGGGGGGGGGGGAGAGGCAGAGAGAAAATTTTAGTCTTTTTTGTAGTTTGTCTGTTTTCACAGCTGATATTTTGTTAATGGGAAGAAGTTATTTTAGAGAACATATTTGTTTCAAAACATAAAATATACACCTGATTCAGGGAGGAAAGAACAGCCAAACTGCAAAAAAGATGAAAATTTTTGCTTTCCTCTCCCATATTTAGAAATCCAACCCCCTCCCTTGGGAGAAAAAGACAGAGCAAAAATTTCAAAGACAATGATTATTTTAGATGAGTGATACTTATATGAGATGATATAGATAAGCTGAGTTACCTTACTATAAAATAAGAAATAGAACAGTGTTTAAACAAATATATATTAAAGATTTTAATGTATTTGCTGAGTGGGGGAAATAGAACTTTTGGGAGAAAGAAGGGTATTTTAGATGATTGATTATTCATTAATTGTTACTAAAAATAAACAAATAAATACAACAGATTAAAAAAAAATAGTTTTAAAGATTTTAAATATTGTATGTGTGTGTGTGGGGGGGGGGGCATTTTTGGAGTAGAAAGAAACTTAGGTGACAAATTATGTATTTATTTTTACTAGAGAGCAACAAATAGGACAAAAGATTTCTTCAAATAAGAGTTTTACAAGTTTTAAACTTTGTATTTTCGGGGATGAGGGGGTGAAAGCATCATACCTAATTTTATATACACAGAAACAGAAACTTACATTATATAAGGTCCCAAAATCTTTTAATATTTAGAATTTGTAAAAATGGATCATTAGTTGTTTGCAATTCAAATGATGCCAATTGAAACAATTTGGTGAGTTATTACTGGCATCATCCAGCTAACATAAAAGTACCAAAATATCTTATGTGAAATAAAGTAAATTTTATTAAATACAACAAATTATTTTTGTTACCTTTTCGGATATGCTGTCCCTTTAAATGCATGGCAGTGGTGTAGTGCTGGAAAAAAAAGTGGGGGAATGCTCATAGCCTCGAACATAGTGCATGAACAGTAGAACAACATTATTCGGAATTCAGCAATGCTAATTCACGTAACGAGCTTTTAATTAAAATTTGTTTTGAAATTTTTGTTTTTGAAATAGTCGTAGAATTACATTAAAACTGTTGTCCACTGGCAACAACGAAAATTACTGCATTTTTACTTTTTGGACATGTATAGTGTAAGAAAAATATTGTAATCATAAAAAAAAAAGACGCTGGAATTTTGGCACAGCTTTAAATTTTGAGGTTCCTTGGATCCGCTTTTGCTTTTTTTTTACAACGATTCTGTATGCATGGGCATATTTAAGTATTTCTCTACATTTTCAGGTCTCCAAAGTCCGTTTTTGCTGTCAAATGATGGTTTCGACTATATACACCATTTTCAATACTAATATAATACTGCCATGAACATAAAAAACATTCATCAATTTTGTTGGAATTCAGTCAAACTTACAGAAATAGATATATACACAGACAGACAAATGACCCGAAGTCATAAACACTTTTCAATTTCCTTGGAAAGTATTAAAAATAAGTGATTTATTTCTTAAAATTGTTAATTTATTAGCGTGCTTATCGTTAAAAAAAATAATGCGTTTCAAAAGTCTACGTCCTCCTGAAAATAAAAAGTAGGAAGATGTATAAGATAAAATAAAAAAAGTGGAGAGATGCCGTCCTCCCGCGTACCCCCTTGACTACACCACTGATGCACAGCCCTTTGTGATCACATTTTTTGGACATCCCTAAGGACAGCTCTGCACACACACCTCGTCAAGCTGGTAATCAGACAAAGAGGGATAATACACCTCATGACAAATCAGGAGATGAATGTTTCTTCCGTACTTGGATACTTTTATTTATGAGCTCGTTGATCTTTTTGGGAAGAACAGAAGCTTCTTAGAATGTTTTGATGTTCTACTTAAAAAAAAAAAAAAAGTGCTTGTCCATCAAAACTAAAATTGTTATAAAAATTTATCATCTTGTATAATGACCAGATATTGCAAACAACTATTGAGGTCAAATATTTACTTTGGTATCAAAAATGGCAAAACTTGAAAGAAATAAGGAAACCCAGAAGAATTATACCTGTCTTAGACAGTTGTAACCAGATTATTTTTCCCAAGGTCAACTACTTATTGCATTACCAGTTTCTGTAGCTGAAATTGAAATATCTTTTTCTGGTTTAAAAATAATAAACTCTTCAAAAACTCTGGGAATGAGCTGCTGACAGGAATGAAATTTATATTAATCCATTATTCTGCAGTACCATTTATGGCAGAAATTCTTGATTCAATGACAAGAAGTGGGAAAAGAAAATAGCTGTTATAAACTTAACCATTTGATCCTAACTTTAATGTTAGCAAACATTCATGTTAAATGAAACTTGACTTAAATACATTAAACTTTTCAGTATGCGCTCAGTTTTTTTATAACATAGTGATTGCAAAATTTTTTTCTCTGTTAAAATATTAATATAACTTCATTGTAATGTTTGATGCAATTATAGAGATTAGTCTTGCTTTATTTTACACAAACTATATTTTAATTAAAAAATTGATTAGGCAATGCTAAATTCTTCAAATTTATTCAGATACTTCTATTACACATACTTGCACAGTAAATCCTGTCAAAAAGGAACCGGAAAAAGTTCTATTTTAGACAGGTTTCCATCTGAATAGGTATAATTATATGTTTTTTGTTTTGCGGGAATCATAAACCTCTTCTGTTGGAGACAGAATTCCTATTAATGACAAAAACCATTCACAGACCTTTTGTTGGAATTTGTTGAATGTTGGGTGGTATATTGATCCATCTGTAAAATGGTTTCCAACCTGCTATCATACTGGCTACCTTCTCAGAAAATGAATCACATTTGATTAAAGTCCGGGATCATCTCTTCTGAGCAGCACAGTAGTCCTCATACCACTATTGCTTCTAAATTCCATATTGGATCCAGTTCCCTGAAAACCAATTTCTACAGTTTCTGTAAAACTAAAGAAACCAACTTCCTTGTTTTGACTGAACTTGGATATAAACTTAGGGTCATTCTTTCAAAATTTCGATTCACTATTAATTTTAGAAGGATGTCTGATAGCTCAGTGGCAAGCACATTGTGCTGCCACACTACATGTCCAAGATTTACCTCTGGACTTAAGCAAGGTTTGCTCAACTTTTAATCCCCTTTGGGATTGATAAGATCTGTATGCTTTGGAGCTAAACACTGCATCAGGCTGACCACTTAACCAGGATATATGCTATATATCACGTCATGGCCTCTGGTCAAGAAAATGAAGTTGGACACCGCAGTCAGTCCACACAGTGATCCCTTGTAGATTGTAGCACCGCAGACTTTTGTTTTTTTACTCATTTTAAGATCTAAATATATTTTTAGATTTATTATTTTATTATTTTTTTATTACTTTATTTATTATTTTACAGGGAGACCTTTCCATTCTTGAAACTCGCTTAGAAAAATTAGAAAAAGAATTACAAAGGAACAGAGTTGTGTTGACACAATTAAAAGACACTGTTAAAAGCTGGATCAGTGTGGAGCCTGAATATGGGAATGATCTTGTTGATGCTGGACATCATGCTGGGTTGCGTAATATTGTAAAGATGGCTTCTACTGAGTATCAGTTCTGTTCAAAACCTACCGTTGAATCAACAGAAAATGTAAGAGATCCTCTTTTTTTTTTTTTTTAACCCTGATTCATTTTTCTATAATTTGTTTGATTTAAATGTTTTTAAAGCATGAAATATATTAGTTTTGTTTTGAATTAAAATGTATGGAAACAAAATATTTTCCAATATAAATTTGTATTTTAATTAATAATAATTGTATTACAAAATTTTAAACTAGTGGCTTTTATTTAAAAAAATCAATTTTTTATGGTCCAAGTCAAATACCAACTTCATTAGTCCTAGGATTACAGATTGGCTAAATTTATTTCAATATTGGTTTGGGTTGACTAATTACTCCCATGCTAATTGTTCATTGCTTCCAAAACCATTGTTATGTTTATTTATGTTTTTATGGAGATGGGACAAGAATTTTTACTTTATATATTAATCTTAATTATCTATCTTAAGATAATTATAAGATTAATAATTAATAATATTTGAAATAAAAAAAATATTTTACAAGTTTATCATGCCTGCAATTAACATTTCAGTTACTTTCATATCTTTTAAGGTTGTTCCTGAATCACTTTTTATCCCCTGCCCTCCCTCTAAAATATGTTTATGAGAAAACATTTGAGCTGCAATCAGGCAATTATTTTCATCCTTACATGCCGAAAATTTCTGATATCCCAAATTAGATTATAAATTATTTTTTATAAATGTGTTCTGATTGCAGTTGATTGCTATTTGTTTATTCCCTTCTTGTGATTTTAATGTCCCTAAAATTGGTTTATAGCACACGGGTGGTCTCAGCTTCTCACTTTTTTTAGGGAGAGGTGGGACAGGGGGGGGGGGGGGGGTCATGCTGATGAAGCTATAGAGAAGCCTTTTTACTTCAACATATATTTCCTCTGATGAAAATGACAACCCTCATCTTGGAACAGACTAGGGATTATGGGATCTCGAATGTTTTTTTATTCTGAAAATCTCAGGATTAATTTTATGCCAAATCCCAAGATTTTTGAGATTGATAAAAGATTGGCGGTATGTAGAAATTTATTAATCCACCTGCACAAAAAGTGAAAAAAAGGTCTAGATTTATGATGAATCTATCACTCATCATAGTTATCATGAAAGAACTGCTTGAAATTGTTTATCTGAGGATTGATACATTACTTTTAGAATAAAATGTACAATTTCAAATACTTGGACAAGAGTCTCTCCCAAATAATAGCAAAATATTAGATTAGTAGCTTGTCTTAGAGGCCTGAGGGGGAAAAAATGACCCGAAGAAATAAAATAGCAAATAATCGGAAGCTTTGCATCACAGAAGGCGATCTTGAGAATTACATAGTTTAAATTATATATAGAACTTTAAAAGGACTTTCCAGAATATAGAATTGAGATCTGCTGACAATCTATTTTTTTAAATTCTTATTAAAACAGTTTTTGGAAGCAAGTAAAATTTCCTACTCAAAGATAGGATGTAAGAAGCTTGTAAGAAGAATACATTGAAAAAGAGTTGTAAATAACAGAAAGCAAAACCAATGATTTACAACATTCAGTGAAATATCATTTAAAGGAAAACTAAGAGAAACTGAAAAATTTGTAACTTATATGAAAGCAATCTTAATTTTCATGCCCACTAGGGAGTGAGATGGTGGATCTGAGATTATCTGCAACCACTATTTAGAATATGAATGTGTATATATTATGCATATGCGAATGTGTTTTGGTAGTAGCCATATTGGACCAAGTTGTCTGGAGCTGTCTTTGAGAAAGACTTTATGAAGAAAAAGTACAAGTAAGCCTGAAGATAATGTACTTAAATCCTCATTTGAATCAGAACAAACATTTTCAGCATCTTGCTTTATTGAAAAAAAAAAAAAAAATTGACAAGGAAACCAACCATGTATTTTTTCTATCATCACATTTTAAAATTCCAGAGTACAGTTGATTAACATCAATGTTTTATAAACTTCATAAATCAAATATATTTATAACTTTGTCTTTTATGTAATACAGAACAAAATCTCAAATCCAGACATTCTGAATTCTCCAAAATACAAACATTTAACTGGCAATTTTTTTTTTTTTTTTTTTTTTTTTTTTAAATCACAGCGGAATGAAAAAAAAAAGTTAAAATTTTTATAAAAATCAAATTAAAAAAAACTTGCAATTGTGGTAATTTTTTTTTAACCTTTTATAAAAAAATATTCTTCTTAAAATATCTGCTTAGTATTATCCTTTATTGCGAATGTTTTCCTAATGTAAATAATTCGAGGAGGGAGGGGGTGATAGATTTTTTTTTTTTTTTTTTTTTTTTTTTTTTGATAAATAAACAGCAAATGATCCAAAATTCGGAATTGCGGAGGTCCGTAGGATTTTGGACTTTGTACTGTACTAGGGGATCCAACCTGGGTTACAGAAAGGTGAAAACCCATTTTTAAAAATTTTAAATTCTAATAGATTTTTAAAATTTAATCTCTTTTTTTAGATCGCCTACTAACAATACCAAAAGTATTTTTTGCATGGAAAATGCCAATTATGAATTTAAATAAATTTTTAAAAAAATTATTGAAAGCGATACTTTTAGATTGGCCTCGTTCCTGGAGTTAACAGCCAAATAAATTGCCAAAAATACATATTAGCAGGGTTTTTGATTCTGATAATTTCAGCGGTTTGAGCGCATAGTTTGATTACGTGTCTTAAATTTAAGTTTATTTCTATTCTATTATTTTATTTATTTTTTTGATGAAGTTCTAACTTTGTTATGGAATATAAGCTGGAAACAAATGCTGAACTATTTGTATTAATTTAAGTGCAAAATTTATTTTTTGTAGTCATCTGCATACGATAGATAATTAATAAAAAAAAATCCTGCTTGAAAATTATTTTAAAAACCATAAAAAATGTGTAAAGTACGATAAAGTTTTCAAGCAAATTGCATTTGAAAGTAAATTTTTTTTTTATTCAGTGGCGTAAAAATTGAAAATGTGTGATATTTAGAAGTTAAAAAAATTACAGTAAAAGCGAAATTTAATCGTCTTGTGTTGTCAATGTCAAAGTGATGTCAGCATTATGCGCAGACACGTTTGTCCTTTATAATATAGATTATTAAAAGAGAATGATATATTTATTCAGAAGGGTGAACTTTATTTCTATTTAAATTGCCATTTCTAAAAGATTACAGCATTTAGGTATTGAAGAAAAAAGTAGTGATATTGGAAAAAATATTTTTAGAAAAACTCTATGATTCCAGTATTTCATTTGTATAATCCTGAGATCGTTGGATTCTCTAGGACCAACACCTGTTAGACAGTAAATTTTAGCAGTATTTTCTAAAAGATTCATTGTAAATAAGGTGATCAGATTTTAGGGAACAAAAAACTGGCACCTAAAGTGAAAATGTTGATCAATCCACCCAGTGGTATCGGCGAGGGAGGGGGGGGGGGGGGAAAGGTCATTGTCATTATCTGGATTTACAAAATTGTCTTTATCTCTAATGATTTTGAAAAAAACCTGTAGAATTTATTCTTTAAAAGTGACTTAAAACATTTAAACACAAAGAAAAAAAAGAACGGATGTGCCCATGGTGCGTAACATATGTTTAGCAATTTTTTCAAAATTGCACCAAAATAACATTTCTGATCGTTAAGATGAATGTCCATGGAAACACTAGTTTTCAAAATGATGATCACTTTCAAAAATCTTTTAAACCTGGCTTTTATAAAAGGAAGATAAATATGAAATATATAAGCTAAACTAAGAATTTTTTCTCAGAGTGGCTTTGCCCCCTGACCGACCCCCTCCCCTTCTCTGTGCAAGATATATTTTAATTCTGTTCTGTTAATTCATGTTTAAAAAAAATATCTATGATATGGAGAAGGGGATTTCAGGGAGCCTGGGTCTTCCTGACTGAAAAAGCCCTTTTATTTTTAAAAATGGCAGTAAAGGTTTATTTAAAAAAAATTCCTATTTGTTGAATTTCTGTATTGCCTTTAATGTTTATATGTTTAAAAATTATATTAAATTCTGGAGGGGAAATTCTTCCTGGCAAAAAACATGACATGGTGATTTGGTATGGTTTTTAAAAAATCACTAAACCCAATGGGTGAAAGTTTTCCGTCTTATGACGGAATTCAGTCTTTTTTTATATTTGAAAAGACTGAACTTGATGGAAAAATGTATTCATCTCTGACTGGATATAGTTTGCCAGGTAGTCTGTGCTGGGGAGAAATTAGCAGTAAAATGGCAGTGGCAAATCCTTACAGACAAAATAAAAGTAAATTTATCTTAGTCTTAAATAATTCAATTGAGAAATTGAGCATGTGTGCACAGACCTATAAAATTTCCATCATAGTTTGTTTATTTATGTATTGTTGCATTATATATGAGTTATGCATATTTTATTCGAGTGTTACAGAAACATATTACCATATTTCCATCCTGTGGTAATTTCACGATTTTCACCCATGCTAAGTCCCTAGGCCTTAGGGATATCTGTCTTAAAATCTTGTCTTTCTCCGGGTTTCATTCTGCTGGTCATTGGCACACCCATGGGGGGGGGCTAAGGGGGCTGAAGCCCCCCCAGACCCTGAAACTTAATAATGAAGTAACTATATAAAGTTTTCTATAAAATTATAATTTTTTTTTTTAAGGTCTTTAGAAAATGTTTAAAACCTTTGTATCTCATTTCATCTTTATTCTCAAATCGTTTTCGACATACGTTAAGCGTAAAGACTTATAGCGGTACTCTGATTCTCTCAGTTCTGAGTACACATCCATCATTTTTGGCACGGTCAAGCGGATTCAAGTCCAAATGAGGGTGGTATTTCGTCTACGTTATACATCTGTGTAATGGACAATACGACCCATCCAAGGTTGACAAACGATTGGCACTATCTATTTTGCAAAACATTGAAGTGGGGTGCTGGAGAAATGGCAGCCCCACATTAAAAACCTTTTATTACTCTAATACATATCAGGTACAAACGAAAAGATTGTTGGTACAAACGAGGTATAAACGATTGGCCCTATCCATTTTGTAAAACATTGAAGTGGGGGGGGGGGGGGGGGCTGGAGAAATGGCAGCCCCACACTAAAACCTTTTTATTACTCTAGTACAAATGAGGTGCAAACGAAAAGATTGTTGGTACAAACGAGGTATAAACGATTGGCCCTATCCATTTTGTAAAACATTGAAGTGGGGGGGGGGGGGGCTGGAGAAATGGCAGCCCCACACTAAAAATCTTTTTATTACTCTAATACAAATGAGGTGCAAACAAAAACATTGTTGGTATAAACGATTGGCCCTATCCATTTTGTAAAACATTGAAGTGGGGGGGAGGGCCTGGAGAAATGGCAGCCCTACACTAAAATCTTTTTATTACTCTAGTACAAATGAGGTGCAAATGAAAATATTGTTCGTACAAACAGGGTATAAATGATTGGCACTATCCATTTTCTAAAACATTGAAGTGGGAGGGCTGGAGAAGCTGCAGCCTTGCACTAAAAATCTTTTATTACTCTAGTACAAATGAGGTACGAGCGAAAAGATTGTTTGTACAAATGAGGTATAAACGATAGGCACTATCCATTTCATAAAACATTGAGTTGGGCAGCTGCCTTTTCTCCAGCCCCCCCTACTAAAAACCTTTTATTACCCTAGTACAAATGAGGTACAAACAAAATGATTGTTGGTACAAGTGAGGTATAAACGTTTGGCACTATCCGTTTTGTAAAATATTGAGGAGCGGGGACTGGCCGTTTCTCCAGCCCCCCCCCTCCCTAAAAACCTTTTATTATTCTAGTACAAATGAGATACAAATGGGTACAAACGATTGGTAATATTTTAAAAAAAAGGTGAGTGGTGGTGGGGAGGAGGGGGGGGGCTGGCGAAATGCACCTCTATTTTATTAGTACTTCTGGTTATACACTTTTTTTTTTTTTTTTTGTTTTTTTTTTAGTACCATTCGTGTTAAAACATTTAACTCAACGTATTAAAAAATAGCCATAGTTTTAAATTTTATATTTGGAGAATTTATATCATCAAAGCTCGAGAAAATCATCTAAGATTAGAATAATTCACCAGCACTTCATCACTAGAATGGTAAGCATACATATTAATTTATTTCTAAGGATAATTACACTAGTATATTCGAAAGCATAAAGTTTCAAATTTGTTAATAGCCATATCCCGCAGTCTCCCCTCCCTCCTGTGCTGAACAAGGTACTTATTTACTGAATCATGGACACAAACAAAAATAAAAAATGCTAAGACAAAATTGCAATGAATCGGTGAAAAATTCCGTATTATACAGGTTTTTGCTTTAGCAGGTAAACTTTCAAGGTGTTTCTTTTGCTGAGACCATGGAATGTTTGCAAGCAAGACAATATTACATTATAAACAAGTTTCATTTACACAAGTTAAACAGTATGGGGTTATTTACACAAGTTTTACGTATACAGTTTAACCAGTGTAAATGAAACCTGTCTATAACGGAATATTATCTTAATCGCAAACATTCCATGGTCCCATCGAAAGAAACACCTTTACAGTTTACCAGCTAAGACGAAAACCTGTCTAAAGTGGAATTTCTCACTGATTTATTGCAATTCCGTCTTAGCATTTTTGACTGTTTTTGTATCCATTGTATTCAAACCAAAGAAGACTCCATATTATAAAATTGACATGTTTTCCTATTCACAATAGATGTAAATTGTCATGTTAACGGTTTTTAGCTCACAGGCTATCAAAGCCTGAGAGCTAATGGCCGCCGGTTCTGTATGTACGTAACGCGATAACTCTTGATAGAACTAACTGCTTTGCTTCAAATTTTGTTTATAGGTTCATTGTGATAAGGTGCTCCCCTGATTAGTGTTGGGGTTCATTAGTTAATTACAAGGGGGTACGGTGGATGATCCTCCTGTTAATATATTGTCAATTTCTTTATTTTTCGAAGGTTTATTTCATATTCTTTGAAATAAGAGTATAATATACAATTAGTGTGAATAGCATGTGAGCTCAATGCCCTCAGTTTAACTGGGCAGTTTTCTCTTTATTTATTAGCTCACAAGCGATCAAAGCCTGAGAGCTAATGTGCCCACAGGTTCTGTATGTACGTAACGTGATAACTCTTGATAGAAATATCCGATTTGCTTTAAATTTTGAATATAGGTTCATTCTGATAAGGCGCTTTCCTGATTAGTTTTGGGAGTTCATTGGTTAAGTATAAAGGGGAAGGGAACAGGGATTAATCCCTACCTTAATTTATATAAATGGATTTTTCATGCAGAATTATCCGATTTGCTGCAAATTTGGTATACCTGTTTATTCTGATATTAGGTTTGGCAGTTCATTGGTTAAGTATAAAGGGTGGGATTTGGGGAGATAATCCCCCCCCCCCTTAATTTAGCTAAATGGGAATATCATGCAGAATTATTCTTTGGAATAAGAGTATAATATACGCAATCAGTGTGAATAGCCCCGTGAGGTCAATGCCATCAGTTTAACAGGGCACTTTTCTTTTCTTTTTTTTAATTAAAAAAAAGTTTTAAAAATGAATTGAGCGTTCATAATATTAATTAATTAATAGAAGAATAGTTTTCCCCCTGTAAATACACAGTGGCAAAAACCGTTGATACTGAAAAATAAATAAGTAGATAACATTTTCTGTCATTCATGTCAAAGTTTTATTTACAGTAACAGGCTAACTATTTTATTATAAAATTATATTCCTCTGTTTTCTTCACAAAATGTTTCATTCTGTTCATTTATGATAAATAATATACGTTTTAGCATATGTTCAAATCACTGAGTTCCATGATAATACGGAGGGCTAACTCATCGATCCACTTTCTGCCGCAACCGCATCACACTTTCAATGCACGCAAGTAATGAATCCTGCACTTTTCTTAATATTACAGGCAAATTTAAAATCTTTTCCGCATACTTTTTGTCATTTTTAGTTATTTCTACAGCTTTTTCATATTTTTTTGAGCAATACTGATAATATTTTTCCTTTTTTATTGCGCTTATATAAAATTTCCTTTTTAACTAATATCAAATAAACTATTGGCGATGAACTTAAATAAAACCTGTAATTTTTGCAATAAAAGATATATATATATAAGGGAAAATTGTAACAACTTTGTCATATTTTTAAAAGATAATCTAATTTTAAAATATCTACCTCATACTATTCTATGGGAGGAAATCTGTGTTTTGCCAAAGATTTTCCTCAGAAAATCTTTGGCATTGTATAAGAATAGGAAGAGTTAGTTCTTCGTTCTATTGTGGAGCTCAGTGGTTCAAATTCAAGCAATATTGAATTACTGATGATAAAGCAGAGGCGCACGAGCAGTCATCGTAATTTCATTACGTTGCTGCACTACAACGAATACCGCACTATTACATAACATAAAATATTATATTACAGAATATGTCAGCTTTATATCATAAAATAAAGCATTTTTGTAAAATTTTTCAGTAATCGTAAAGTATAAGGGAAAAAATCTGCACTTATCCATAAATAATTAAAAAATTTTGTATCACTGATGGATATCAGAAGTGATTATAGTAAATTTCAGCTACTGTTGCAGTGCGCAAATGCAGATGGTCACTTGATCACTGACTCGTGAGTGTCATGCAAATGCATTAGAGGTCTGCACAGGCCAGAATTTCGAGGCCAGGCCCGAACGAAATCTATCTTGCCCGTTGCAGAAGTTAAAAGTTTGGCCCGGCAAGTACAAAAATCAATAAAAACAAAAGAAAACAGGCCCGACTCGGCCAGTGACAAAATCAGTTAAATCATGGCCTATCCAGTCCGCTCAATTTGTATTAAAAAAATTCTGATTTTACTCAACAAATTAAGATTCTTTTAAAGAATATTGCATACATATTTTTGGAGAAATTTTACAATATATTTTAACTTATTATATGTTTACAACACAGAAAAAACAGAATAGCAACATTAATGATTACTCAGATTTTTCAGCCTTCAAATAAAGATTCAATCTAAGAATTAATGTAGTTTAGAATAAAAGAGAAAAAGAGGGTTAAAAAATCATAACTTTTAAGCTGTATAAAAAAGTAGATTTTTGAAAATATTTCTTCGTAATTTATTAAAGCTCTTCTCAAATCGAATGGCGCTACTTTCTGACACATTTATGAAATCAATTTTCTTCAGGAATGCATAAAATTGACAGGTGTTCTTATTCAGAAACTATGTAATTGAATAGCGTTTTCCTTTTTCTGATAAATGCAAAAAATCTTTCAGAAAATACTATCAGAATTGGTGTTTTGAATTAAATTTCTGGACGTGATAGCATGGTAAAGAAGAAAAACCGACCGTCACAAGAAAGGAATACTTATATCTCAATAGGTTATTTATTTATCAAAAAATGGAAAACAGTACTTGATTCCAAATCGCTTCAAAAGTCAGACCTCTCAATTTTATGCCTTTACAGTTAAAAATAAAAGTCAAAAAATGTTTCTGAGAGTTTCATGTTATTAAACTGGGAATTTGAGAGTCACTTAAGGCATATTTTCACTGAATCCGTTAACAGCAACTTATTTCTATTACTATTTTGACAAAACAAACTGTTTGGGTGCAATTAAGTCCAGTTCCGACCCGGCTCGACTGTATATAAAAGAATTTAAGCCTGATCTCGGCTCGGCCCGAGTCTGCTAAAACAATAAAACTTGAACTCAGACACGATGTAAACATCCGATATCGATCTCTACGCTTGACATGTTATATTACTCTATTGATGATGTTGCTAAATTAGCGTCACTTCATGAAGCAGATTTATACTTTTTGAAAAAAGTGGTGTACATTTGCATAGGCTATAATCAGATCCTAAGGAACACTGAATTTGATAGTTAACGTTTTTTTTCTCTTTTTGAAAGAAAATGCTTAACAATTCTGCATTTGAGATTTGCCATATTTTCAAAATCTCAAAAACAATATGCACAAAATTCATTTGCCGCCAACCCCCATTAATTTTTTCGCCTTGGACTGATGTGGAATATGCCTAAATCTGACTTTTATTATTGTTTTGTCATCTGTATAGATAAAGCATTATGCATGTTTAGTTTCCATAAAACAACAACAACAATAAAAAAAAAAGAAAAAATCAAATTTTTCGTTTTCTTGGTTTTTTGTTTGTAAAATGATCAATAATTTTCTTCAACTTGTCAAGCTCTTGTTTTTTTTTTCTTCTTTCAAATCGTAAAATAACTAAATAGCTAAGGCTGTTACATCTTAAATGTAGGTTTATCAGCAGTGATTTGTTTGGCTACCATTATTTCCGTACAGTAATCATCATGATAAATTTCTAAAATATTTTCAATAGAAATGTACCAGGAAGATTATTGTATGGAAATAGTGGTAGCCAATAAAGTGACCAATAATAACCCTATACATAAGTTTTGATTGCTTTAAGATTTGAAAATTTTCAACTGTTGTTTATGGGAAAGTTAAAGAAAATAATCAGGCATGCTGAAAGTTACTTGAGTACTTGGAGAAGTTACTTGAAGCTGCAATATGGTATGATTAAAATTAAAACTTCACAAATTGAAGTAATTTCTTTTAACTGTGTATAAAAACATGTTTTAGTGATGTAGTTGAGGTTAAAAACAATTAAAAATATCACAGGAATATGCTGATTGTAACAAGATTCAACTGTAATATTTGATTAATAATAAAAAAATATGGAAATATTTTTGCAGATCTTTATTTCGCTCTTTCTAACTTGCGCCCTTTGGATTTGTGCACCTGGAGCAGTTTGTTCCAACTGCTCCATGATAGCTACTCCCCTGGCAGCAGTGGAACTAAAATACTGGTGATACAGTATTAATCAGTAATGAACAGCGGAACTTCTGGTTTGGGTTAGTAGCAAAGATAATGAGCATAACAATAGCAAGTAAATGTAATGTGATTATTGGGATATTCCTTACCTGATGACATTAAGATAGTTAAACATTTAAAATCTGATAAATTCAAATTTTATCAATTGCACATTAGTAAATAAAAATTTTAATATTTTGCCAGAGATTTTTAGTTACACTAGGTCAAATCACAATAATTAATGTTTAAATAGAAAGAGAGCCAATCACCAGAGGTAGATTTTCTGGTTTGGATGAAGCAGGCCAATGAATAAATACATTGATTGGATTAAAGAAGGTATGGGATATTTGGCACTGATTCTTGGGATCGAAATCACAGTGCTTGCAAAACATTATTGTTATTGGGATATATCAGCAGAGTCAGAGCTTAGATATCGTTATTGCAATATTTAAAAAATATCAATATTTGACTGATATATTCATAAATAATCCAACTCTCTAGTGACGTCACTATTTGACATCCTTTCTCCCTGATGGAGAACTCCGTGCTTTTCTTGCATGTTAAAAAATAATGGCTATTCCTTATCTTATGAATTTTCTTACTACATGACTACATGATCTTATTTTAATGACAATTAAGTTAATCATTTCATTTTCATTTTCTTCTTACTTTTTAAACAAAGAAAGGTATTAATGTTTTTTTTTTTAACAGATATTTTATTTAAAGGTATTTAAAATCTGATAAATTAAAATTTTATCAATTACACATTAGTAAATAAAAATTTAAATATTTTGCTAGAGTTTTTTGTTACACTAGGTGAAATCATAATAATTAATGTTTAAATAGAAAAGGGAAACATTTAAGAAATGTTAAAAAGTTTAATTAAGCCAATTTGTAAATTTCTAATAATAATTCTACCCCAGATGTATCTCGCAGAAAATTTCTTTAAAAAAAAATATTTTTATGAAAATAATTTGTATTTTCAACTTTTTTTTTTAAAATGCAAAATTGTTAAAAGTTCAATTTATTTATTTAATTTTCTAGGATTGTTTATTCATATTTAAATATAATTCTTTATTCATTTCTGAAAAAGTAATAATTCAACCTATTTTCGAAAATCACAATCTGTTTAATTTTTTTTTGTGAAAATAGTTTATATTTTCAACTTTTCTTCATTTATAATTCAAATTTTTTTTTGTTTATTCATTCATTTATAAAACTAACACAGTATTGTTCTTATTATGTAGAAGGATATTTATTCAAATGCTGATAAGATTTTGATATTTGTTTTATTTTGATAATTCTTAAATATTTCTGCATATTTATTCATATAATTTTCTTAAAATATTTTTATTTGCTTTGGATAATATTGAACATAAGTTAGCTTTAAATATCTAAGAGCATATAGTAATATTGCTATTCTTATTACACTTAATTCTAGAGATAATCTTTTTTAGTTATCTGTAATTTGTTGGGCATTATATTTTTCTTTTAACAATCAAACTAAACTTTAAATATTCTACATTTTTTGAAATTATTGTTTATATTTTATTATTGTTATTGTTAAATTTTGTTAAACTTTTAACTATTTATTATTTTTATTTTTCGCTTTATAGTTATATTTAGCTATCTGACTAAAAATCTGTTTTTAGTATTTATTCTGTAACTTAATTAAAATAGCAAAAATAATATGCCCAAACAAGTATCATTCACTTAATCATCAAACATTAATAAAACCACCAGATAATATTGCAAACAATACTTTTATGGCAACTATTAAGAGTAACGAGTAGTCACTTTTGGCAGCGAAAATGTCCGATAGATGGCTCTGATTGCAACAGGTCGTCAGAAGATTTGGCGGTATAGAATTTTTAAACTCAAAAAAAGATCGAAAAAAAAAAGCGCTTTCGCGCCAAAATATTACAATCCTGAAACTCTTTGAGGTAGGAGTTTACGAGCCAGAACTCTCCAATAATATCGAATGTAGGTAGATGTAGTGAATGAATTTATGATATATCTGTTGTGCTAGATTAAAGCAGAGGTTTTGCTTCAGGTCTGGTTTTTACATGAACAAAACAATGTGTTGCGTTTGAGTAGGATAAAATGGATTGAGCCTGATGATGTACACAGCAACACACAAATACACAAAGGAGAGGATGTAGAGTAAACTTATAAATGTTAAATTGTTTTTTCATATTTTTATTAGTGACAGAGAGCTATTTCTTTTAGGCAACTGTCAAAGCTTTGTTACAAAAAAAAAAAAAAAAAAAAGAAAAGAAAGAAAATATAACCTCATTATTTTAAATTTACAATTACAGGCAGGAAAGAAGAAAGGGGTTGAATTTTTTTTTAATTAATATTTATTTTATTTTTTTTAATAATTATATGTCTCTAATTTTGTTTTTTAATTATAAATATGCCTCATCCCCAAACTTTGTTTATTCACATGGGAACAAATTATATCGTTTTGAATATATATTTTTTAATATGTGTGATTTTATTTGAAACATGTTTTTCTAAAGTAAAAGATTTGACATTTCGTAAGCCTTTAATATGTCAAAATTAAAATGAATATGAAAGAATGATGAAAAGTCATGCATAGGGATAGATGATGAAACACTTTTCAACACTAATACAGTATTTTTAAAGAGATTCTCAAAAAAATTCTCCCCTCCCCCCTCTTAATAACGCGAACATTTCTGATTCATTTGTAAACATGAAAGCATGATATTCACAGGCATTATTTTTTTAAAGTAATTTGCAGTTGAATAGTTCTTTTCTCCCGATAAATGATTTACATATTAAGTTATTAGCTATTATTGTCTCAGAACGACAGTTTTTTTTTCGTTTTCTGCGCTGTTGTGTTCAAAAATTCGGTTCAAAACACAAACTTTGACTACAATCTTTCAAAAACTCTTTGGCTTTTACTGAAAAACGAAAAAACAAATCAATTACATAGTTTCTGAATAAGAGTGATTCTGATAAAAGTACCCCCACCCCCCTTCTTAATAACACGAAAATTTCTGATTCATTTTTAAACATGAAAGCATGATATTCACCGGCATGATTTCAAAAGTAATTTGCAGTTGAATAGTTCTCTTCTCCCGATAAATGATTTACATATTAAGTTATTAGCTATTATTATCTCAGAACGACAGTTTTTTTTTTCGTTTTCTGCGCTGTTGTGTTCAAAACACCAAGTTTGACTACATTCTTTGAAAAACTCTTCTGCTTTTACTGAAAAACGAAAAAACAGTTCAATTACATAGTTTCTGAATAAAAGTGATTCTGATAAAAGTACCCCCCCCCCCTCTTAATAACGGGAAAATTTCTGATTCATTTTTAAACATGAAAGCATGATATTCACAGGCATGATTTTTGAAGTAATTTGCAGTTGAATAGTTTTTTTCTCCCGATAAATCGTTTACATCTTAAATGATTAGCTATTATTGTCTCAGGACGCCAGTTTTCTTTTTCTTCTTTTTTTTCGTTTTCTGCACTGTTGCGTTCGAAAATTCGGTTCAAAACACAAACTTTGACTACATCCTTTGATACACTCTTCGGCTTTTACTGAAAAACGGAAAAACAAATCAATTACATAGTTTCTGAATAAGAGTGATTCTGATAAATGTACCCCCCCCCCCCCCTTCTTAATAACGCGAAAATTTCTGATTCATTTTTAAACATGAAAGCATGATATTCACAGGCATGATTTTTAAAGTAATTTGCAGTTGAATAGTTCTTTTCTCCCGATAAATGATTTACATATTAAGTTATTAGCTATTATTATCTCAGAACGACAGTTTTTTTTTCGTTTTCTGCGCTGTTGTGTTCAAAACACCAAGTTTGACTACATTCTTTGAAAAACTCTTCTGCTTTTACTGAAAAACGAAAAAACAGTTCAATTACATAGTTTCTGAATAAAAGTGATTCTGATAAAAGTACCCCCCCCCCCCCCCTCTTAATAACGGGAAAATTTCTGATTCATTTTTAAACATGAAAGCATGATATTCACAGGCATGATTTTTGAAGTAATTTGCAGTTGAATAGTTTTTTTCTCCCGATAAATCATTTACATCTTAAATGATTAGCTATTATTGTCTCAGGACGCCAGTTTTCTTTTTCTTCTTTTTTTTCGTTTTCTGCACTGTTGCGTTCGAAAATTCGGTTCAAAACACAAACTTTGACTACATCCTTTGATACACTCTTCGGCTTTTACTGAAAAACGGAAAAACAAATCAATTACATAGTTTCTGAATAAGAGTGATTCTGATAAATGTACCCCCCCCCCCCCTTCTTAATAATGCGAAAATTTCTGATTCATTTTTAAACATGAAAGCATGATATTCACAGGCATGATTTTTAAAGTAATTTGCAGTTGAATAGTTCTTTTCTCCCGATAAATGATTTACATATTAAGTTATTAGCTATTATTGTGTCAGAACGACAGTTTTCTTTTTTTTTTTTTTTTTTTTCGTTTTCTGCGCTGTTGTGTTCGAAAATTCGGTTCAAAACACCAACTTTGACTACATTCTTTGAAAAACTCTTCTGCTTTTACTGAAAAAAGAAATAACAGTTCAATTACATAGTTTCTGAATAAGAGTGATTCTGATAAAAATCCCCCCCCCCCCCCCCCATAGTAAATAAACATGTGTCAATTCCATGGCAATCAGAGTACATTTACGCAAGTTAGAGCATGAACAGATGGAAAGACAAACCAAATTTATAAACATTTTTCAACTATGTAGGAAAGTGTAAAAAATGGAAAATGTAACAGAAAATTTTAAGGAGTGTTAGCAAAATGTGTAATACTAACATACTTTATTAAGAAAATTAGTGCATTTGATTTTTTTAATGAGAAAATAATTAATGAAATATTATATTCTTAATAGTTTCAACATTGTTAAAAAGTATTTATAAGTTCGGTTAATCTTTCTGTCAAAACAGCGCTAATACTTTTTTTTTTCCCACAATGAAAGTTAACTTGAAATAATATTTTTTTCAGAATTTAGGTTTTTTGACAACGGGAGTTCAAACTTCCATAAAAAAAAGGGGGGGGGGGTGAAATTTGAGAAAAATAATCATTTACCGAAAAATAAAATGCATTAGAAATTTGAAAAAATAAAAAATTGCTTTTTTTTCGTTTTATTTTCTAGGGGAAGCTAACGCCACAGAAAAGAATCTTTCCGGCAAAATGGATGTTTGAAGTCTAGCAGTAGTTTTCGAAATGTTGGTAATTGTTCAACTAAAAGCTTAGCTTGGTCACAAACAGGTTTGTTTGTGAATGGCTGAAAGCGAAGGACTTCCTTCCCCGAGGTCAAATGCGGTTGGGGTCAAGTAGAAATACTAGAGTGGGGGTGAGTGGTGTCCTGTGTTGGGGTAGCCGGAAAAGTGATATCTTATCTTTATCTTTAGGAATGCGCTCTAAGAAAGAAGCGTGTGTTTTACACATCTTCGTGAATTTTGAGGAGAATAATTTTTTAGAAAATAATTTCTTATTTTAAAACTTTTTTGTGACGAAAAAGGGGGTTTGATCTTTTCCTTTTATAGCTAGAATCAAAATAATTATTGGCAACGTATACAAATAATAAATTAGATGATTCCTTTTCTCGAAATGCGTATCAAAAAACACAATCCTACTGCTAGCAGATTAAAATAAATGTACATTTGACATACGCACTCAAAGTCATTCATTACAAATTTCCGTATTTTTTTCTGTTTTCCTGCTAACTTATTTTCGGACAGCTGGGGCCCCTGAAACCAATATGGTACCAAGTGGGGACCATTGGAATCTTTTCAATTATAAAATCGAAAAATTCCTTTCAGTGGCATTTTAAAAATTACGTATGTAAAAAAAAAAAAAAAAAAAAAAAAAAAAATTCTAGTGAAAAGAGAGGAAAAAAAAAAAGATTTTATTATGAGGAACTAGGGCCCTTTAAACGAATATAAGAAAAACATTTTCGCATTCTTTTGAAATTATACATACATCGTATTATATAATTATACATACACTAATTGTTTTAGTGAAATTTATTACTGTATTATACGAGTAATTTGAGTACTCTCAAAAGTACTCCAATATCATGGGTTTTCAAATAAGAAATGTGTCAGAAAGTAGCTCTTTTGGATTTCAGAACAGGCATGTTTTTGGAAAGGCATGAAAATGGCAGGTGTTCTTATTAAAAACATATGCAATCAAAACACTATTTCCATTTTTACTTACCCATCATACGTAGTATAGGGTAAGTCTTGTATTTGTTTTGAAAATCGAAAAAAAAAAATAATTTTGACGGATTTACACGTTTCAGACACTGGAGATTCGGATAAACATTTTTAGAAAAAAATATTGCCTTCTGTCTGTCTGTGTGTCTGTAAATGCTCTATCTCCCGAACAAATTGAGATAGAGACTTGAAATTTTGTAAGTACTTAGTATGTAATAATGGAAAGAAGCTTATTGAATTTCAGTAACCTCGATTATCTGGAACTATTTTTTTCGGACATCCTACAACTTTTCAACACTCTTCGATATTTTAAGACTCTGTATTTCATCCAAATTGCAATTCAAAGATATATTTAAATTGGAAATGAGATGCTTAGTCCGGCGCAATAAACTGTTAGTTAATATGATTAACATTTTGGAGTTATAAGAATGTTTCTTTTATGCAAATTAGTGATAGAAGATTTAAAGTTTATGAAGTCATCAAGCCATGATTTTATTCGAATTGCAATGCATTTTATAAGTTGTGTACACATGTTTTATTTTCATATTTTTTATTATGCATATGCATGATGGGTAAGTATTACGGTGGCCCCAAACGAACTAGTTTGGTAAAGTCAGGATATCTTTCAAAAAATATTGTCAAAATATGCGTTCTGAATTAAATTCCCGATACTGCAGCACGAGAAAAGGGAAAAAGTGTTGTCGCGTGACACGAATAGCTTATAACTCGATAAGTAATTTATCTATCAAAAAATGGAAAACTTATTTTGATTTAAAATCGCTTGAATAGCCTGCTAATTTTATACTTTTGCATTTAAAAATGTATTAAAAACTTTCGTGTTAAACCCCCCCTTAGTTTCCCCCCCCACCCCCCCACCCACCCACCCATCCTCACCGTCAAGCAGATTCTGGCACCACCTCTGCTGTATAAATCTCAAAATTGATATTTTCTACTTACAAAACTTTTAAGGTTGTAAGTTTTCTTAAAAATAAAATAGTGTGGTAAACTAATCTAACTTCCATGGAACAAATAAACTAATTTGTCAAAAAAAAAAAAAAAAAAAAAAGTTATTGACAGATTTTTTTTTTTTTCACATCTCCAGAGTGACTGAGATTGAAGCAAAACTTTTAATTTATACAAAAATTCCAAAAATCCTTTTTTTCGATCTTTTGGCCCATAAATAAATCAACTAGTATGGCAGATTTAAATTTTGGATATCTGGAACAAATTTTTAAATTAAAATTTTTGTTATCTGAAACACAAATTAAAACCTTAAATCTTTAATGGAAATCAATCACATTGAAATAAAATAAAATTATTACTTTTTATTTTAAAAGATATCATAGACTTTTCTCTCTGTTGTGTAAATAAAATCCGCTACTGAAGTTTTTTTTTAATTTTTTCAACCAGGGTCATAACCTTACTTCACAGGAATTTTTTTTTGAGCTAACCTTCCCCCCCCCCCCTCCCACACACACACTATAAACATAAACAAATACTTAAAAATAGAGGATAAATCGAACTGTCATAACACCTTTCATTAAAAAGGTTACATTTTTTAAATTGTAATCTCAAATACTACTTATTATTAACAGACCCTATTTTCAAATAATATATATAAAAAAAAAAATTAAAAAAAAATCCCAATTCAAATTTGCAAACTTCAAATGAGGATAGAATAATGGATTATATCCATATTTTTTTACAACAAGGCTTCCACAATTCCAATCATATGGTTCCAATTTACAAACATTCTATACAGAAATAGTACAGGAAAACATCAATCTTCCAGTGTCAGCAAAGGAGGCTCCGCCCTTGGAAA
The DNA here is from genome assembly GCA_963931845.1 of Maratus michaelseni. Classification (NCBI taxonomy): domain Eukaryota; kingdom Metazoa; phylum Arthropoda; class Arachnida; order Araneae; family Salticidae; genus Maratus; species Maratus michaelseni. Next base: position 232,839,761 of record OZ007599.1, read on the forward strand.
AGGTTGCCAAAGAAATTAGTCAGAAAAACTTCGCCAAAATATCGCCAATGTGTAATCTAATTGATATCATGATAAAACATTAATAAATTTACGAAGATTCTTAAATATAAATGCTGTTCATTAAGGATATTAAAGCTTGGTACCAAACTGAATTTTTGCGACCCGATTAATTTTTTTTTTAGCTGTTTACCAGCATTTAAAATTACAAAAGTATGTGAAACGTGTTTGATGTAATATTAATTTCTATTTTGAATGGCAGATGGCAGCACCAGCAAACGCTAATTTCAATAATTCACAAATGTAAGCTGGGTTAATTTTACTTGATCAAATGAATAAAATTGAAGATTATTAAATATTTATTCAGTATTTAACAAAATAACACATGTTAGATAAAAATTTAGAGTTTAAAGTTCACTAAATGCTAGTTGTAGTATATATGTATCAATCTTTTAATTATGGAAATGTGTATAGAAGATTCATTGTCAAATGCCAGTCGGTACCCGTCCCCCTTAATAATGAATATTTTATGATCTGAATAAAGGTACATTTACATTATGGTGTTATCATCCTAGGTTTTGGCATTCCTGGCGTTAAATCATAAGATCTTAAGGTATAAGATCATAAGATCTCTGGTTGGGTCTTATAATTTAACATCTGGGACAATAATGTCATAATGCAAATGTACCTTTAGACATGATGTTTTATACCCATACTAAATTTATTATTAATTAAGAGACACAAAAATGAAATCTTTAAAAGTTTAAAATTAAAAATTAATAGAATAAATAAATGACAATAATAAAATTATGCATTATTTAATGTAGTTTAAAGTTTATATTGAATGTTAAAAGAAAAGTAAAATGCACAACAAACAACAAATTTTTTGTTGTTAAAAAGATTAGATTGTTATCCAAGTGTAATAACCATAGCTTTAAACAGTTATATGCACATAGATCTTTAAAACTAATACATGCAATTTGTTTAACATATTAACAAAATTTTCTGTTTCTTTTCTTTCTTTTTCCTTTTAGAAATTAATATCACAACTTATATGTTAAAATTGTGAGAATTTGTCTTAAAAGGTAGTTCAATAAATGAATTAATAATTTAAAAATGCATTGAAAGAAGCTAATTTCTGAAAATGTAAGTTAAATATTTTATAATAATTATTATTTCTACTACTAAAGGAAAATTAATGTTATATATCTATCATGTTTATGTACAAAAATATAAGAATACTAGTATATAACCTCCATGAAAAATGACAGTTGATTCACATTGCATTTTCATAGGACTTCATACAAACAAGCAGCATGAAGATTTTATTATTAAAAGGTATGTATTGTAGAAAAGTACATTTTAAAAGTGACAAATGATTTCTACAAATACAAATGATGAGGTTTTTTTTTTTGTATTTAATATTAAATTTTTGAAATAGTTCAACGATTGGACAAAACATTCAAATTAAATATTAAAAACTAATCCATGTGCGAAAGTTTTTGTAAAAAAGTGTCATCATATCAATGAGTTTCTAAAGAGCTTGACTCACCACATATCTCATTTTTTGATTATATAGGCAAAATTAATTGGAAATTACTCGGTAATATTTATTCCTTATATTTTAATTACGTTTCATAAGAAAAAATCATTTTATTTATGATGGAAACAAAATTTCAAAATTTGTTTGTATTATCTGCCGGTAGATAGCGCCGAAACATTTAAAAAAGAAGCATAATATAATACTGAATTGATCACTGCAAAGCCTCCTTACGAAAGCTGTCATGGCTATTTCTGAAAAAAGTGTTTAAAAAATTGATTACAGAAATGTTGATATAGATGTTTTATATGAAAATATGCTGAACAGACATGATTTGAGGCAGAAAAAAATTATTGTTTAGTTGTCATATGTTAGCATATGTTTTTCATTAAGCCTAGTATGGCGTTTCGCTACGCTCGGGTTCACCTTGGAGATAGAATTTAGTTCTATGGGGTTCGCATCTCTGACTCAGTTCGCTCTGGAATGATTACCTACAGTATACTTTCCTACACTTGGATATGTCGATAGATGACTGCTAAAATAGTTTTTGAAGGTTTCAAACAAAATTAAAATATTTAAAAGCTTTAATATGCTTTTACAAATATTTTAAGAGCAGAATCGGATGTGAAGCTTTCAATGAGTCGTTCATTTGTGATTCATTTAAATTTGTGATGCTGAATGGCAACAGTATTTGTTTGTTTATATCTGGGATTCTGATGTTTAATCCGGATTTTTAATTAAGATCTTAAAACATTATACAGTATAGGATCCATTATCCGGCGTCCCGGTATCCAGAACGCTCCAAAAACCGGAATGTAAAACACTAAACGAAAACAAAAACGTAAAAATTAAAGTGTCAGTAAAAGAAAAAATAAGAAAATGATATTGCCTTCATTCATTAATTTATAAATTCAATAAATAAATATAAAAAAATTCTGATAAGAAAAAATTAAAAACAATTACGTTAGAAAAATAAAACATGTCTGTGTGCAAATTTTATTTTGTTACAAGTTTCATTAAAAAAAGTTAAACGTAGTTTAATGCCATGGTGTTATTACGGAGAAATATGGTGAGCAGAAAAACTAACATACATTTCTTTTTTGTTTTGTAAAATTGAGCCTAGAAAAATTATTTCTATGCTAAGAATCGGCGAATCCGCCATTGCGATCAGCATCAATAATACCAGTTTATGGAAAGTTGCCAAATTATGCATTGATTTTAACATTCCCTTTTTATACATAAAATAATAGTTACTTGATAATTTGTAAATTTAGATTTGAAAAAATTTTCGCAGTCAGAGGGATTTTCTCTGAATAAAAAAAAATTTTTTTTTAGAATATACTTTCAGTAAATTTTATACACATGACGTCACACTCTAGTATGTGCAGCCGCAATTTATTCCAGCAGATGATCTTTAGCCTGCCTCAATCTAGAGTACTTGTATAAATTTAAAACAAGCTGGATAAATGACGGCAGTTGATGCTGTCGCTATCTCCAAATCAAAAGATTCTGCTCCCAAAATGAAATTTTATTTATTTTTTGTAATTTAGAATGTTTTTTTTTTATTTTGTGCAAATAATGTATTAAATGAACAATTTTATAAGTAATGTATTTGTATATATTATTCATATTTATCACCATTTTATGAAATTGTTTCGTACATTTTTTATACTTATAAAAAAGTGTTCTGAATTACGGAAAAACCCCTTTTCCAGAATGCCTCAGGTCCCAAGCATTCTGGATAATGGATCCTATACTGTAATAGGATATGATATTACATGTTTTATAGGAAAATATGCTGAACAGACATGATTTCAAGTAGAAGATATTATCATTTAGCTGTCATATGTTAGCATAGGTTTTTCATTAAGCCTAACATGGCATGGCGTTTAACTACAGTCTATTCACAGACCAGAGTGGTCATGCCTGGAATGGTTACAGACACTTTCTTGCCTTTGTATTTTATAAAATAGATTTGAAAAAAATTGAGCCAATAACAAACATTTAAAAGAGCATAAATGCATTATTATATTTTAGTCTGAAGTAATATTTATGCTTTGAAAAAAAAAAATATATATATTAAAGCATTAATAAAACAGATATTACAAACTGCTTACATTAAGTTACCAAACACATGCTAAATTATAACTTATCTTCAATATTATTAAAAACAGGCCAAATAATAGTAGAAAGTAATATAAATAAGTAAATACATACAAAGATTTATCAAGATAACTCTTATCTTATTGAAAATTATTCTTTTAGGGTTAATAAATATTCATAAAAAGTAAAGAACTTGATCACACTTCGTTTATAGGATGGAATACTATAATGGGAAGAAAATGAAAGGTAGAAAACCAGTTCAGTTGGAATAGGTCTTGCGTTAGTGACATCAGAGAGGTCAGGAAATTTAGTCCAATGGCTTTAATAGAATATCGAGTGAGTGTTGGCCATACTCCTATTAAATTGGCAGATAGAAATATTTCTAAAAACACTTTGTCTATTTCCTCTTGAAATCTCAAGCCCATTTCAATGGTTATATTTTACAGAAGCAGGAAACTTTCTTTTTCTTTTTGGTTACCATTGAAATGCTAAGGTTTTGCCAAATATTTATGAGAATGTTAAAAAATTAAATTCAAACTTAAATTAAACTGACTTATTTTTATTAACAATGTGTTAAAATTAAACAATTAAAAAAAATCTGACTCATTTGAGAAACAGGATGATATCATAAATTGATTTATTTATGTGCAGTTTGAAATCACATTTGTGTTTTAAAAATATCTTTTTCTTTCTGTAGACTCTTGATATATATGAAAAGATTGATTTTGAAAACAAAGATGGTGGCGTATGGAAACAAGGCTGGACCTTAACTTATAATGAAAACCAGTGGAATGATAAAAGAAAATTAAGGATCTTTGTGATTCCACATTCCCATAATGATCCTGGTAATATAAAATACATATTTAATTTTCTAATATTTTAATCCTTTTTTCTCTTTAAATCAATTTTCTCTGTTATTATACTCTTACTTGTAGGTTGGATTAAAACCTTTGAAAAGTATTATACAGATCAAACTCAGCATATTTTAAATAACATGGTTGTGAAGATGAAGGATGATAAAAGGAGAAAATTTATCTGGGCAGAAATTTCATTTTTTTCTATGTGGTGGGAAAAGATTGATAAGAAAACACAAGAAATTGTTAAAACGTGAGATATATATTATTTGTATGATAAATGCTCCAGTTAACACTATTGTTAATCATATAATGCATGATATTATATTTTGCTGTTTTCTTTTTTCATTGCAGGCTTATTGCAGATGGGCAATTAGAAATTGTAACTGGTGGTTGGGTGATGAATGATGAAGCAACAACTCATTATTATGCTATGGTTGAACAAATGGTTGAAGGCCATCAGTGGCTACAGCAGCATTTAGGTTTGTGACCATTTTTTAGAGGTAGCCTTACCATAAGCGCTATTGCACTATAGTGCCCTCATAAATTTGTAAGATTATTATAATTTGTGTTTTTGTATTTTTTTTTTTGTGTGCATCTTATAAATTCACATTCACTTTATCTTGTACTGGCACCTAACAAGTGTCAATCCAGGCAAAAATTGGGAACCCCTTCATAAAATTACATTCCATTAAAGCAAACTCTTTATAATTTTGCAAGATTTGAAATGTTTAATTTTTGAACAAGAGGGGAAAGAAGGAGAAGTTAAAAAAGTTAGTATTAATAAATGCTTAGTTTGAATTCAAATAACTGATTTCTTACATTGAAAAAAATTATTTTTTACAAAAATATAATAAACTTTACAAAAATAACTTTTTTCTTTTTCAGAAAATAAGATCCCCTCTTCCCCAAAAAAATCTGCATCGACCCTCACAAAAGTTTTTAGATTTATCTTGTTGCATTACTCACAAGCAATAAACATAAATACGCAGTTTTAAGCTGCATGAGAGCTACTGACAAAGGTAGTCTGTCTGCAGTCTCTGAATATGGTCACCTGTTCTACACATCTTTCCATTGTCTCCTCCCCCCCCCCCTCCTACTCTAAAAGCAAGTGAATGCACTTCTCTGGAAATAGCATCAGAGTTGAAGAAAAATGTATGCAGAAGGAATACTGCCTGGCTTTAAGATTAATTCCACTGATAATTCATTTCATAAGAGAACTTTGGAAGAAAAATTACAAGTAAAATAATTGGAAAGACCCACTCCTGATTTAATAATTACACAAAAAACAGTAAGTGAAAGAATTGTATATGTAAGGGAAATTTTAATAGGGAAGTTTATGATAATACAGTAAAATCTGCTAGAGACTGGAAAAAAATTCCAATTTAAACAGCTTTTAATCTTAGCTGGTATAATGTATGGTATTCTTTTCGTCTTGAAATGTTTCCATTTAATGCAGGATTCTGTTTTCACAGGTCTTGCTGTGTAGTTGGAACTATGGTTGTATTTTCAGGAATGCTCTTTTCTACCAACTTATGGATTTTGTCTTTGGGGCATTAGGTGTGTTACATAATAGTTCAAAAATTATAATTTACTTTGCAGCATCTTCATTATTTTTAGCATCTGCTTCTACTGCCATTTTCCTGCTATATATTTTCTGTTATAGCTACTGTTTCTTATGCAAATATTGATGATGCCAATTAGAAATTATAATTAATATTGGACCGTGAATTAAGGATTTTTATTGTATTTCTGTAGTAGAATAAATGTTTAAAAATCATTTTTCATCACAGCAAAATAAAATGTGTTGTATTTCCCTTCAAATGTTTAGAAGTATTTATTGCAATCCTTATGCATAAGTAATCCATCTTTAAATTCTTTGCTTCAAAATAGCTCTTACTGTTAGTATAACTCTTCTCCCAGCCCAGCCCCCAATTTTTATAATGCATTTGTTTTCTTACTTATTTCTTTATTTTTCATTTTTCAAAAAACAGTTTGGACACCATAAAAATGTGTGATTGAATTCATTGTAAGTATTCTCTATAAAATGAAAATGGCTCTCACCTTCATGGGAAATGTATCCCAGATTGTTTGCTACTGTGAATTTCCTATAATCCTTCTAATACAGGTCTAGTGTTTTTAATTTGACATTGCATATGCTGCTATGGAGATTAAGCTTTGATTTATCAGAAAATATCACCTTCCTCTCCCATCTTCTTCTCAATCTTTTATCTGTTTTTGCTCTTTTGTAGCTCTTATTTTTATCAACAGTCATTTATCTATTGAATGTACTTACTGAATGTACTGAATATGAATACACTTAGGCTTACACTAAAAACTGAATTTCTTATAATGTTAGTAGTTACTTAAAACTCTAAAGACTAATTTCAAGCCAATTTATGGTTGGTGAAATATTGCAACTTTGTGTTTAAAGATTTTTCTTTGAAATACAATCATGGGATTGTTCTTGTTCCTTTCCCTGCCTTTTTCTTCCTTTCAGCATTGCTATGTTTACATTTCTTTCATAGTCCTGACACAGAAGATTGATTAAATTTGATTCAGCATGCAGTATGTCTAATACTAGTGTTGTAGACTTTGTATAACTAATAGCCTAGTCAAGGAATTTTCTCCAATGGGTCTTAGTTTGCTGATATTTGGGATAGTGCCTAATTTATATTTTAAATATCTTATTTATACTTTAAATGCTTAATGGTTTAGAAAATCAGCTAAAGTCTTGTGTTGCTCATGCATGTTGTTCAGATGTTCAAGTTCAAATAGCAGTATTTTGTTCAATTTAAATTCTTTTTCATTTTTTTTTCTTTTACATATCATATAAATGATTTAACAAGAATATTGTAATGACATTTTCCCCATTTGTTATAAAATTCTCTTACTACACTCACTGCCAAAAGTTGAGGAGAATGTTAACCACATCAATGGCTGCCCTGAGTTAAGTCGGGGATTATAACACTGTTTCCCTATCTATGCGGCCATTGAAGTGGTTAATTTCTGGAAGCCAATCTGAATTGGAAAAGTTGCAATTTGCTGCGGAGTCAGATGGAAGTATGCAAATATGTTGTGTAATGGCCAATCACGGTTTCATGTCAAGAAATATGCAAAAAAGGCAGTTATATAAGAAGCCAGAATTGTGAAGGGTTACAGAAGTTGCATGTAAATGCTTATAAGAAGTGTTTAAAATTTTTGTATGTTTTGTTTTCAAGATAGACATATTTCTATGGCTTCCAGAAGATGAATAGAATATTCTGAGCATTGACATGCCATGGGACAATCAATCACAGATGTTGCTCTTTTCTTTGGCATTCATCATTCCGTAATTTCAAGATTATGAAAACAATTCCTAAAAAGCCAAACAGTTATCCAAAGACTTGTGGCTGGTCAACCAGGTGTTATGATCCCCATGGATGATCGATATATTGCTGTTGTAGCCAAGCAGAATCAAAGAGCAACCTTCACATGTGTGACATCTGTAGTTGCAGTATCCATTGGTAAGACAATATCTGCCACTACTGTTCACTGAAGGCTACATATACATGAATTGTATGCCCGGGTACCCGGAGTTTTGTGTTCCTCTATCGATCCAATCCAGAGAGTCATGATTAAAGTGTTGTCAATAGGACTGATGTTATGTTCATGGATGAGTCGAGATTTGTTCTGCAACCAGGTGACAAGCATGTAAGGGTCTGAGGAGAAGTAGCCACACACAATTGGCCTCACAACATCACTGAACATGACACATTCTGAGGTGGAAACATCATGGTGTGGTTAGAGATTTCGTTGGATATCACCCTGACCTGCACATCTTTAGACGGGGTTCTATTATGGCTGTCCAGTATCGAGATGAAGTCCTTGACCCCCACTGTGAGATTGTACGCTGCAACAGTCAGTCTTGCTTTTATTTAAATGGTTGATAATGCACGTCCTCATTGAAGACTACCTGGCGAGTGAGGGGATTGTGCATATAGAGTGGCTGGTGTACTCACTCAACCTTAATCCTATTGAAAATCTTTCGGATGCCCTCGGCTGAGCTGTGTGTACACTTTTCCCACCCCCAGCCACTCTCGCAGAGTTGCAAACTGCTCTACAGGAGGAATGGCGATAACTTGACTTTATGTTGGTTGATAACTTCATGGAAAGCATGGTCACACGCTATAAACTTTGTATGCAGGTGAGGGGTTCTCACATACACTATTCATGTTGGTTTTCTTTGTTTGTTTTGGCTTTAAATATGTTTTTGTTAATGACTCCAATATGACTTCATCTTATAACTTATGAAAATTCAATATTGTTTTCTTCTTTGTATCTAATTCTTTGTTTTGTTACATGCATAAACATATTTTCTATTTTCCTGCCGCATTCCGTGTCAATCCAAGCAGTACTTTGTCAATTTTCTTACATTTTACCGCTCCGTGCTTAACTTTTGGCAGTGAGTGTTATTTATAGATGTTTTATGTGTGTTGGCTCAGATACTATAGGTAACTTGCCAACTTCCTTTTCATAAAAGATTCTAGGAAAAAATACATGAATAAATTTTTTTAAAAATCATCATTTCATAGCTATATTTTAAATAAATGAGATGAAAAGTAAAAAAAAAAGGAAAGTAAAAACTTGAAATAAAATGCAGCTATTAGCGTAATTGAAGCTGAACCCTCTGAAAAGCAATCAAATGTTGTACTTTAAAGCCACAGGTTGAGCAGTTCTTCAAATTATTAATTATTTAAAGGTAAGCTGAATTTTAATTCCCAATATCTCAAAAAGTAAGGCCCATCAGACATAATCCCATGATGAAGATGATCTATGATAGCAGGTCACATGGCTTGATAGTTTTTTCCCTAGTAAGTAAATAAAAAAAAATTCTTTAAATCTTTATAATTTCATCTACTTTTACTTTTTTTTTTTGAGAGATGGGGGGGGGGGGGATTTATTGCTAGTGTAAAATAAATGTTGACTTTTAGAATTAATTTATTTTAAGAGGAGCTAATATTCAAAATGTTTCTATACTTTAGAATTATACATCAATGTGTATATATTTCAGATACTTAATATCCTCACATAAGCAAAAGGAAAGCTCTTTTTCTTTGAAGAAGACATAAATTTGATACTTATTAAATATGGTTGGTTGTTCTAATTTTTTTAATACCTTAAAATAAATTCTATATAATGAATATAATTAAGAAGATGTTGAAATACAAGTGTGATTATTAGTGGCTTACACATAGTAGCTTAGTCTAAGATTGCAAGAATAAAGATAAATTATCATAGAAAGGGAGTACTCTTTTGATAACTATCATTAATAACTTAACCCTTAATAACATAAGCCTTAATAACTTAAGGAAGTTCTCCCTAAATAAATACTTTATAGAAAGTAAAGCCATGTGTATTGAGAAATAAAAAAAATATTTTTATCCTTTAAAAGAAAATATAGGAATAAAATTTTATTGTGTATTTTTTAATCTTTATGTACGTACATAAATGTATTGTTTCTTTATTACAGGTTATAAACCTAAGAATGGATGGGCTATCGATCCTTTTGGCTTGTCTCCAACTATGGCATACTTATTGAGAAGAATGGGTATTGATAATATGGTAATACAAAGAGTTCATTACTCAATCAAAAAATTCCTGGCAAAGAACAAGAGTTTGGAATTTTTATGGAGACAACAATGGGGTGAGTAAAACTAAGTATTTTGAACAGTTATTTGTTTATAGTGATTAAAGCTAGTGTGATTGCAGGTTTTATTATATAGTAATCTCTTACTTATACATCAGCAAGGGACTAACAAAAAACGATGCATAAATGAGAGATATGCATAAATGAGAGATATGCCTAAATGAAATTCAAGTAAAAATAAAATTTAAAATAAATGTTAAAACAAACTTAATCTTTAAAAGGTTAAATAACATGCAGAATAATAAAAAAATTCAATTTACTTAGATTGTTAAAGATTTACTAATTCAAATCTGAAATACATAAATCTCAAAAATTTAATTACATACCTTATTTTTATAAATAGTCTACAGTTTAAGTTTGTTTATGAGCTTCACGTCTGTCCCTAAATATAGAGCTTTTTTGAGTTTGTTGAAACATGAATATGTTGAACCAGATGCATCGGTTTGTTGGATGTAGTGACAGAGGGTTTCCAGAGCATCTATTGCCTTTCCAAAAGTCACTGGATGTGTGTCTACATTTTCTTCATTATCTGATTCATCACCTTGAATTTCTGTGACTATTTCTTGGAAGTCCCTCATTTCTGCTGTTATTACGTTTTCATCAATATCTACAAAATTGTTAAAATTATAGCATTCCATTCTTCATCTAATACTGGTTATGGTTGATTTTTGGCTGAAAATGCATTATTTTCAAATTCCTTCAGCATGAAGCCTGCCTTTTTTAAAACAGTTTTGAATGCATGTTTCATGGACACTTTCCCATAATGAATAGAGTATGTTTATTGCATCAAGAACAAGCATTTTTTTAGATCATTTACTGCACTTTTTCATTAAAGAGAAGCGAGAATTCTCCAAATCAGCAATTTATTTAACTTTTGTACAATGAATTATTCCCAAATCCAGTAGCTGAAATATACTTGTGCAGTTTGCAGGGGAGAAAACAACTTTTGTACAGCTGAGCTTTGGGAGGTCTGGAGGGTGAGCAGGGCATTTTTCCATAAATAAAATAACTTGCAATTTTTTTTTTTTCATCTTTGCATCAAACCTCTGAAGAAATTTAAAAAACAAGTTAGCATTCATCCATGCTTTACTGCTGTTATCATGATTATCATATTCACTCTTCTGTTTTTTTACATTTTGGAAGCAACGAGGATTTCTCAATTTTCCAATAACCAAAGCGGATAATTTTTCAGAACCATCTGCATTACAGCAAAGTAGAACTGTAAATCTCTCTTTACTTTTTTTACCTCCGTGACATGAAAACTCTTGAAAAATAGTTTTATCTGGCATCATTTTGAAAAAAAAAAATCCAGTTTCAATGCAATTAAAGATGTTGCAAAGCTTACAATTTTTCAATAAAGTTAGTAAATCACTCATCCACTGCTCAACATTACCTTCTTTAATGCTTGCATTTTTACTACTTATGATGCGCATTGTTGATCCATGCCTATTTTTAAGTTTTCAATCCATCCATGGGACACAGAAAAATGCTCTATTCCAAAAGTCTGTGCTAAGGCAATTCCTTTTTCTCTTAATAACTGACAATTGACAGGTATATTGGAAGCACAAGCTTTTATAAGCCACTGCACTAAAGCCTTTTACAATTGATCAAATTTTCCACTTTTTATTCTGCTCCATTGTTTGGAATGAATTTCACATTCTTTGTTGGCTGCCTTAATTGCCTCTTTGATTTTCAAAATGCATTTAAAAGTTGTAACAGGAATTTTAAATTGTTCTGTTAATGATTTCTTCATTGCATTGGGCATTTCTTCAAACTTTTTAATAAGCTCCATTTTAAAAGTAATCTAATTTTGTTTGTTTAACCATTTTCAGTACGGAAAGAAAAACACTTCAATGATGCGAACATTGACTGAAATGTGAAAAGAAAATAAGGTTTCATCTTTGGAGGCTTATCTAACTGATTTCTACTGCTTTACTTCTAAAAAAAAAGACCCACATGCCCTTTTTCCTCCTAGAAATCAGATATGAAGAGGTGTGACCCAGAAATGCAGCTTCCAATATTGTCCAGAAAACAAATGCAATAGTCAACCAATTGACTTCCTCTTTACAAGTTGATGTGAAATTTCTTGGTAAGGACATATGTAGAAGGGAAGAAATATAAAGGGAAACTTGAAATTTCTCTGACAAGGGAAAGATACATTTCCTGTTGCGACCCATAAATGAAAGAAAATAATATAAGCATAGCTATATCTTTATCAGAGACTACCAAAAATCAACGTATAACTGAGAGAGATGCATAAAAGAGGTGACTTAAGTGAGAGATTTATAAATCTAGAGAAATAGTTTTTATTGTAATGAAATTTGGTGTTGGCAGACATTCAACAAAAAAACAACAAAATGCACATAAATTATTTGTAATATGCAAAGGCGACCTGAAATGGTCAAAATATGATGCATCACATCTTGATAAGTACCTAACTAATAGGGAATGTTGCAACCTCACACAATAAACTCTCATACTATAAATAACATTGCTAATTAAAACTTGTAATGATAAATCCTGTTCTTCCAAACTAAGTTACACTTGGGGTATCCTAAGAGATTGATATCATATCGCAGTTCTTCTAAGAGTATTCTGAACATATTCTGTGAAATTTAGATGTGACAATTTTGATGACTACAACTTATAGCAAATATCACTTTTTTTTTATACTGTAAATCATAAACTGAATTATATATAGCCTTGTGTTATTGTTCATGAATATGAAGTCCACCTGCTTCTTGGAAAAGTCTCATATAATTTTCAAGAATCTCATCTCAATAGTATTATATCATAGTTTATGCATGGAATACATGCATTCATCCATCATCAAATGTAGCCATCCATTTTTATGTCAGCTCATACAAGGATTGGGATTGTAATTCTGAAGGAATAAAAGATGCGTGTGTTCCATTTTTTGTTAAAATGCTAATGGCAAGATTCTTTATGAAGCACATCCACGCCATCATACTTTAGATTCTCTTCCTAACGTCAAAGTTTCACCTCATTAAATGAATTTAGCCCTGCATTTAGGAGAATTCGTGAAGTATTGTGTATTGCAGTCTTTTGCAACCAAGGCAGATAATCCATACAACTATGTTCTCATAACAGTTCAAATGGTTACATGATAGATTTAAAAATATGTTTTGGAAATGTAAAGGTCCTTTTTTTCTCATGAGCAACAAAACCTCTTAAGTTGCTGAGCTTTCATCTGTATTATCTTATGGCAAACATGCAACAAGGCACTGTTCCATGGGAGAAGGGGGAAGGGGTTGGTCTTCCCTCCCAAACATAATTTTAAGCAGACATGTTTTCTTGGGAACTCGTACGTTTTTATACTATTTCATTATTATAATTGAAACTTAACAGAATTAGTTTTACATTTTTGCTTTCTTTTTTCCCATGAAAGAGTGACAATGTTGTTCTTTTTTTTCCATCCATCAGTATCATAATGAGATATTTTCAGAGCAGGACTGGTTGCAGATAGATCCATTAATCAATGGTAACCCTTCTAAACAACTATTTCTTCCCCAACAATCTAAATCCTTTTACCTTCTTCAGAAAATCAGCTCAGCAAAAAAAGAAAGATGGGGGAGAAATGGGTTAGATACAAGAAGTTAGAATCAGTTGAAAATTTCAGACAATTCAAGCTTTTATTTGTTATACTATGTACTATTCATACCCTTTTGTCTAGCACTTTTCCTATACCCACTAGGCTTTTTCCTTGGGACAAATTTTGTCTCTGTAGGTTTTCTAAGGTAAAATCCAAATAAAGTGAAATCTGTGAAAACAGAGTCTGTCTGAAATGTAATCCTGTTTTGAACAGAAACATTTGATGATCCCAACTAAAAGAATGTCATACATATTATACCTATCTAAAATGGAGTTTTTTCCCAGCCTGTAGTAATTTTGTTTTAACATTTTTTTACAGTGAAGTGTGTAATACTTAATCTAAAGTAAAACACATAGTTAGCTAGATTAAACATGCAGATGGATGAAGAGCTTAAAGTTGTTTTGTGGCTTCATAAAGGAACTCCCCTTTTTAACACTTTCCAACCTAGTTGAAAAGAGTTTATGACTTTGGTTTGTCTGCCGCCTGTCCATGCTCTAACTCGCGTAAATATACTGTGTTGTATGTTATTGTTGTTTACTATAGCATGATCCCTATTGAAAATGAAGTGTGTAGAACTTATAGTTTTTTTACAGGGACAGTCAAAAGTGTTCCGTTACATTACAGTCAATGGGAATAAATCATTTCAAGTGCATTTTGATGATGCTATGTCATTTGAAACATGATGAAATTGATATACAATTATGAAGCGCACTAAAGCATGCTTTTTGTAGAATATGGGATGCAAAGCATTTATTATTCATTTACAGGGTCAGACAAAAGAATTCTGTTGCACATTGTTCTACATGAAAAATCATTTGTTGTGTAATTTAATGATATTTCATTATTTCAAACATAATGAATTTATATGCATTACTGAGGTGCACTCTAAATTGCTCACTTAAAAGTATGGTGTGCATTGTGTTTATCGTTCATTTACAGCGAAAGATATTGGTTACAGTATATGTGTGATGACTGCATTTTCAACATTGTTTTGCATTTTTAAGTTTAACTAAATTTTTGCATAGTACATGGTGTGTATAAATTCTGTTGATCATATACAGGGCTACACAAGTGAATTCATAAGGATTACAGACTATGGGATTGAATTGCTTAGGGTAGTTTTTGATTGTGCTAAGCATTTTCCTGCTGAACTATAATTAGTAGACTTATAGAAGTTAGTGCAAAATAAATAAATTCATATACAGGGCTAGGCAAAAGAACAAGATATTGTCGCTCATGGTTATTAATTGCTGGAAGTTTGTTTTAAGTTGCCTTATGTGTTTTTATATATGGTGTGTACAAAAATCTTAAATAATATACAGGTATACACAAAAGATTTTAAGTGCATTTCCATAGATTGGCAAAAATTGCTAAATGAAAATTTTCTAAGTGAACTAAATTTTATCATGCTATGTAGTATATATCCAAATATATAGATCATGTACAGGGCTATACAAAATAATTCAACTACATTTTTGACTATGGAAGGTAATTGCTAAAACTGGACTTTTAAATGTGTTATATGTTTCCTATACTGTTTACTTATATATCTTCTTTCAGCTTGTTTAACAGTGTAGTTTCCTTACAGTTTTCTGGATGTATTGGAAAGCGTTTCATAATCTATGCTTGACACATGATTTTTCATTCTTGTTTTAGAATGAAATGAGAAAGTAGAATGAAAAAATGCAGCAGTTCTCTTTTATCTTTTATATAGCATTTTGCTTAAAAGAGTTCATTGTTAAAACAATTTCATGTTATTTTTGTGGCACTTTTTAGGTGCGTTCGTAATTATATAAATACGTAGCACCTATTGTCGTCGTCTGGTCCGTCCATCTGTCTGTCCATCCATCCGCATATAACAACGCAAAAATTACCCATCCGAATGGTTTGGAATTTAAGATATATTATCTTTGCAGAATTTTGGCGAGTCATTTCAAATTTTATGAAAATTGAATCAAAACTTTAGGAGATATTAATACAAATATTTATTAAGAAATGTGAATTTTTTTTAAAAAACTGGTGCTTTCTTGTTATAGGAGCTACCGAGGTTTAATCGTCAAGCGACCAAGATACTTATTTCATTACAGAAATTAATCTGCAGATGATATAAATCATTTCACAGAATTAAAAATCATCAAGATCTGAATATTTATATAACTAGCTATAGTACGAACGCACCTCATTTGTCAAATTTAACGTACAATTTCAAATTTGTTGTTTTTCTTTTCATTGTTTTTTTATGTGACTTATTCATCAGAACACAAGAGTTGTTGTACTTATCAATTTTTAAGTGCTAAACCCCAAAATCCCAACATCTTTTGCTGTGCAGGTTGACTACAAAAAACCTGCTAAGACAGAATCACTGGTGACCAAAGAAAAGCGCCATTTTAGTCAGATTTCTTTCTGAGCAGATATACTTGTGTGGTATTCTGTTCGCTAGAACTGCAAAAATTTTCCATTTAAGGCAGAATTCCGTTCTAGATGGTTTTTCTGTTTTCACAAGTTTTACTGTATTTCCTCATTTATGATATATGTAATATTGAAATTGTTTTAAAAATTTATTTCCTAATGCTTGCTTTAAAATATATTGAGAAGTATTATTAGCTCCATGTAAGTTTGCAACATAATTTTTTACTTTTAAAGAGTTGAAATTAAAAGAGTTATTCTAATGATAATAAAATACGGTAAAACCTAGTAAGAAGAAATCTCTAGGGACCACAGAAAAGTTCTATTTTAGTATTTTCTGGTTAGCTGGTATAATTATATAGTATTCTTTTTGCTGGTACCATGAAATTCCGTTAACTCTTTAAATCCCAAGCTTTAAAAAACTGAATGACCTTAGATTCCCAAGAAAATAGCCCATAATACTTGCTTTTTTCATTCTCTCCTTTTTCACTAGGTAAGTAGTGGAAATGAGCATACTGCCTTCTCCCTTTATTCAAATTTCAACAGGTGTTACACCCCTCTGTTTATCATTGCTCCAGTTACTGAAAAAAATTTGTTTCTATTTCTGTACTGTCCAGAAATGCCAATGCATTACCACATCCATCACTGAGAGAGACCATCCCCTTGACAGAACCCTGACCCATTTAAGGGGAAGAAAAATCATTTCAGCTATCCTGGGCTATTGTAGGTTTCAGAGCATGGGATGATTTTGGCTATTGTGGGATTCAAAAGGTTAAGGCAGGATTTTATTATAGGTAGTTCTTTCATCACAGACAAAACTTTTATAGCCTCTGTGAAAAAAATACTGTACAATTACACCTGATAGATTGAAACCTGTCTTTAAAAGAAACTTTTCTTTGGTCGCTAGCGATTCTGTTTTAGTAGGTCTTAGTATACTAGTTTTCTATTAATTAAACAAACAATAATGATCTACAAAGTACCTGTGAAAATGCAATCACGGGAAACCAAAACAAAATTTGGTTGTAGACAGGTTTCCATTTTAGCATGTACATTTTTTTGTGTACTCTTTCATTGGGACTATGAACATTTTCCATTACAGATAAGTTCTGTTTATACAGTACTGTATGAATTAACTAATAGAAATTAAGGCATATACATGTTTAAAAATAATTTACTATATCATTTTACATGCAGAAACCTGTGAAAATGAATTTGTTAAATGTTTTGTTTTATACAGGTTTCCATCATAGCAGGTATAAATGTATTCCTTCTCTCAGGACCATGGCGTTTTTCCATTTATAAAAGGATTTCATTATAGACTAATTCCATTTCATAGGTTTTACTGTACAATACTATGTTGATTATATGTAACTATGTATCCTCTCCCCCTCAGGTTATTGCCATTACCAAGGGCTACTTCTAAATTTTCAGATATTGTATTTCATATTTTTATCTTTCTTTAAACAGGGACAAAAACCTAACAGTCTTTTTACTTTTTTACTATTTTTTTTGGATATGTTATAAATTATCATCACATAAACAAGTTAGAAAAACTGATTTATGTTTCATTAATTTGTTTATTGGTTCATTTCTTTGACAGTATTTTTTTCTTGTATGAGAGTTTGTTTTGTATTTTGTGACTTTGGTTTACATGTTTTTAGATCAAAACCACACTATGGACATTTTGTGTCATACTATGCCTTTCTATAGCTACGACATACCTCATACATGTGGCCCTGATCCCAAAGTTTGTTGTCAGTTTGATTTTAAAAGACTACCTGGAAACAAAGTTAACTGTCCATGGAGAATACCCCCAGTTGCCATTAATGAGAAGAATGTTCCTGACAAGTAAGCTTTTAAAAATTAACACTGATGCTACAAAATTAGTAATTTTTTTTGCATATCATGTTATTTTCAATTGTTATACTGATGCTTTGGTCATGTAATAGGAATTTTTGATTTCTTATATTAGAGATAGGAAATAAGGATTCAGAGTTCCAAATTGACAGTATCACAGTCAGTGATGCCATGGACGTGCTATAGTGCATAAATTATTTGAAAAATCAAAGACACATCCCTTGGGACACATGATTTTTATACCTGATATTGCACACAAATTCCTCAAAAAATCAAAAACAGGACTTAAAATAAAAACTTATGCATCCCAAAGGATGCATAATTTTTATCCTGGAAAACAAAAGCTTTAGATAATTTTTCAGGAACTCCTGTGAAATGAGTTCCATGAAATTGCTTGCACCCCATAATCTTTTTAAAATATTTTGCCCTTTTTCCCTCTTTCTTTTTTTTTCATGGAAAAACACATGAACTTTGGAAAACAGGAGTTCTGCTGTTCTATATGACTCATTAAAGTAAGTCCCAGTCCATCATCCATGCGAAAAACAACCGCATTGCATTTTCCAAATTACAACGCAATTTCCACTTAAAACTCACTCTAGATTGACACGTCTTTACTAAACTTGTCAGGATTTTCCTTATTACATCATAAATGGAGATTAATGGAAGATGTTAAGAAAAAAGGAAAGATCATCGTGCAAAAAAATTAGGTAGCATATTTTATTTGATATTTCCTCTAGATTAAGTTGTCTGTGGTTCTAAAATTCAATACATAATCAGAATTTTGCACAAAGGATAAAAAAAGTAAAAAAGGTGTGCTAACCAAACTTATAAGTGAAATATTCAGAAAATGGAATTATTTTAATGGGATTTTATTATTTTATAAGATTTTAAAAAATATAGCATGATTTCAGTTTACCTTGATAATGTATACCAGTGATGTATTCAGGCAGTGGAAATATCCTCCCAGTGCATCGAAATGCTTCCCGCCTCCAGATTTAGGATTTGATGATTATTAATGATTTAGAAGTGAAATTCATCCAGAACTCCATAATCTCCCCTCTTCCCTGGGAGCTACAAATATCCATTCCAGAGGAAAATGTCTGATTCCTTCCAACACCAGTGTATGCTGACAAATAATCCAAATGACTAATTATGGACAAATAATCCAAAGAGAAGTGTCCTTTCATTCAACAAAAGGTGTCCCTTTCCTCAACAAAAATGTCCTTTTCAATAAATAGTACCTTTTTTAAAAGAAATGTGAACATTAGTGATACTTGTTATCTTCAACACTCAAATAGGCATTATTTGATAATTAAATTTGTATCTTATATGTTTACATTTTAAAAAGTAAAGAAAATTTCTCTTGATAGTTTAAAAAAAACTTATTTGGGTCTTTACAACTTGGCAAATGATACTGGTTTTAATTATTAAAAAAGCAATAATTACTGCATTTTATTTCTCTTTTCTAAATAAATAACAGTTTATACTTTTAAAATATGAATTTGAATTATTATGAATGGGAATCCACTTTTGTAAAAGAGGGGCACAAGTCTTGGCCCCGGGGACCTAGGATTTAAAGAGTCTAGCGACGTCACTGACAGTTCATTTCTAGTAATGAAAATCCCAGGATTATTTTATGCCAGAATAATTTATTTACATTTCTAATGTTATTGTGTTCTATTATTTACATAAAGTAAGCTTTTTTATATTCATTAGCACTAACACGTTCTCATTTCACTAACATATTCATGAAATTGTAAAGTTATCTTCATAGTAAGTTGTAACTATCGTAATGTTTATGATGCAAATCTTTGTGTTGTACAGAGTTTTACACTGATCATAGTTTTTTGAACAAGCTTCTTTATTTGATATGGCTCATTTTACTATGTATATTTTTAAAATCTTGAATTATACCTGTTCAGTTACTTTGATTTGAATTAACTGATCATTAAATATCTGCTGTATTTGAAATTTTTAAAGCTATGTTATGATTAAGATGTATATTGACAGTCTGTTAAAACAGAACCTGCCTGAAATGGAAAAATTCCAGTCTTTTGAAATTATTAACTATCTGATTTCACAGAAGTAAAACCTAAATTAGCCAGCTCCTATTTTGTGTAAATAACATATTAAAACTAGTAAAGGTTCATCGATGAAGCAAAATTTTGAAATCACTTGAAAGAATTTCATTCTGAAAATTGTTGTTCCTTCAGAACTGGAATATATAATCTGACATGAATCAAAACTTTTGTATTTCACTTTTAACACTTTCTGTGTTCTACTAATATTTTTGCTGTTTCTTGATTTTTGCATCCAAGTCAGAGTGTATCCATTTACTTCCTACTATTCTTATTTCAAGTTAATTATTAATATATTTTCTCTTATTTCTATACAAAACACAATAAAGTCAAAATAAATTTTATTGGACAGCCATTACAGTATAATTTGACTTTTTAGGTTTGGACTGGTTAATGTTGCTCTTAACTGGAAGTGGGTAGTCAAGCTGTATATCATTAGTACCTTCCAGGACTGAGGAAGATGTGGTTGCGCCTACATTATAACTATCTGAATTGTAAAGTAGTGGCCTAAATTTTGGAAACCTTTTATGGAAAGGTGTATTTTTGAGGTTTGGTAGCTCATAACACCACTTTCTATTTAAGTAATACCATAAAATTATATATCAGTGGAAAGATAATTTAATCCTGAATGTAATGAAATAAATTTTGTTCAGTTATAGTATTTAAATAAAAGTTACAAACAAATAAACAAAAAAAAAAAAAGAAACACAACTTGCTTAGGTTAACATGAAGTAGCTCTCTTTTATTTGAATATAGCCAATGAGCATGAATGTTTAGAGAGCCAATCAGGTGTCATCCTGTTTTGGCAATGAGTCAATCAGTTAACAGTAGGGTTCAAATGTTGTTGTCATGTTTCGGAGCTGTGATGAGAAGATTTGTCAGTGCTTTATGTGATTGATATTAGAGTTGGATGTAAACATAAGATAATTAAAAAAAATGGCACAGAGAGTTGGCTGGTCACCTAGAAAATGATGTAAAATAGTACTATTAAGTGAACTTCATCATTTTAAAAATTAAGCCAACCTGTGCATCACTTTAACCATAATTTAGAAACATTAAATGTGCCATAAAACCAAAAAAATTACTTTAAAAATACCATATCATGCTTAACTTTAAAATTAAAAACCACAATTTAAACACACTTATGTGAAAAAATATTAATATAACCCTCCCCCATCAAACACCATCAATAATGTCATAAGAGAGCTGAAAATAAAATCCACCATGGTTAAATGCCCGACCTTTAAGGGTCAAAACGGCCAAAAATTTATATATATACAATAAAAGTAACAAATAAAACTTAAAAACTTTAACAAAATACTGGTAATATGTAGAAAAAACAGGATTAATAAACATATTTAAATTTTAACTTTATTATATAACTGATCTCTGTAAACTAAACATTAATTATAATAGGCCCATAACCGAAATGTTAACATTGCAAAAATAATGTGAACAGGTTGATTAATTTAAGCAGAGTGCTAACTGCATATGGAAACGTAATGCTGTATTTGTAAACCTCAAAATAATTTAAAGTGATTTACTGTACGTGGTGGATGCAAGGAAGAAACCAGTTTAAAAGCGAAAAACATTTATTAATGACCTAAACAACAAAAAGCATAAATTAAATAAACTTTGGAATATAACATATTAAACAAGAACATAATCTTTAAATTATAAACGGCACAAGACTTAATAAAGTAAACAACTTAGTAAAATGATAAATACCTTTAACTAAATATATATTATCTGTGGATGCACAGGAGCTATTTGTAGGTGGCTTTAAAAACGATTTAGACTTCATTAAAAAATATATCACGTAACAAGTGTTACGATATTTTACTAATGCATTAAATAAACAAAACACTATCCATGTGTAAAAAAAACATCGTTTCAACTTTAATTAGAATGCCTGAAGTTTTCATGCTGAAATAAACAGTTAATCACTTTGCACTTTCTTAATGTGCGAACGGGCTGATATCTTCAATAACACTAGATAAGATGGAAAACTTCTTCAGCAAGATTAAAAAAGGTGCATGACTAAGAACTCAGTAGAACAGCTAAAAATAAACACTTTCTTTATCGATTTTCATGAAAGCAACACATTCCATTCTCCCCTTCAGAGATTACAGCTCAAGGAAGATGGTTACTTAGTGACGCATGTTTACAGAGAGTCTTTGTCGATTAAAATGCTTCTTTGCTGCTTTCATTCTTGCTTCTATATAAATAGTTGAAGACATCACTATCCAACGCTGACAGTAAAAGTTGAAAGATGATTAAAAACTTAGGATATCTTCTATAAAATGACGTTGAACCAAAAAAACTTATTTAAAATAACTTGTAAAGCAGTTTAGGTTTTTAAAAACAACAAACATCATTCCTGTACTATCGCTGACACTGTCAAGCGAGAAATAAAAGGTTAAGTCTCATGGTCCCAGACACTAGACCAGACAACAACACAAATATTAACAGCGATACAGTACTGCCGATTGAATGAAGTTCATCGGTTATATATCAGAGCAAGAACGAAAGTATGTTCACTACACCACACCTCCAAAAGCCACAATCTCATTCGCCGAAAAGAAGGTGTAATGCAAATGACCCAGATTCAGACACGCATCGTCTCCAGCTGTTGACGTCATGGAAGGGTTGGTTGACAAAATGAACTTTGAACTGCTTGAAGTAATGTATGTGTTGTTGTTTGAGTGGAATAGGAATAAACGATGTTTGTAAACTGTAAACAAAGCAAGCTAAACTGAACTTACGCAGATGGAAGTGATAAATAAAATAAATAAAGACAGATGGAAAGCGAATGGAGAAATAATAATATTTAGGTCTTAAGAAGAGGTTAGTAAACTTTAATATAATGTATTTAAATAAAGGATAAAGGTTATACTATGAATGTAAAAGTATTTTCAGTGATGAAATCAGGCTAATATATAATTTCAACAGACTACTCCATCCTTGTTGCTATGCGTCATCGAAACAAAGCCATACTGGAGTTTACTTTTCTCTTCTTAGTCATTGTGATAAGAGTTGCATGTTTCCCCTTGTGCAGAAAACAAAAATGAGGTATCGGGAATTCGAAAACAGACTTTCATTTGAAAATCAGTCATTTTTCTTATGGTGGGCGGGTCAAAATGACCCCTGTTGGCTGTTTTAGGTATATCCATGATTATTTATTTTAATAATTAATATAGAAATGTGAAAAATTGTCACAGTACACTTGGAAGCATTTTAGAAAAGTAAAAAAACATGAGCTGCCTTGTTCACTTGTATATTGAAATAAAGCATGAGAAATTGGGGAAAAAAAGACAAAATGACCCCAACAGCGCTTCTGGTGTTAAAAAACATTTAAAATATTAAAAGTAAAGATCAAGTACATAATTAATTATGCATAACTAAATATACATAATGATGGATATACTTTTTTCACGAATTATTCAGTGAAACTCGCCTTATAAATGTACACTAATAGTTCACATCAAAATTTTAAAATAAAACAGTTTTATTTCATGTTTAGCCCTACTTAATAACCAAAAAAGTTTGATTGATGAAAAATATCACAATCACCACTAATATCAGCACTATATTGAATTTTTTTCAAAAATAAATTTATATTTCTGTCATGAGAAAACATGAGTTGAATCATATTAACCAGAATTATATATTAAAATGTGTACAGAATGATATAAAAATTAAAAGAAACTTGCACCTACAAACTAAAAATTTTACACTTACATCTTAACTGTAAGTTCATTGTTTACATCGGAAAACAATGAGCAGATTTTAGGTATTTGCAGATTTTAGGGAATCTACCTGTATATATATAAAACACATATACAATGATGGGTAGAACTATGCATACTTTTGAAATTATCATGTTTTTGAAATTTGTGTGCTTAAAAAAAGTGCTTCATGCAATGTAAATATTTATCATTTGATAGAAAGTTTAATGCTGGTTTGAAAAATAAAGGACAATTTAAATATCTTTAATATTAAAAAAATTATTTTAAACTTAATCTGAAACAGAAATTTCAAAATTTATCAAAATTTTGGCTAACTTTGTATGTGTCATAATAAAACAAATATGCTCTTAGTTTTCATTTGGCACTTCCCGTTTGGTAACCATTGATAAGATAAGCTCCATCGCTGATTCCAGGTTTTCGTGAACCTATACGAGTGATCTGCCATTAGAGAGCTGGTTTACTCATGTACCTCCCCAGGTGGGCTCTTTGGCCATGGGAAGCATACAGTGGTGGCCAAAAGTGTAAACATTTTTTTGAAAGTTTCATGTTTTTCAACTTTGTGTGCTTGTAGAATATATTAATTTTCACTTAAATACAAACTTTATATATCAAATTGAAGGTAATTTAATGTAGAATTTAATAATAAAATCAGTATTACAATATCTGTATTACAAAAAAAGTTATGCAACTAATAGTAAGATCTATCTTAGATTTGCATTTTTTTAAAGTGATACTTACACAATCAATACTTAGTAGGATAACCCTTATTTTTTAAGACAGCTTCACAGCGTCTTTTCATCGAGTGAACGAGTGTTTGGAGTTCATCTTTCGTAATCATATGGTGCTAAGAATCAATTATAGCTTCAATAAGTTGTCTTTTATTGGATGGACGTTTTTTTCGTACAAGAATTTTTCAACGTCGCCACAAATTTTCAATTGGATTGAGATCAGGGCTGTTTCCTGGCTATGGTAATATATCTATGCCTTTATTTTGAAACCATGCTTTGCATACTTTTGCTGTGTGGCATGGAGCTGAATCCTGCTGAAAAATAAATGGTGTGTAGTTGGGGAAGAGATCCCTGATGGAAGGTATCAATTTTGGTTCCAGGACAGTTTCAATGTATTTTTTGGCATTCAGGATGCCATCAATCACTTGAATTCGGTCCACACCATCTGCAGACATACATGCCCAAATCATGACATTTGTTAGGTTTTTTGTAGTTGCTTCAATGCAATCAGGATGAAGTGCTTCTCCTACTCTACGTCTCACGTATTTTCTACCATCACTACCAAAGAGCGATATTTTACTCTCATCGCTCCAGATTACTTGCTTCCATTGATTTTCTGACCATTTAATGTGTTCTTTTGCCCACTTAACTCGTTTTTCGCGTTGCTTTTGATTTAAATATGTTTTTTTTCTTCGAATTCTAGCTTGTAGTCCAAATCCTGATAACCTTCTTCTTATTGTTCTTGAACTTACTGCAATACTCGCTGCATTCATTTCACATCTAATGGCATCTGATGAAATTTTTCTATCTTGAAGGCATAGCCGTTTAATTTTTCTTTCGGCAGTAGCACTTGTGCATTTTTTTCGGCCTGATTTGGCCTTATTTTCCACTGATTTCATTTTTTCATAACGTAAACAAAACTTTCGTACACCAGAACAAGTCACTGAACCACCAACTTGTCTTGCAATTTCAGCATAAGAGAGGCCATTTTCTCTCAATATGACAATTTGGCTTTTTGTAGATGTCCAATTAGTTCTTCTTGTTGATGACATTGTTTAAAATCAGTTTAATTATAAAAAAGGACTTTAAATATTCAAAAACAGCAATACTCTATTTAATTGTACTAGTATACATCATTCTGCAAAATATTTCCACAACAATAATTCTTTTACCATCCAAATAACCTAAACTATAGTTACAGACATTTGATTGGTCCTCAGAACAGTGTTTGTGATTGGCTAGTATGCTTTTATTACAAAACACATCCTTATTCAAAACGATTTGTGTTTGTTTGTTCTACTGAAATGAGCATAACTTTTTTTGTAATACAGATATTGTAATACTGTTTTATTATTAAATTCTACATTAAATTATCTTCAATTTGATTTATAAATGTTTGTATTTAAGTGAAAATTAATATATTCTACAAGCACACAAAGTTAAAAACATGAAACTTTCAAAAAATGTCCAAACTTTTGGCCACCACTGTATGTCACCTGCATATCACTCCCCTACCCCAAATGAATTGACAACAGAGGTTCTTGCAATATGCAGTAGAGCCCATACTCTAAGGACATCACCACAAAACACTTCGGGAGTATGCCGGAGTCGCCTGACAGCTTCGGAGCCCGAAACCAAAAGAGGAAACCAGGCCCTAGGCCAGGGTCGGCGAACCTATGTCACGCATGCCGTAGCTGGCACGCGAGAGGATATTTTTGGCATGCCAGTGATTTAAATTCTAAATCAAGATTCAGTCAAACTCCCCAAAATTCTGAACCTCATTATTTTTTCCCCATTTATACACAAGCTTGACTGAAAATAGCTTTTGTTTGTTATAATAAGTGCATGTGTACTTGTCATATCATTGAATTACCCGCTCAGAACATCGGATCTCTGACCCCTCCTCCCCCACCTCTTCTTCCTCGGTTTTGTGCTGCAGGCGCCGATGATCGCATTGAAAGAGAGAGAAATATAGCAAATAAACTATTTTTTGCTTTATTGTTTCTGAAATTTCTGCATCATTTAATGCTTGTTGATCTGCATATGAGGCTTTATTTAACTGTTGCTGTAATTTGTTAATTAATTTTTAATCAGTTAAAATGACAAAAGCATTAATGAAACTAATAAAATATGCACTTTTTTCAGAGTTAAAAAAAAATAATAATACATTGCTTGTTAAAACAGTTATAAAATGAAATGAAAACTATAATTTCAAAAATATGTTGTCTGCCGATTATGAAAGAACATGAAAAAATGTGATTTGTAAACAATTTAAAGATATTTCCAATAAATAAGTACCAAACAAAAGCTACTAGATTTTTCCTGCCTTAGAGATAATTTACTCTAATCTTTTTTAATTACTTAATTCATTAAATGTGCATAAATCAAGATAATAGTAAATGATAATACTAATATGTTGAATATTGAATAACGAGAAATATTTTTGTCCTTTTATGTATCCGCTTCATGGAGAGGGGAGGGGAGTAATTAATCCAGCAGACGATAGGCTGCCGACTCAATTCTGTTATATATAAATCTGAGTAAATTTAGTGGCTAGTCATTTTATTATTATTCTGATTTGCTTTTATTCTATATAGTGATGTTTTCATCAACTCTACTATGCATAATCTTTTTTATTAACTAACTTCCTATAATCAACGATGGTAATCTAAGACTGATTAGATTGCACCATTAAAGTAATATTTATTCAACATAGCCAATTCGGCTAAAAAATAGAAAATGCAAGATAGTAGAGAATTTCAAACGTGGTGGACTGAGAAATATGGGATGATTAATAAAGATGTTAAAAATCTATGCGTTTTATGTTCCGGGACAGTGGTCTGCAGTAAAACAGCCTTATGAAACAAATCACAAACCTCTTTCTCCAAAAAGTTATGCAGAACAAAAGGAATCCATTGCTAGTGCAATTAAAGAAAAAATAAACTGTTGACATCTATGATTACATATATCAGCAAAGATTCTCAAACTAGTGTCACAAGTTTCTCGGCTGCGAATGTCATTGTTCAGAATGGTACATTTTTCTGCGATGGAGAGTTTTTGAAGGAATCCTGGTAACACGCGCTCCATCATTTTTTAACGATTTTGAAATTAAAGATAAAATTATTTAACTAATTAAAGATACTCCTTTATCAAGAAATACAGTCAAAGATAGAATCTTGAAACTGTAATACCAAAGTCTGGTATCGTCTTCTCCTTTCACTTTATTTTGTCTTCATGAAAGTACAGATGTAACTAAATCTGCTCTTTTAGCTGTTTTTGTACGATATTCTGTTGAAAATGATATTAAGAAGGAATTATTCTCGTTATTATCATTAGCAATTACAATCAAAGGTGCAAATATTTGTACAGCAGTTATAAATTCACTTACTGAAAAATAAATAAATTTGTATAAAATAGTTTTTGTTACAATTGAAGGAGGCATCAGTATAATGGGTAAAATAAATGTTTGTTTGTTTTTTTCAGTTTATTTCAAACTCACATTGGACATATTATTCTTGGATTTCACAGCATTGTCATACATCAACAAGTCCTGGGTGCATAGGCTGGTTTTGAATCTCTTGGTGATATTATAGCCGTAGTCACAAAAATAGTTAATCTCATATCGTCACAGGCTTTAAATAAACGAAAGTTTGACGCTTTGTTAGATCTACCTTATTTCCACAAACGTTAGCTACTTTATAAAAGAAACAAACATTTGTGACAATGAGAGTGATAACGAACTCGGTGAAGAGAAACTAACGTCGAAATTCCAAAATGCTATGGCTGCATTACGTACCTTACGAAGTTTTAAATTTTCTTCTGATAAAAGAAGATTTTGCTGCAATGCTTAAGAAATTAGAAAATAAAATTCAATCAACAAAAACAAAAGAGAAAACAGATTTCTTAGGCAGACTTTTTAGGTAATGTTTTTTATATTTCCTAATTTCTTCTTATGCATTATAATATATTTTTAAAATAATAACTTTCCATTTAATAGCAGGTGTAAAACAAATATTTTGAAGATATGATTCGTAAATAATTTTTTTCAATGTTTATTTTCTAGTTGTCTATTTTAAAAGAAAATTACCTCAATTATAAAACCACCACCCTGCTTAAAATGTCAAAATCAACAGATCCCAAGGGCAACATCATGTATTACCATAATTATTACAGTCATTTGGCAAGCTGTCTGGATTTGAGATTTTAATATTTTTTTTTACGATTAATATAATTATATCTTACTAGTTCTTTATAATTATATCCACTTTTTTCTATAATTATTACTATCATTAATTAATCTTTTCTTGTGACCAGTTGTTTTGTTTTGAGTTTTCAATATTATACATTATTTAATTTAATAAGTATGTTGATATTACCCGAACATTTGTTATCCCTATCTTAATCTAACAATAATAATATTAACTTAATTCATTGTTTTTATAGGGTTTTTTTAGTCGGGGGAGGTGGGGGGGAGGTCGTTGGCACGCCATGGTCACTTAAAAAGTGTTTTTGACAAATATTGGCACGCAGATGTGAAAAGGTTTGCCGACCCTGCCCTAGGCCTTAAGCAGTGTTCCCCGACAACTCTTACTTTACTGTAGCTTCTGATTATCGAATTATTATGAAGGATATGACTGGTTCTCATTATAACAAATTATTCAAATATAATGGCAAAATTGGATGTTTGTATTGAAATTTCAAAGTTTGTTACAGTTTCAATATGTAAATGTACCCTAAGCTTATTTTTTGTACATAAATTGAAAGAATTCATAATTGAATGGTTATTTTTATTTTTCCCTCTTTTAATTGGATGATTAGAATCTTTTAGTTTTTTTACACTGGCTGTACACATTTTTTTTTATTTGATTGTAATTAGGCATTTTTTAAAATTTTTATTATTTCTAACTGTTATATTAATATATAATATGGAATAGATTATAATTATATTAATATATAATTTTAGGGCATGGATATTATTGGATCAGTATAGGAAAAAATCACAGCTATTTCAGTCTAATGTTGTGATGATTCAACTTGGTGATGATTTCAGATATGACAAGCCAAATGAATGGGATAATCAATTCAATAACTACCAAAAGCTTTTTGATTACATCAATAGCCGAGAAGATTGGCATGCAGAGGTATGGAAACTTTACAATAAACTGTAAACTTTGTCTAAAATCTTTGTCAATTTCTGCTCACAATCTTAACATTCTGTATAATAGGAATATTTTTCCTTTTATTTTAGCATTAATGTAAGAAATTAAAAATGAAATAAAAATAAACATGTGCACATGCATAAAGTAAGTAAAGAAATGCATAAATAATACATGCAAATAAAAATTTGCATTTCTCTCTTGTGATGTCTACACATTTCACAGAAAGAAGTTAAGTCTGCTAAAAATCTTGTTAAAAATCTCAATTACTGTTAAAGTTATGATTGAAAATTTGGGTGGCAATAGTTAAAATACATAGAATATCACTGATTGATTTACAAAGTAAATATTGAAACATTATGACAGTATCCTCATTATTGTTAAAGTTATGAGCAAAAATCAACGTCTGGCTTACAAGGCGAATTAGCAAAGTTGTACATTTCAATCTTTTACAAACTTTGGTGGTTTAAAAGTCCTAAATGATGTTTTTTAATGAAATGCTTTTTACACCAGATACACACTTGCTATTAACAAACTTACTGTACTTAATTTTTTATAAGCTTACAGGATTAAGCTTATAATTAATTATTTAAACCTTTTTTTTTTGTTGTTTCTTCACTAGGCAAAATATCTATAGAAACTTTGTGAATTATGGTCACCTTAGATTTTAATACTAAGAAAAGCACCCTTCTTTTTTTGTTGTAAGAGTTTGGGGTCACTCTGTATAAAGACATATCGAATTTAATGTGTAATAAAAATTAATCTAATAAACTTACTTTCAGTGCAATATATTTGGAGCGGGGGGGATACAATATTTCAAAATAATTTCAATTAATATAAATTGAAAATCTAAAAAAAAAAAAAATTCAATGAATATTGTATTTTTAAATGCTGTTTTCAATATTTAAATTATTACAATCTATACTAATATTATAAAGAAGTAACGTTTGTTTGATTTTTTGTTTGTTTGTAGGGGGGGGGGTAATCTCTGGAACTATTGAACCAATTTAAAAAATAATGGTGACAAATTGATAGTGGCAATCCCTGCTCCAACATAGGCTATATTTTATATTGGTGCCACTACCCCCAGGGGGGTTCAGGAACGAAAAGCGTTCTAAAATTGCAGATTTTGTGATACTGAAGGGGCTAGAAACTTGAAATTTGACATGGTAGTTACTTATAAAATGTAAATGCTTTCTAAGAACAGTTTTTAAAAGGATTCAAAAATTAAAAAGGTGAAATAAGGAAAAACCTTTTTAAAAATGTTCTAAATTATGATTTCTATGGAATTGTTAAGGATAGAAACTAGAAATTTGACATGCTTTCTACTTTTAAAACACAAATGCAAACACAAAACTATTTTTTATTAAATTCAAAATTTAAAAGGGTGCATGAGAAAAACACGTTCTAAATTACGATTTTTGTGATATTGAAAGCACTAAAAACTTGAAATTTTGCATGATAGTTGCTTTTGAGATAAAAATGTTCCCTAAGAAGAGTTTCTAAAAAAAATCGAAATTACAAAAGGTAAAATGAGGGAAAATATTTCTAAAAAGGTTCTGAATTACGACTTCTATGGAATTCTCAAGTGTAGGAACTTGAAATTTCACATGACTTCTACCTTTTAAGATGCAAATGCACACATAACACTGTTTTTATTTAAAAGGGTGCATGAGAAAAAACGTTCTGAATTACGATTTTTGTGATACTGAGATTACTAAAAACTTGAAATTTGGCATAACAGTTACTGTTAGGACAAAAATGTTTGCTAAAAATGGTTTCTAATAAAATTCAAAAGGTAAAAGGATAAAATGAGGGAAATGTGTTCTAAAAATGTTCTAAATTACGATTTCTATGGAATTGTTAAGGATAGAAACTTGATATTTCACATGGGTTCTACTTTTAAGACACAAATGCACACATAACACTTTTTTTTTAAATATGAAATTTAAAACTGTGCAGGAGGAAAAACGTTTTAAAATTACAATTTTTATGATACTAGAAACACTAGAAACTTAAAATTTGGCATGACTGTTACTTTTAAAATAAAAATGTTCGCTAAGAATGGTTTCTAAAAAATTAAAAGGGGGTGAAATGAAGCATTCTAAAAATGTTCTAAATTACGATTTCTATGGAATTGTTAAGGATAGAAACTTAAAATTTTACATGACTGCTACTTTAAAATGCAAATGCTCACTCAGAACAGTTTTCTAAAAATTCAAAATTTAAAAGGGTGAAGTAGCAAAAGAAGTTCTAAAATTGCGACTTATTTGATACAGTTGGTATAGAAGCCTGAAATTTGGCATGGTGGTTACTTTTAAAGTTTAAATGCTCGCTAAGAATGGTTTTGAAAAAATCAAAATTTCAAATGGTGAAAGTGCGAAAAGCATTCTAAATTATGATTTCTATGTAATTGTTAATGATAGAAACTTGAAATTTGACATGGTTGCTACTTTTAGGAAGCAAGTGCTTGGCCAGAACAGTTTTCTAAAAATTCAAAATTTAAAGAGTTCAGAAGCAAAAAATTTTCTAAAATTATGGTTTATGAGATACATTTGGTATAGAAGAATGGAATTTGGCATTGTGGTTACTTTTAAGCTGTAAATGTTCGATAAGAGATTTTTAATAAAAAAGAAATTGAAATTTAGAAGGGTAAAATGAGCAGAAAATGTTCTAAAAAGTTCTAAATTACGATTTATTTGCAACTGGTAAGGCTAGAAACTTGAACTTTGGCATGACTGTTACTCTAGAGGCGTAAATTCTATCCCAGGTCAGTTGTCTGAAAATTAGAAATTTACAAAGGTGCAGGAGCAGAAAACATCCTAAAATTGTGATTTATGTGATACAGTTGGTATAGAAGTTTGGAATTTGGCATGGTGATTACGTAAAATGTAAATGCTCACTAAGAGCGGTTTCTAAAAAATTTGAAATTTAAAAGGGGAAATGAAAAGAAAACGTTCTAAATTATGATTTAATTGGATTTATTAGGATTAGAAACTTGAAATTTAATATAGTGGTTGCGTTTAAGATACTGCTGCATAGTATAAACAGTTGATTTAAAATTCAAAATTTAAGAGGCTACTTCACTCATGCGAAAACACCTGCTCGCTAATGTTAATCCTATGGGAGAAATATTTTAAGATATTTCATTTGCATTTCAATATTTTTAAATGAATTTTTTTGTATTGGATAGCTGAGGTCAATCTTTATGCAGGCCCTTCTGTAGATTTTCAATTTTGATTAAAAAATTTTTTTATTAAGATACTTTCACTTTCGGAACCGGTTTTGAAAGTGAAAACATCGCCAATAAAAAAAAACTGCAACCAAAATTGAAAAGTAAAAATGGGCCTGCATAGATATTGACCTCAGCTATACAATGCAAAAAAGTCATTTAAAAATATTAAAATGCAAATGAGATATCTTAAAATATTTCCTACATAGGATTAAGATTACTGAGCGGGTGTTTTTGCGTGAGTGAAGTAGCCTTTTAAGGGTGTGAAATGAGCTGAAAACGTTCTAAATTATGGTTTATTCAGAATTGTTAGGGATAGAAACTTAAAGTTTGATATGTCTATTATTTTTAAGATGGGAATGCTTGCACAGAACAAGTAAAGTTTCTAAAAAAATTACAAAATTTAAAAGGGTAAAATGAACAGGAAACGTTCTGAAAACCTTATAAAACAGAGTTGCCAAGTCTCTGGCTTTATGCACACCAGTAATTGTTTAGAGAAAATTATGTTCTTTTAAATCGCAAAATGCTCGGATTAAAGAAAATAACATTTTCTATGCTAAATTACTGGTATCCAAAAAGCCGGAGACTTGGCAAATCTGATAAACTATGATTTATCTTAAATTGTTAATGAGAGAAACTTGAAATTTTACATACCTATTGCTTTAGAGACATAAATTCATCTACAGAACAGTTTTAAAAAATTTAGAAATTTTAAAGTGTGTAGGAACAAAAGCATTCTAAAATTTCGATATCTGTGATATAGTTGTTATAGAAACTTGGATAACTAGAAGCTTAGAATTTGGCATGTATGTTATTTTTTAGAGGTAAATACTCGCTAAGTAACATGGTTTATCTAAAAAAATCTGAAATGAAAAATGAAATTAGCTGCAAACTTTCAAAATACATTCTAAATTACGATTTATTTTGAAGTAATTTTAGTTCTTCTCATTCATTTAAGTCTCATATTCACCTAATGCAGCATAAGAAAGAATTTATTCAAAATGTGGCTTAGTTAGTAATTTTTTAATTATCTGTAGCAGAATAATTTCCTCTGATAAAAGTAGGCACACAAAACCCGCATGGCATATTTCAACAATTACGCGGGAAAGGCTGCATGCAAGTTTTACTAATAAAAGGGCTCAAAATAATGAAATAATTCAAAGACATTTTTATTGACTCATTAAATTGCATATCATTTATTTAAATTAGCAGCTGTGGTGCTTGTTTATTTCTGTGAAATGTAAGTAATTTTTCAGACATAAACACACAATTTTATATACTTAGTTTGCAAAGGCATAATCAGTAATGATATCACCAAAATACTTGGATGTTTTCAGTCAAACACTTATCTATATATTTAAAATGAAAAGTGCATTCTGTCAAATTTCTATATGAATATCGTCTCTTTATGCATGCGTCAACATTTTTTTTAAGGCTTCTTCCTTCAGAAACGGGAAACCTGATTGATTAGCCTAGGGGAAAATTGCTTGAAAAGGGTTGATTGAAAATGGATAGAGGTGTACCCATTATATTGAAAGCATAGACGTAATATATTTTTGCTCTGAGGTTGAAAAGTAAAGCATTTTTTTTAAAGAACTCATATTTTCACTACTAAATATGCATATTTTTTCACAAAATTTTAAAGAGAGTTATATATATAACCAATTGAAATGTCAGAGAGTTCGGAAGATGAGAACTATTTTTTTATTGCTATGGTAAAAGAGCCAATGCGAAAAAAAAAAAAAAGCGAGAAGAAAATATTTCTTTTACAACTAGATAACATTTTTTTACAAAATTTTTACACAGGCTGTAAAACCATTTTATTTATCACCAATAAAGATTTCAAAGCGTTCGGACAAAAACTTTTCATTTTAAAACTATAAAATTGACCCTACGTAGAAAAAAATTAAATGAGCATTTTTATCACTTAAATCAATATTTTTTTGCGAATTTTTCATTTTCAAATATAATTTCAATCAAAATTTTAAAGAGAGCTTGGATACAGTTATATTTATAACCGATTGAAATGTCAGAGAGTTCGGAAGATAACTATTTTTTTTTTATTGCTATGTTAAAGGAGCCGACGTGAAAACAAACAAACAAACAAAGAAAGAACGAGAAAAAAGCATTTCTTTTACAACTGGATAACAATATTTTTTCATGAAATTTTTACATGGGCAGAGCTGCCAACCATTATGGATTATGCGGAATTACTCCGCATTTTAGTTGTAGATTACGAGATTACGGACGTCACTACAAAAATTATGGAAATAAAAAAATCGGGAAAAAAAAAAAAGTTCTTGATTGTAGCAATTTGCTTTCATAAGACGAGCAGCCGGCAAGAAGAGAGCCTTTTTCGGACAATGGCGTTCTTTCTCCCCGCGTCGGAAGCGCATACGGTTAGCGATCAGATCTGCTTTCTTTGGATGAGCAGCTCACAGCCGGCAAATGACGTGATGTGCCTCCCCCCTCCCCTCCCACACTCGCTTCCAGAGAGCATCAGTCACGTGGTACAATAGCAGTTGAACTGAGAATGCTTTGCTATGCGCGCGGCGATATCTTTCTCCCAGTGACATCCACGAGTGGTTTCGCTTTCGCCATACTGTTGAAATAAAATTTATTTATTTTTACTTTTTGATTGAGTCATCCCCGACATTCTCATGATCTACTACACTCTAACTGATTATTTGAGATTATGCAATAATTTTAACTAAAACAGCTGCTTATTCCTATTTCAATAGAGTATTCAAGCTGAATTCACTGCATAGGAGAAAACACCTTGTTTTCTTTCCGTATCCGCACAGACACTGAACTAACAGCTTATTGGGCACATTAAGCAGCAGAAGGCGTGTGGCTATGACGATTGCTCAGATGAAGGACGAACGAAACAGTAGGTTAAAAAAAAGCAAGGACAACGCTGATCAAACGTATAGTATCAGAATTTTGCTTTTCTGAATTGGCAATAGCTTCATATTATGCGTGCGCATTGCTTTCGCTTATTTTGATAGCTGTGTAACGGACGTGATAAGCGTGATCGTAGGAAAAAGAAGAATATCCTCCTGTTGTACAATCTATCAAGGAGCCGAAGCCAAAGAAATTAAAAGCTTTGCAACGATATCGTATCGAATATACAAAAGAGTGGCCATGTATACAACAATCAGAAGAATCTGAATATCATGTATTTTGCACGGTTTGTTCTAACGATTTTCTGGTACAACATGGTGGTCGAGATGATGTTCGTCGCCACGTGGTATCGAAGAAGCATGAAGAAAATGGAAAAAGAAAAAAGTATAAACCTCTTACAAAATTTTTTCCTGAAAATAATGACGAAAATGCTGTTATCAAAGCAGAAATGCTGTTCACATATTTTTTGATCGAACATAACGTACAGATTGCCAGTACTGACCATGCTGGTGGTTTATTTCAGGTTATGTTTCCTGATTCTAAAATCGCTAAAAAGTACATCTGCGCACGGACTAAAACATCTGCTATCATTCAGGATATGGTGAAATCGACGCAGTCTGAAATTGTGAATGATTTAAAAAATCAACCCTTATCCATTGCTACCGATGGTAGTAATGACAATGATGACAATAAACTATATCCTATCGTAGTAATGTATTTTAACGAATCGGCTAGTAAAATCGATACTGTATTATTGTCTTTGTGCCAAACAAGTAATAACACAGGAGAAGGCATTTTTGATATTTTAAATGAGGAACTAACTAAAAAAGAAATTCCATGGAGTAATTGCGTATTGTTCTCATCAGATAATGCAAATGTGATGACAGGCCATTTCAAAGGTGTTGTTGCCTTCCTTCTGAAAGTGCAGCCTTCTATTATCAGTATTGGCTGCCCATGTCATCTTCTGCACCTAGCTGCAAAAAAAGTCTCTGTTGAACTAAAATCAGTGAATGTTGAAGATTTCTTGATACAGCTGTATTATTATTCGGACAAAAGTTCCAAACGAAAAAGTAATTTTAAATTGTGTCAAGAAGTATGTGGTTTGAAGCCACACAAGATACTGAAGTATGTTAGCACAAGGTGGCTTTCATTGTTGGATTCCATCAATCGTGTGCTTGAACAATGGGATGCCCTTTACCATTTTTTTTGTGAGGAAAATAATGATAATAACAGTATTATAAAATCCAATCTTCAAAATCCAAAGTTCAAACTCTATTGCTTTTTCTTAAGCAGCATTTTACCGATTTTTAACTCTGTAAATGTATCGCTACAACAAGAAGCACCTTTGATACACCTTTTACAGAGAAAATTGGTGAATTTTTTTACAGATCTGGTGGTTACGTTTGTGAAACCTACTGCTTTGGCAGCGGATTCAGGTTCTATTTTGGATATTAATTATCGAAAGAGAAAAAAAAAAAAATGATGAAGAACTAGTTATTGGGGCAAATGCCCGAGCATATATTGTGAAGGAAAAACTGCCTGAAGGACAGTTAGCAGAATTTTATACTGATGTCAGAAACTTTTTCTGCAGTGCATGCGATTATGTTCTCAAAAAGTTTCCTTTGAAGAAAGATGTTTTAAAACATGCAGAAGTGGCTGACATTTCACTAAGGAGAACAGTTCCTTATGAGTCCGTTGATTTTTTTGTTAAAGAATACCCTCTTTTGCTAAACAATGATGAATTAGACCGATGTCAGTCAGAATTTGCATCATATCAGTTTGAAAATTTTGATGAAATCTCTTATGACAGGATGGATTCTGGCTGGCATCAAATTTCTCAGATAAAGAACATATCTGGGCAACAAAAGTATGTTGCATTGCCAAAATTAATGTTGGCTATATTAATCATACCACATAGCAATGCTATGACCGAAAGAGTATTTAGCATTGTCCGAAAAAACCAAACTGAGTTTCGGTCCAGTTTGGGTATTAGCACCCTAAATGCTTTGTTAATTGAAAAAATAAAATCATCGTCTTGCAAGGAAGTGTTATAAAAAAACTTTCACAGACAAACAACTTGTATCTGCTAAAAAAGCTACTAAGTTGGCCCTTATGGGTGGGGAAAGTTAATCAGTTAATAAAAGTATTTTGGAAAAAAAAAATCTTTCATTTTTATACACACACATATATATATATATATATATATATATATAAAGCATTTATTTGCAAATGAGTATTTTTATGGTAAGTTAAGAAATTTTTATATGTTAAAGAATATTGATTAAAGGTAAATGGCAAGAGTTTTTCTCAGTCTCAATTATTGTTTCTTAAATTTCAAATATGTTTAAATTATTAATTGCTTATATTATGATTCCAAATTATTATTGTTAATTATTGGACTAATAATTATCTCTTATTGCATTGTTTCAATTTTGATTATGTTACTTTGTATGTTAACATCGTGGTAAGGGTCTGGGACGGGTTATGGGCAAGTAGGCTGATTACTGATGACTTTGGTTGAAAGTTGGCACCTCTGCATGGGCTATAAAATAGTTTTATTTATTGCCAATAAAAATTTTAAAGAGTTTGGACAAAAAGAACTTTTTATTTTAAAATTATGAAACAACTCTATGTAAAAAAAAAAACAAGAAAATGAGTGCTTTTATCACTAAATATCAATATTTTTTCACAAATTTTTCATCTTAAAATATAATTTCATACAAAATCGATATAAAATATAAAATAATAAAAAAATTATTTTTTTTAAAATTTATTATCACAGGCCCGGGCAACGCCGGGCGGGGGTCAGCTAGTAAAGTATTAAAACAATATTTGAATGATGGATATTTTGGATATAATGAGAATTAATGATGAATAATTTGAAGTCTATTGTTACAAATATAAAATTGATACTAAAAATTTATAAAGTAATGTTGTTTACATTTTTAAAAACATAATAGGAATTTCTTATGTATTATTAAGATTTTTGGTCAATAATGTGATGATGCCGGTATATACTGTTCAATCACGCTTCTAAGAACTCTGGTTGGCAGAATGCCAAGCCGATTCCATTCACACTGTAGGGAGAATAGCCCCGGCAAAAGAAGCTGAAATCATTGTTTTTTATCTTAGGCAGCATACTTACGGCTTACGGACTTTCCCATTTTCGACTACGGACTTCCCCATTTTTGACATGGACTAGCCATTTTCGCCCATGCACAGTTCGCTCCAGGTTTCTATCAAGCGTGGTACATCAGTACATTATTGATAAGAAAATTATATAAGAAATTATAGTACATACTGTGATATTTTTGCATGTAGAATCCGAATCCACTACCAGAAATTTTTTATCACGTAATGGTTTTACATAATTTTAGAATGTAAATGTGGACATAACAGGTGTTTCGATTAATGTCTATTTTTTCACAAAATTTGAGCATTTATTTCCATAACAAAATAAATTACCTTAATAGTCAAAGTATTGTCCATTGTTAGCTATGACTTTTTCCAATCTTTCTGGCAAGAGATGAATTTCGTGTCGATAAAACAACTCATTTTTTGAAGCAATCGATGAATCAACCCAAATTTTGACTTCTTCCAAAGAATTGAAGTGCTGTTCTGAAACTCTGTGCTGCATTGATCAAAATAAGTGGTAGTCCAAAGGGGTGAAGTCTGGTGAATATAGTAGATGGAGTAGGACATCCCATTTAACGTTTTCCAAATAGTTTTTTACATATTTAGCAACATGGGACCTAGCATTGTGATGTTGAAATCCTGTCTTTGGGTGTATTCTGGTCATTTTTCCTTCAACACATTGTTCAATTTTATTAGTTATTGTCGGTAGACAATTACTAACTAGACAAGAATTACTTTTTTGGCTGTCCTGAATGCTTCTTGTCTTTTCTGTCCAAATCACCACTTTTAAAGCATTTAAATATCATTCACAAGTTTTTT
This sequence comes from Maratus michaelseni, assembly GCA_963931845.1. NCBI lineage: Eukaryota > Metazoa > Arthropoda > Arachnida > Araneae > Salticidae > Maratus > Maratus michaelseni. The sequence continues at coordinate 232,879,621 of OZ007599.1, forward strand.
GGGCTAGAGCATGTTTACCATAAGCTTCAACCAACAATCGATAACTTTCAGCAGCTGTTTTTTTTTTCAAATGAAAAATAGCCCCTGCAAAACGTCTTTTTCTGGTACAAAATTAGACACATTTAAAGCTATGAAAAACTGGTTTTTGATGACATATGTTTTCTCTCCAAAATGCCATAGACTTCATTAGTTTTTATCAACAAATGTATTAGTAATGCCATCTCTTAGCAAAATTTACATTATTAACCAAAACACCTATTAGATAGTAAAATACGTTGTGAAATGTAAATTATAATTTACATTTTGTGGTCAAATAACGAGGAAATGAAGACAGATTACTGTTAGACTATGTAGGTTAAAGCCTTTATTTGGATGCATTCTGACATCAAGAAAGACATCATCCTATTTTGAAAAATAACATTGTTAATATTAACATTATGGGTTATTGTGTAACAGGTTTGTGCTTGTAGTAAGTAGTTCATAGTTGTTTGTTAAGTAATCAAGCAAGCATTTTTACTGAAAAATATTATGTTTTGTTTGTATTTCAAACAATCAAATTTTGTCAAATATGTCACTGTTGACTTTATGTAACTGCTGTGTATATCTAATAAATGTAACGTGATTAAGAGAATTTGATTATTCCACCAAATTCAGCATCCTAAAATTAGTTAAATACATCCATTTACAAGCCAGTTACAGAAAAAAAGTTAAAATTTGTTGACTAGTGTTATGTCTTGACTAGTTCATTTTCATGTTTTTCTAATGTTAATCTTTGTGGAAATCCTGAGGTATTTTAGGGCCTATATCCCAAGTGTAGATAATTGGCCGTCAATAATCAACCCAACCCAACCCTGAGGTATTTTAATTATGTGCCCATTTTGTGGGGTTGCATAAAATGAATTTGATGGCCACATAGTGAGTACCATCGGTATAGAACAAAGGTTTTTATTTTATATCTTAATTTTTTTTTAAATTTACAGATATCAAATTTTATACTTGAGTTTTTTCTTTTATTATTTTATTTTAGGCTCAGTTTGGCACTTTAGATGATTATTTCACTGCTGTTAGGGAAGAAATGAATGTAGATGATAGAAATTTATCTGCCTCTTTTCCTTCTCTCTCAGGAGATTTCTTTACTTATGCAGATAGAGATGATCATTATTGGAGTGGTTATTTTACATCAAGACCATTCTATAAAAATATGGATAGAGCTCTTGAAGCTCACTTAAGGTAATTATCATTCAAAGACCTTATATTGTATATCAATTTATAAAATTTTAAATGTGTGATTTTTTGCAGAATGACAAAAAATAACTCTGACAAACCTTTTAATATATAATTCTTTTAATAACCACAGAAATCAAAATCAGATTACTGTTAGACATAATATGGATCTGTGACTTGCAGAAAAACTTCAAATTTCCTAAGTGGCCACCTTTTTGCTTTTATGTAGAAGCAAAATCTTTTGATAAAATTTTCAGCAGTGTGCTGCGGCTCATCTATGGATGTTTTGGTCAGTCTTCTTGGAGAAATTTTTTTGTAAGACTCCAAATGTCTCCGTGTCTTAAAACAAATTCTTCTCTGTAAAATGATCATGTAGAATAATTCATTTGGTTAATATCCAGAGAGTAGAGTAGAGATATCTAGAAAATTATTTATCTAGCAGTGAATATTTCGTGCTCTTAACCCTCCAACTGTAGGCAACTCTCATATTGTGTTTCACTTATTCTATACAATTTTGCAGGGTACGTTATTTTCACATTGCCTAAAATTTGTATGGTATTTAAGCATTGGGTGGTGCTATTTCTTCGTTGAATCTATTTTCTTTTATTTTGAAATTTTGAGAGTCATTTGCAAATTATAATACATATATAATTTCATCTGTAATATTTCATCATATTTGTGCTCTGAATCAATTTATTTATTATCAAATTTGTTTATTCTCCGGAATATCATATTACTTTAATCTTTCTAATATACAATTTATATTCAGTTAAATAACAGCAACTGTTTGGACATGGACTGCAAATTCAAAACTTCAAATTATGAAAACTAGAAACATTCAAAACAAATCAATTTATTTTATTTCTTATTTTGAGCTATTTTTGATTTATTTATTAGTTTTCTTTTACATACCATTAATACAACCCTTATAACTATTATAAATAGTGGATAAAAATAGCTACAGTTTTATACAAAAAAATGGAAAAATCACCCGCAGCTGGAGAGTTAAGACTGACTTACACCAGACGTGACTTACACCATTCTGGTGCTCTTCTTGTTCTGTGTGCTGAAAGTGAATGTTGCTGGAGTGTCCCAATTTTCATTTCCAAAGTGCTCTTGCTTGTAGCCAAGAAAGCAAAACACTCTACAAGATGCTTTAACGATACATTTGATGATTGATTTGGACACCTTCATCAACAAAAACAAGTGGTATTTTCCCAGTTGAACATAGTCCCTAAATCATAACGAGTGGAACTTTTGCCGTCTTTCCATAATAGATGATGAATTAAGACCATACTTTGATCAAATTCAATTGCTGTGTTAATTGTGGACCAATTCGACTGTAAAAATTTAAAATAACTTTTGTCATTGACCATGAGCGGTCCACTTCCTCATTGCTATTGATTTTTGAAGTCTCACATTTTGCTATTCACAGTAAGACTGGTAGTGTTTCATTTTCTTAAACTGGTATCCAAGGAACTGTTTCACAATTTGTTGAACTGTTTCCTGGTTGATGTTAATCTTTTTCTGCAACATTTGCATTAAAATGCTTGGCTTGAATCCAGTTCTCTTTATGGTCACTTTGCAATTACAGTAAATGTTGACTGTTTCTTTTTTTACCTCTACCTACTCTATCCCTATTACAGCCAAGCTAGTGAAACTGTTTTATAGCATCTGATGCAGTCTATTGTGGAATTTTCAGCACCTGAACAAACTCTCACTGTGTCATGTTTTCAGAGTGTAATGTAATAATCACATTTTCCTGAGAGACCATTATCAGAAAGCTTAAATAACCTATTTCAGTAAAGGCCAAGGTTTATTTTACATGACAAAATTTTAGTGGTAGAGTATAGTAATGTTTTTTAATTTCAATTTGAACTTTGAGTTATTTTTTGTCACCTTGTAATGATGCATTTAGAATTCGTGTGAGATGATAAAAAGGTGATATGGCAATTGTAAGTATAAAGGCATCACTTCTAAAGAAGTTTTTAAAATTTTTCTTGGAAAATTTTGTTTACAGTGTTTTAGCACACCTGTAAAGAGAAAGTCTCAGGATGCATATGTAAAAAGTATTCAAAGCAATATGTGCATGCAGTTTTCATTTGTATTAAAGCTGCAATTTTATTACTGTATCAGTCTTTATTTATTAATATTTATAATAAATTAAGTAATGATCACAGATATTTTTGAGGTCTTTAAGGATTAATCAGAAATAAAATTGCAATTACCTTCTTGAGCATTTAAATAACTTCAAGCAAGGTTCTGAGATGTGCTTTGTTTAAAAATAAATAAAGATTAAAAATAAGGATAGCTGTTAAACCTATTAGAAAAAAAATATTTCATTTTAGTCCTTGTAGGAAGAATGCTGGAAGTATGTGTGTGAGAAGTGGGGGCAAATAAATGTAGTTTGCACGCCTTTCAGGTTTTGACTTAATTAAAAGAAGTTTTCATAAAGATGTACCTCATTTGTGTTAGATAATAAAAGGCAAAGTAGTTAGTTTTTGCAGTGCCCAATACTGGCTAGTCTTAAAAGTTAACTATGAAGATATACATACATGTTCATCTCATTCAGGGGAAATGGGAGAAGTCTGGCTAGGGGAAATATTGTTCATCTCAATACATTAATCTGAAGTAAATCCTGCTTTATTTGTTAGAATATAGCATCACATAACAGCATATGATTAATCAGTCTATCACAAAAGTGGCACAGTGAGTCACATTTTGACTTAATACAGAGTGTCTAGCCACCTGGAAAACCTGGAAAAGTCAGGGAAATTTATATGGACTGGAAAAGTCATGGAAATTTACCATTTCTGAGGAAAAGTCAGGAAAATTTGAAAATTCTGAGAAAAGGTTAGAAAATTTTAAAACTTCCAAAAAAAAATTGGGAAATGTTTCTTATAAAACTAAGGATTTGAAATTGCAGCACCGTTAAAATAAAACTTTGCTCTTCATAAGTACTGTAAAGAGCATTTCACCTCTCATGCAATCATTTTGTCTACCCCCTTTCAGTCCTTCTTTGTAACTAAGAGATTTTCAGTTCCAGCTTCACCGAAACTTTTTACTGAATGTTGTAGGATTGGGGAACTGAACATTTGTCAGCTTAATTTATTAAATACAGGGTGATTTTTATTAAAGTTGCGAAAGTAATACCCTATAACAAAAGAACCACTGATCCACATGACCTGAAATTTTACAAGTGTGCTCCCAAAGCAATGTGAAATTTTTAGACGTGGGTAAAAAACCCTTAAAATCCCGCTGACAGATGGTGCTGTATATGCAGCAAAATCGAGAGACGAGCTTGTACACGGCACACATACAGTGGCGATAAAAGTGTGAAGCACGTACACCTTGTGTTCATTATTCCACGGATATCCTCGCAATGACTGTGCCATTGACGGACCATGCGTTGTTAGTGAAACTGTATTATCAGAATAATGACATCTCAGCAACTGCTCTTAGGAGATTTAGGACACTTGAGAATTTAAGAAAAGGTCCAATGACGATAGAATATTTACAGAAGATGGTTTTGAAATTTGAACAGACTGCTTCCCTCAGCCTAAAACCCGGTAGAGGAAGGAAACCAGTTGATGTTAACCTACAGTGCCATCTGTCAGTGTGATTTTAAGTTTTTTTTAACTATGCCTAAAAAATTCCCATTGCTTTGGGAGCATACTGTTGAAATTTCAGTTCATTTGGATCAATGGTTCTTTTGTTATAGGGTTTTACTTTCACAACTTTAAAAAAAATCACCCTGTATTTATTATTTGTATTAAAATATGTCAAAGCATTCTATATTTAACTGTGACTGATGTGATAAAGAATTTCATCCTGATTGGACAAAATGGATAGAACCTGATGCTAAAAGTGTGTATCTGCAAAATGTTTAGCATGTAAAATGTTCAACAATTTGTAAATTTTGCAAAAAAATTATTTAACAAATCATTAATTTGCATCCCAGAATCAGTTGTGAAATTTTCACTCTCAAATTCACAACTTTTAAGATTTTTTGTGTGTAACATCACAAAATCTCGATACCTGGAAATATTTTTAATTGGTATGGAAAACCTGGAAAAGTCAGGGAAATTCGTTGCTGATCTGAAATAGACACCCTGTTAATAGATCAACTTATGCCAGCCTATTTTTTTTTCTCAAATTAAAAATTTTATTTAGAAAAGAAATTTTCAGAATATAGTAGACTCTAATCCTTTCAGGGGCATTGTCTGCAGATTGCAAATGCATTTTCACAAATTTTTTAAACTAAGAAAATTTTGAATTTTTTCCTTTTAAAGATGTCAAAATACTTTTACTTTTTAAAATTGGTAGCAGATGGCAGCACCTTACTTTATATGTTTATCAACCTTGAAATAAATTTGAGTAATATAAGGCTGTTTTGTAGTTGGTTCTATTTTTAATTATTTTAAGGATTAAAATTTAAATTGTTGTAATTCTTTACATTAAATTTTATAAATAGGTCTCAATGGCTATTGATAGGTCCTTCATTTTTTATAAAAATTGTTTATTCTTTTGTATTTTTGAGCTTATAAATAGTGTTTGAGCATTGCAACCAGCATCCATTTAAAACATCTGAAATACTGATTTCCCAATATGAATGAAAAACACCATTGTTGTTTATGTAACATGGTATTTATGCTTTCTGCCCTAGATGATTTGTTTCTTGAGGGGTAAAAGGGATTAGAAAATCAGTGATCCTCTGAAGTTAAGGGTGTTTTGAAAAAAGGAAGACATCATCATTTCTTTATATTGGGATATTTTTTGCATTTTTGGTTATAAAGGGTGTATCAAAAAACCTTGACACAATTTTAAAATTTATAAAACAAAATATATACAAGATAGAAACTAGAAATTCACGTATGTGTTACCTGAGATATTAAAGATTTTTTAATATAGTCAATAAATTTCAATATGTGCACCTTTCGTGGCACAGAGAACATCTAGTCGATAATCTATCTCGGCCCATGTGCTCTCCAACATCGATTGCGTGACACAGATCCCCAAATTCTGACAATGTGGCGAATTATCTATTACATTTCAAACAGTGCATTGCATGCTTCATAAAAAACTTCACCTTCATGCGTATGAAGTGCAGGTACTGCAAAATTTACAAAGGAAAGACAAACCTTGTCGTTTTGACCTCACTGTGCAAATGCTCAATTATCTGAAAGAAGATAGCGATTTTTTAAAAAACATCATTTTCACAAAAGAAGCAACATTCCATGTTTCTGACAAAGTAAACCACCACAACATCAGAATTCGGGGATCTGTGTCATGCAATCGATGTTGGAACACACATGGGCTGAGATAGATTATTGACTAGATGTTCTCTGTGCCACGAAAGGTGCACATATTGAAATTTATTGACTGTATTAAAAAACCCTCTAATATCTCAGGTAACACATACATGAATTTCTAGTTTCTATCTTGTATATATTTTGTTTTATAAATTTTTAAAATGTGTCAAGGTTTTTTGATACACCCTGTGTTTTTAAAATTTTCTCATATTTCCTAAATATCCCCACTTTTAAAATTGTTGGATAAATGAATTAGTATTATAATGCTATGAGTTTGGTTGTTTTTGCATTTTTTAAATTTTCTTATATTTCTTAAATTTTCTAAGCTTTTAAATTTTTAGTACATAATTGAAATGTCTGTTTGTTGAAAATAATTCATAAAAGATTTATTAAATATTTATTACTGTAAGCTCAGTTATTTTTATAATTGCTCGAGTAAAGCAAGGTAAGTGAAGGTTTGAACTTAAATGACCTACACAGGTGCTGTTTTCAGATTACAAACAGCCCTCTTTCTATAATGGAGAACATAATTTTTTTTTAAATCTCATTTGTTTTGTCTGTGGGACTATTATATCTCCATCTGCATGTTTTTTTTAAAAAGAAAATTATAATTTTAACATTGAACCCTTCAAAGTGGTTTAAACTAGCCTGCTTGGGTAGGTAGTTACCAAAATGGCTAAACTGACATTTAAAAAAAGAAAGAAAAATATTCTATCATACAATGTTAAGTGTTATACTTCAAAATATTTTATAATTATTTAAACATTATTCCAAAACAAATTAAGTTTATTCAGTTTCATTACACTAAGTTAAATTATTGAAACATTCCAGGCACTTGTGATCATGGAAAACTAGAAATTACATTATTTATCAGGTTGGTTGGTTGGTTAAGAAGGTGTCTGTTGTATTTTAATTCGCTCCTAAATTAGCTTGACTCTTTTTAATCAAGTTTCTATATTTCATGAAGTGATAGAATGACATTCTTACATATATGATTTTTTTGTCAGTCTGTTAATAAAATATTACACAAAACAAAACAGAAAAGAAATATGTTATATCTTCTATCATATATCTAATGCATATTTTTTACATTGGTTTATTATGATGAAATTGATTAATACTTATGGTATATGAATACATTGTTTCAAAGAAAGAATTGTATCTTAACAATGATTTGTTTTTTGTTGATATTCAAAGAACTGAGCATGTTTTCTTTATTTTGACACACCTCAATATCGATGAACACTTAATGCACACCCAAGAATGTTTTTGTATTATTAGGGAACATTGTAAAAATACATCTTTTATTACTCATTTAGTTTGAAAATAAAAATAAACCAATAGCTTTAGGATGAGCTTTTGTAGATATTATTCCATTATTTTTTATTAAATGTATGATTACTTGACTGTTTTGATGTATTTTAAAATAATTTTTGTGTTATTATTTATTTTTAAGTAAGACATTTTCATTAATTGATAAGATAATTTTTTCACTTGTTTGTTTCATTCATTCATTTAGAGGAGCTGAAATACTGTTTAGCATTGTGATGGCTAAAATAGATGCACAAGCTCTCACATCTGTGCTACCCTATGTTACTTCATTAATGACTGATTTAGTTGCATCTAGAAGAACACTGAGTTTGTTTCAACATCATGATGCTATCACTGGAACAGCAAGAGATCATGTTGTTGTTGATTATGCATCTAAGTAAGCATTTTTCTTAATATTGAATCATGAATAATTATATATAATAATGTTTTTATATAAATGTAGGATTTTAGACTGAATATTTTATGCTCTATCAAGATTCTATTGCAATGTGGATTATTTCAATTTAGGATAATAATATAAAAAGATTCATATTTCAGCTGTTGTAAATATGTTACTGAAAATTTTATTTTTCAGATACCTTTTTTTATTTTCTATATCCTTGTAAATGACTAGGCAGTTATAAAATATTCTGTTTCATTCTAAGAATGTTTACTGAAAACATAAGTTAATTTTCATACCTTACGATACAATACAAGCACCCACATATGTATACTTTAATTAGACATATGTATACTTTGGTTAGAGATTCACACGACATACACTCTAGCAACAAGATGATGTCACAGGTTCCCATGGTAGAGCTCTGACGTCAAAGACCCAACCCAAACGGAAATGCTTAGATGTGGTTTTCAGGAGCACTTGCCTGAGAATTATTGTTCATTTTCAAGCCAGAGCGTGATTATAGTTTGATCTGGACAGACAGTCTGATCGTGTGCTTATGCCGTTAAAAAGGCTGATGTGTTTTCAGCAAAAAAACCCTATTTGCCCTTAATTTTGTAAATATTGTAATTCTACTGTTTTATTTAAGTATAATATAATATTAACCTGTGTAGAACCTATTAAATAATTGTTACTTAGTAAAGTAGAGTACTTATTGAGTTTTCCATTATTTACATGGGGGCTCAAGGCCGGTAGTACCTGTAAATCATCCTAGACACCTTGCTATTAGGTAGATTTTATAAAAAATACTACCTATTACATTCTCCCCTAAGTTGGTATTCCTGAAAAATATTTGCAGATCTACGCTGATCATAACTCTTAGAACCCAAAACCACTCCCAGTTCAAAACTCTCTCTCTCTCTATATATATATCATTTTTATGGACACGATAACTTCCATAATTCTGCACAAATCTCTCCCAAACTTATACATAAAATCAAGCAGCATAAAATCTCGGTCAAGTTCATTAATGGGCAAAATCGGGCCAGGGAGGGCGGGAAATGGGGGCCTTTTTGTGAAAACAGAAAAAAACCATAACGTCTTAATCATGATACATAATGAATCTGTTTAAAGGTATTATTACTTCTAGGAAAAGGGCCAAAAATTTATGTATGACAGATTTTTGATATCATTAAAAATGGCCTCTGTCTAGGATGGGAAAAATAAGTGTTTAAAAAGAAAAAAATCATAACTTCGTCAATTCACATCAAATCTGCTTAAATTTATTATAAATCTTCTTAATATTATCTACAACTTTTATATTGACAAGTTTTTTATAGGACCAACTCTTATAGCAAAAAAATAAAATAAATAAAAACAAAAAAATCCCTGCTGGCTCTGCCTACAGGCACAGGTATATTTCGAAGTGAGCAGTCCCAACTGCTGCATCATGACAAAAAAGTCTTTCTTCTGGAATTCCCAATAAACAGGCACCCTACGGTCTGTGTCTTCAAAATCTACCTGTGCCTGTGGGCTGAGTTGTCAGGAATTTTTTTACTCTTCAAATCCCTTATACCCTTGCCAGAATAGTAAATGGACTTGTTGCCTTCTTTTCTAAGTTTATTTCCAGAGGATTCTGATTTCAACGGAGTTTTGACAGCTACTTGTTTTCCAATGAAAATCTTTTGCTCTTGGTTGATAGTGATCATAAAATCTCCTAGATTCCTTTTTATACTGTACCACTGACTTTAAATTGCTGGAAAAGAAGCACAGACTGCAATTAATTTTCGACGATTAGACGTGTCAAAATCCACAACTCCAGCTTGATTCACATAAAGTTTTCTAGATAAAAACACACACACAATTTCTTCTTGCTCTTGCTTCACTGGAAAAGTAGGTCACTGGGTGACTCCCATATGTTTTGTTCGCTCTCGGGATTTTTTTTCTTCCTTTTTTTGTGATGTGAAATTTAGTGTATCAAGGTATTCACAATGCAAATGTTTATTAAAGTCATGTGTAATCCCAGATGTTGATACCACCATGAGGTGTTTTTCTATTTACACTGGATGCTTATCGGGTAACTTATAGATTGAAGTAAGTGTTATTTTTTTTATATCACAATGTTATTGGAAGATATTAAAGAGGTTGTGCTGCGAATCAATTCGGCGAGAAATGAGCGAATTAAACTATTGCTTAGTAATTTAATTTTTAAATGAGGTAATAGAAGGGACAGTTGGAAACATTTACAAGCATACCCTGTTTTTGACTTTCATATTTCTGACCCTGAGTTTGACACTAAATTAGCAGAAATTATTGCAGATTTGTCACAAATTCAGTTAATTTCTGTAGCAAATTTGGTACAGGTACATCTCAATATTGAAGCAGACATTGCTTGATGCATACTCCAAGTGTAAACATATCTAGATGTTTTTCATAAGTCCATGGCTATGCTCACAGACTCTGAACAAGAAATTGAAGACCTTAGCACCCATAAACATGATGGCATGATCTCTGCAACAGGGGAGCCAAATTGGTATTACATATATATGGATTAGATTCCTGTGCAGCTAGAATTATAGTCGATAATTCATTTCAACCTAACCTGAACCAACAAAAATTTTTTTTGGACCCGTAGCCTGACCCAAAATAGTACACTTTAACCCAAAACAGACCTGAACCTGAAATGAAGAAAAGTTAATCCATATTTTAATGCTATTAATGAAAAGTAGTTTACATTTATATCTGTAGTTTCAATTTTAGTTTTTAAGTAGGAAAAGGTACTCATATATATTCATTAATATTCAAATTGTATAAATAGTTTTTCATCTGAAAAAATATTCTGAATTTTCTTTGAAAAATCGGTCTACCTGAATCTGACCCAAAAAAGTCAAAATGCAATCCAAAACTGACCCCAAATGTTTAAAGTCATTCTGACCCGCAGCAAATAAAATTAATGTAAACGCAATTGAACTACGAGTTGGGTTGGGTAAAGCCAAATTACACAAGCCAATGTAGGACTTTATATGTGAGTAATTGTTTGTATGTGCACATTCCAGTAAACACGCTGATACACACTCACTAGAATCCTGCATCGGTTTGAGTAATCCAATTTTACCCAGTATGTGGCTCGAGTCAGTCTGGTTGACCCATTTTTTCTATGCAATTCAAGTTCACTTAATGGTTTCAGATTCGTGTTGGGTTTTGTCACTTGCGGGTCAGGTTCAGGTTGCCTGATTTCTCAAAATAATATCCAAAATATTTTTTCAGAGGGAAAACTATGTATTTGAATATTAATCAGTATATATTGATTTTTTTTACTTAAACAATAAAATTGATACTAGAGATATAATTGCAGACTACTTTTCTGTCATTGCATTACAATATGGATTAATTGTCTGTCATTTCTAATTCGGGTCGAGTTGAGGTCGGAAAAATTTATTTTGATGGATTCGGGTCAGGTTGCAGATCAACTAATACATTTTGTCTGGTTCAGAAAAGGTTTTTGTGTTCACTTGATAAAAATATTCATATTCTGATTTGGTGTAATCTGAACTGTGCAGATCTCTAACACTCTGCTATTTAAATTAGATATTAATTGTAGGAGGCCAAACAATTTTTATTTGAAGCAAAATTTTGCAGCACGTCAAAGAATATTGTTGAGATATGACGTGAAAAAATAACTCTTTACAAAGGTTATTTTGAAATACCTCACTGGTCACCTAACCTTTATAGGCAGGCAAATCCACAAAAGGAAAAGCTTCCATGCAATTTTGACATTTATCTGATAGGAAAATCTCTGCTTTGTGCTTTTCTTCCACCCAGAAACCTCTCAATAAGCTGTCATTCAATATTACAAATTTTACGAGCACATGTATGGCATATACACAGCACTGTGTCAATGAGTAAGTATGGAATAACACCCCGGTTATGAGTCTGGACCACCCCGTCCCCTAAAAAAATACTAACATATAGAAGCTAGAGTACTGCATCAGGTAAGGTAGGTAACCTAAATTTTCCCAAAATGCAGTTCATGTTCTGGTTGGGTTGACTCTGGATTTTGATGCGGGTACGCAACTGAAGGGGATCCGTTGAAGAATGACTACAGAAAATGCATGAAGGGACCAAAAAGTTATTCAAATTGAAATTATTTAAATTTGTTAGAGAAACTGTTATTATAAAAATTAGTATTTAAACATTACACTCAACTAGAGCCCTGGCCAGGTAATAAATAAAATTTGCTGCCCACAAAATTTATTTAAAGCAACTCGCACCCTAACCCAAACCAACAAAAAATATTTCGTCTACCTGAATGCAAAATATTTCAATTCAACCTGATCCATAACCCACAATTGGAGAAAATTGATCCAAAATTTATTGTAATTATAGAAAAAGTCTGTAATCATATCCCCAATATCGATTTTGTCTTTTATGTTGAAAAATAAACTTAAAAGGAGTTATTCATATTTAAATATATAGCTTTTCATATAAAATATGTCGGTTGTACCTGACACCAACCCGAAAATTCAGTTTCTAGTCAACTTGAAACCCAACCTGAACCCGACAAAAATATTCTTTTTTTTTTTTTTTTTGACATAAAACGGACAAAAAAATTTTTCTCAGCCTTAAATACTTCAACCCAAACCTGATTAAAAACAAAAAAAGTCTAGAATTTAGTACAGTCATGAAAAAATAATCTACAATCATATCCCTAATGTCAATTCTATCTTTTATTTAGAAAACTAAGCATATAGATATATAGATTTTCATCTGAAACAATAGAAATACCTATGAAATAACAATATGAAACACCTTTTCCTTTGTAAATTTGAGTTAACCTGAACCCAGCCCATAAGTATCAAAACTCAACCCAAAATAATTACTCACACAAACCCAAACCCAACTGCAGCAAAAAGGTTCAGGTTCGAGTAAAATTGTGTTACTCGACTCGATGCAAGATTGTAATCTGAAACAATATTTTAGACACTTTTTGAAAAATCAGGTTTACATAAACCGACATGTACGAATCAAAACATAAACTCAAATTGAAACAATGATAGTCATCCCAACATACAAAGAAAAGAAATCAGTGGTAACCTGACCCGTGGGTCGAGTTTTTTATAAACTAACCTCAGGTCGAGTTGTAATTTTCCAACTGGACGAAAAATGTCCGGGCCAGGATTCGAACCTGGGATCTCTTGGCTGAAGCTGCCACGCTCTACCTACTGAGCTATCCCGGTCGAATCTGGAGGGCATAATTCATCCAGTTAACCTTATTGATCATAGCATCTGGTCTGATATTTCAATCAGCTCAACAGAATAGATCGCAGGTAAAGGAACTCCAGTAAACGCTGGATACGCTGGATCCAGTGTAACCTCAAGTCATTTTATAAAAACTAATTTGCATCCAAATCAACCCAACCTGGGTCCGGTTGTGTGCAGGGAGAATCAGGATACTCAACCTGATGCAATGCACTTCACCCAATTCAACATATTTTTCCCAACAACGATTAAATTTTGACCTTGACAGGAGGGCCAGGTAAGCCCCCAAACCCCCCCTCTAGCTCTGTCCTTGTTCTCGCCACTGCAATTTAAAGCAAAGTGGTTAAATGATTATTCAAAAATTTTGGTCTTTACAAATTGTATAACTGTACAGTTATAAATAATGTTATTTAGTATAAACAACGAAAATTCTCCATCACCTGTTAGTGTAATGATGTTGACACTTCAGAATCAGCTTGTTCTAGCAAAAACATTACCGCTTTGTGTGATGTGAAAAACAAGAGCAAATGATGTAATTAATGAGATAAAATTAATATAGATGGGCATCCTATGACTGACGGTGAATGTAATGAAACATCCACTAGTATTTCGGCTAATCAAACTTTCAAGTGTACTTTCATTACTTTTGTTATCTTTGAAATTGAGAGATGGCATTACATACTGATTATATGTTTATTGATTTTGAGTTTTATCAATTCATTGATCCAACCATTAATATTAACTTCTTAAAATGCTCAATACTTGGAAAATAAATGTGAAATTATTTGTAAATGACTCTGTCTAACATGAGATTACTTATATATTTTCAGGATGTCAGTAGCATTTCAGAAGTTACGTTATATTATTGGACAATGTGCTGTATTCTTGCTAGCTTCCAATATATATGATGCTATTGATGAGCATATATCATTGTTACAAACAGTAAGATACTTTTCTTAATTACTTATAAAATATTTCATATATCAATTGTATGTTAACTTTTTTTTCCTGTTTTTAGGATGAATACTGGCATCATAATTCATTGCCTGTAAAAAAGACTATAACCTTTACGGCAGATATTAAAATGAGGTTAGTTCAGCTGTATTCTTCTTTTTTTTTTCCCTTCTTTACTTATAAGTGCTAAAAAAACAAATGCTGTGAACCTACAGAATTTCAGATTTTAAAGTTTCTTGGGCCTGAATGCAGTGAGCATTCTAGAACTTAGAACAAAAACTAGTACTTAAGGTCACATTTGAATTAATTTTGAACTACACTTTTGAATTTTGTCATATATTGGCCATTTACGAACACTCTTATTCCTTGGGCAGAGTTGTAGTCTTATGAAAGTTTCAAAGAAACTTTATAAAATTATATATATACTAGCTGACCTACCAGTCTTATCCAAAAATAGCATGAAATGAGAAATAACTCTGAAAATCACAATAAAAAAATGCTGCACAAATTCTGAATAAACTTTATTCAAAAAAGAATAAAAGTTACTATATT
This sequence comes from Maratus michaelseni, assembly GCA_963931845.1. Taxonomy (NCBI): domain Eukaryota; kingdom Metazoa; phylum Arthropoda; class Arachnida; order Araneae; family Salticidae; genus Maratus; species Maratus michaelseni. The sequence goes on from OZ007599.1 coordinate 232,894,633, forward strand.
GGGCTGAAACTGGATTCCTTTTACTAATCTGCAAAAATCACAGCAAATGATGAAAAAATACTATAAACATAATAAGACTCTAAAAATTTCATATAGAAATTGTGAAAAATTAAAATAGGTTTGTACAATTTCTGAATAAACTTTATTGAAACAAAAACAGAATTTGCTATATTAGGCTAAAACATTAACTTGATCCATTTTACTAATGTAGAAAAATCACGTCGAATTGCAACCCCCCTCCCCCCCCCCACCCAAAAGAAAAGCATAAAAATCACTAAAATTTCAAAAATTGCAAAGTTTACTGCAATGGGCTAAAACATTGTAACTAAAATTCGTTCACGAATGTCAAAAAGCCAGTGCAAAACTTGAAAGAACACTAAAAATCACATTGAAACTCGCAGCTGACAAAATGAACTATATATTAGGCAAAATGTTGGAAACTGAATTTCTTTTATGAATATCAAAAAATTTCCATGGAATGCCAACAAATGGTACAAAATGCATTGAAATTTGCAAAGACATCAAAAATTGCAGTGGACAAAATTTATTATATTAGGCTAAAAGTTTGAAATAAAATTCCTTTTCCAAATGTAAAAAAAATCACAGCAAAATCTGAAAAAACTCTAAAAATCACAGAGGACCAAACTTATTATGTTAGGCTAAAAGTTTGAAACAGAATTCCTTTTTCGGATGTCATAAAATTGCTATGATATTTGGAAAAATGCAAAAAAATCACATTAAAAATTGCTAAAAATTTAAAAAAAATGGAGGACAAAATTTACTATAATAGGCTATAAATTTGAAACCGAATTATTTTTCTAAATGTTAAAAAAATGCTGTGGTACTCTAAATAAATGCGAAAAATCACTGAAATTCAAAAATTCTGGAGGACGAAATTTACCATGTTAGGAAAGTTTGAAACCAAACTCCTTTTCCAAATGTTGGAAAAAAGCAGCTGAACCTGAAAAAACTTTACAAATCACATTAAAAATCTAAAAAAATCATGAATCACAGAAGACCAAATTTACTGTATTAGTCTGAATATTTGAAACAGAATTCCTTTTACAAATGTCAAAAAACCACCACAGGACCAGAAAAATTATATTAAAAATTGCTAAAACTTCATAAATTGCAGAGGACAAAATTGATATTAAACTAAAAGTTTGAAATGGAAATCTTTTTCAGGATGTCATAAAATCGCTGTGGTTCTCAAAAAACACTAAAATTCACATTGAAAATAGCATTAAAAATCTCTGAAATTCAAAAATCCCAGTAGGCAAAATTTACTATTTTAGGCTAAAGTTTGAAACCAAATTTCTTTTCTGAATCTCAAAAAATCGTCGCAGAACTGAAAAAAGAATTGCTAAAAATTACATTGAAAAGTTAATGGAATTAACAATCATTAAAATTCAAAAATCGTGGAGGACAAAATTTACTATATTAGGCTAAAAGTTGAAAATTGAATTCAGTTTATCAATGTCTGTAAAATGTAAAAAATCTCTAAAAAATTGCATAAATTTTTTTTGCAAAAAATTCAATGTACGAATCTGAATAAACTTTACTGAAAGTAGGACAAGATTTATTATGTTGGGCTTAAAGATTAAAACCAGATTCTTTTTATTAATATAGAAAAATCTCTTCAAAACTTGAAAAAATGCTAAAAATCACATACCAAAAATCCAAAATCGGCTTCAAGGTGTATTACAGTAGATAGGGAGGTACCTTCCTACCAAATTGTGTAGCTCTGCTTGCAGCGTTCTCTTCAGAACACAGCATGCACACAAAAAAAAAAAAGTCTTTCCTTATTCTTATAGATACACATATATATGTGTTTGTAACAAGTATTTAAATGTTTATAAATATAAAACAGGATGTCCTAGATGATTTTAACATCTTTAAGTTTATATAAATTACATTAATATATGCTGATAGGAAGATCATACTGTTAATCTTATACAGTTAACTCTCAAAAATCTGCACATTATTTGCATTGTAAACAATGAAATTTTCAGTTAAGATTCAGCAAAAAATTTCAAGATGGCTGCATTTGATTGGTCAATTCTAAGTTGTATGACTTGTGCCAAAGAAGCACAGTCACTCAGCATCTTATAAATGAAGAAATTGTAAATTGCATATAATCCAATCTCCAGAGCACTCATCATGACTGAATCAGAGGAAGGAGAAAAACTTACTTTTTGATGAAGAACTAGAGGAGATATATATTTGATTTTTCTAATGATACAAACTTTTGTCATTGAACAAGAATGCTAATTGTTTACAGGTTTCTAGAAAAGATATTAAAACAAATAGAATGTTCTTAATCAAACTACTATTGATCAAATGTTTAAAAATTTAAGTTGTATTTTTTAAATAGCATTTATAATATATGAAAATTAATAGTGTAATAGTTTTTTAATGACTTATTTGTATTTTCGTTTCTATAAAATTAAGTTTTACAGTGTCATATTTAATTTTATTAACATTTATTATTAATAATAATACATACTTATTTCATAAAGATATAGCTATTCTGATGTGGTTTTAAAATATAAACAAAGCAATGATCTAAAATCTGCAAAATTCAGAAATTTGCAAAGCCTAAGCTGTATAGATTTTTGCAAATATACAGTAGTCATTATTATTATACTCTAAAAAAACAAATGCAAGAGTCTTATAAAATTAAGAAAAGTTTATGAAAACATATTTTAATCTCTTAAACTTATTACATTTTAGTACATGATTTTTTTTTAATCTTTTTAGATGTGAATATAGAAATATGCACAACATAAAATGGAATTCACATAGCATTGCTCTTAATTCATAATGTTATTATCAATTAATGGCCTCTTGTCAACTTTCAGGTTAGAAATAAAACCCATATCAAATTCAAGAGTAAACAGCATGTTTCTATTTCCCTAATATCATGTGTTGCCCATCTTATCTACTCCCATTGATTGTGTCTGTAACTGCTGTAATATTCTCCCAAGCATGTTACTACCAATTCATGCACTGACATTGTTGTTTGTTTTGGTCAGTACTTGCTCAATTGTGATGTATCAAAAACAGGTTGAGCATTTTCATGCACCTAGTATAAAAGTTGATGTTAGTATCTTCTGAATATCAGCAACATCTGTTTCTCATACTTAATTTATTAATCCCTGCTATTTATTTTAAAATTGTTCATTTTTTTAGCTTTTTACTTAAGTTATCTGACAGTTATTGCACTTTTAAAAACTATTGAGAACTTATTTAAATGTACCGTCAACCTGGGGGATTTTGTCCCACCCCACAGATAAAGACAAAACATATAATAAATAAAATTTGTTATAATAAATATTAATTAGTAATGCCGAATTCTGATAGACTACAGCAGTAGCTCAAACATAAATTATTTAATTCAGCATTTTACAAATTGAGTTTGGCATCACCTCTGTTGTTGTTTTGTTTACCTTTTCATGCGTGATTTTACTGGGGGAACTTTTGATTGGAAAAGTTATTTATTCTTGATACTGTAAAATGGTAAATGCATTTTTTCATTTCTTAATATGTTTTCTTTGCAAATCAATAAAATTTATATATACTAATTTGATATTTTAGATTTTACATTGATTTTATTCACAACTGGCATTTTGATTGCCAATTTGGTGCAAGATTGTCTCGGGACAAAATCACTGCAAATTTTGTTTTATTATATTTAATTTTTCTGAAAATATAAACATAAAAGCAAACATTTACTGAAAATATAAACACTGTATTAGTATATATTTATTAATTTTTGTACATGTTCTGGTGTAATGCCTCCTATATATAAATCTCCTATAGGTAATCATAATTATAAAAAATATATTGATGAAATGCTACAGAAAGTGATAGATATTATTCTACAACATGTATTAAGTCCAAAAGAAGTCACTGAAAAATATTAGTTTCCAATCACTAATGTAAAGAATAAGCAAGAAGGTCATAAACAAATTAACTCTGCAAGACCTATTTCTTCTAAAAGAAGTTTTTTTTTTTTTTCCAAGTGCCTGAAATAAGTGAATGTATCTAAAATTTTGTTTTCCTGAAAAACACAATTTTTACCATGTCTTAATTGTTAATAGATTTTACATGTCTTGCATGATGATCATTTTTTAATAAAATTTCATTTTATTGTTTATTTTCATACAAAATTTGTTTTTTAATGATGGAATGATGTATTCTTTAAAACATAATAAAAATTATGTTTTATTATTCTTTCATAATAGTGAAAATTGCATTGTCTTACAAGTTTTTTAAGGCTTATTCTATTATTTTTTAGTTAGCTATAAAGTCACCCCAAGCCAAAGTGACTTTGTCCCACTTAAAAAAAATAATCTAAAAAAATCTATTCTTTAAAAATACTGAACGTGAGTTTTAAATTTTACAATTGATATCTTGGAACTAAGGGGGAAAAAATCAGAAATTGTGTACCATAAAATCCCGATTGTAAGCCCCCTCCTTTTTCAAAATAAAAAAAGGTTAAATTTGGAAAGAGGGCTTATAATCGGGATTTAAAAAAAAATCATTTAAAAACCTGTGTTTATCATTAATTTAGAAGTAAAAAAGGGGCGAGAATCTTCCGTATTTCGGCCGATTTAAAAATAAATAAATTATAAAAAAATAATAATAATAAATTCCCAACCCTAAAATCCTGCCCCCCCCCCCCCCCAAAAAAAAAAAAAAAAAAATTAAAATTTTTTTAAATATTTTTTTAATTTCTTATTTTATTGTAACAATAAATAATCAATTATCTAAATCTGCTCTCAAAATTACTGTTTTCCCCCTTTGCCCCTCCCCCTGGGGTACCAAAAATGCATAGTTTAACCTTTATAACTTTTTAATTTTAAACTTCTTTTCAGACTTATTAAATACTCTATATTAAAAATAAATAAATCCAACCTACCACCTAAATTAACCCCTTTTCCTAAAATCTCTGCTTCTCTCCCCCTCCAAATGCATCTCGTAAAATTTAAAATCTGTAAAATTAAAAATAGGGCGAGAATCTTCCGTGTTTTGGCAGATAAAAAAAATCAAATAAAAATTCAACCCTAAAATCCTTTTTTAAATATTTTTCTTTATTTCTTATTTTATTGTAACAATAAATAATCATCTAAATCTGCTCTCAAAATTACTGTCCCCCCCCCCCTCTTTCTGGTACCAAAATGCATAGTTTAACGTTTATAACTTTTTAATTTTAAACTTCTTCTCAGACTTATTAACTACTCTATATTAAAAATAAATAACTCCAACCTACTACCTAAATTAACCCCTCCTCCTAAAATCCCTGCTTCTCTCTTCCTGTCCTCCAATCTTATCTCATGAAGATCCTCCCCCTCCAAATGCATCTCGTAAAATTGTAAATTTAAAAAAAAAGAGGGCGAGAATTTTCTGTATTTCGGCAGATTAAAAAATAAATAAAATAAAAATAAATTCCCTATCCTAAAATCCTGTCCCCCCCCCCCAAAAATAAATAAATAAATAAATAGATAAAATAAATTTTTTTAAAATCATTTTTTAAGTTTTTTTTTAATTTCTTATTTTATTGTAACAATAAATAATCAATAATCTAAATCTGATCTGAAAATTACTGTTTCCCTTTTCCCCCTTTACCCCTTCTGGTACCAAAAATGCATAGTTGTTAGGAGATGCATAATTTACTTCTTAAATTTTTTCTGCTCTATTTGTGATTTTTTTCCCAACAATATTTAAATAACGATCTATATTATTCCCTCCTCCCTTCCAAAAAGTCCTCTTTATTTCCTTTGTCCCCCCTCCCCCTAGTATATACTTTAAAGTCTTTAAAAGTTTTTTTTTTTTAAATCTATTTAGAACTTTCTTCCAACTATAATTAAATAATTATCTAAATTGCTTCCCCCTCCCACACCCCCAAAAATTTGCCTCTCCTCCCTCCCCCCCCCCCAGCCACAAACTTAAAAATCTTTAAAACTATATAATGTGGTATTGTTATTTTGTAGCAACAATAAATAGATGATGATCTAACTCTCCCCGTAATGTTCCATTCTCCATCCCCAGAAAAAGGGGTGAATTTCTAGACATAGAGGGGGGTAAGGGCAAAGAGCAGATTTTAGTCTTTTTGTAGTTTGGCTGTTCTCACAGCTGATATTTTGTTAATGGATGGGGAGTTATTTTAGAGAACATATTTATTTCAAAACATAAAATATACATGTGATTCAGAAAAGAACAGCCAAACTGCAAAAAATATGAAAATTTTGGCTTTCCTTTCACATATTTAGAAATCCACTCCTCTTATTTGAGAGAATAAGACAGAGCAAAAATTTAAAAAGGGATGATGATTTTAAATGAGTGATACTTATATGAGATGATGTAAATGAGATGAGTTACCTTACTACAAAATAAGAAATAGATCAACATTTAAAAAATAATAATATTATTATTAAAGATTTTAAACTATTTGCTGGGTGAGAAGACAGAGGGGGAAGTGGAACTTTTGGGAGAAAGGGGGGTAATTTAGATGATTGATTATTCATTAATATTGTTACTAAAGAGAAATAAATATAGCCCCCGTGGCAGAATGTACGCGATGGGCGTCACAGACTTTTTAGGACACCTGCAGACTAAAAACATACAGCGATGCTGCGGACGCGCTATAGCACGTAAATTACGCAAAAAAACAGCAAACTTCGTTGAAGGATCACAAATAATATGGCGAATTTCGTCGAACAATCACGGAAAAAACGCAAAGTTCATTTAAAGTTCTCGGAAAATGGCTAATTTCGTTGACAGATTGCGAAAAAAAATGCAAATTTAGTCAAAAGGCCGTGAAAAAACGTGAATTTTGTCAAAAGGCCGTCAAAAAAACATGAGTTTCTTTGAAGGATCATGGAAAAATGCAAATTTTGCCGAAGGGCTACGGAGAAAACGCCAACTTCGTCGAAAGATCGTAGAAAAAACTGTTAATTTCGTCAAAGGATCACAAAAAATGGTCAATTTCGTCGAAGTAACGGCAAATTTTGTCGTTGGATCGCAAAAAACGGAGAATTCTGCCAACAGATCACGAAAAAACGACAAATTTTGTCAGAGGATCGCCAAAAAACGGTAAATTTCATCAAGGGATCTCGAAAAAACGACAAATTTCGTCGAAGGATCTCAAAAAATGGCAAATCTCGTCGAATGATCTCGAAAAAACGGCAAATTTCATTGAAGGATCACGGAAAAACGTGAATTTTGTCCAAAGGCCAAAGAAAAATTGTGAAATTCATCAAAGGATCTGGGAAAATGGCTAATTTTGTCGACAGATTGCGATAAAAATGCAAATTTCGTCAAAGGGCCGCGGAAAAACTTTATTTTCGTCAAAAGACTGTAAAAAAAACCATGAGTTTCGTTGAAGGATCGTGGGAAAAAATGCGAATTTCATCAAAGGTCCACAGAGAAAACGTAAATTTCGTCAAATGGCCGCAAAAAAAAATGCTAATTTTGTCAAAGGATCACGGAAAAAGTGCGAATATCATCGAAGGGCCATGAAAAAAAAAACCATGAATTTCGCCAAAGGATCGTGGGGGAAAAAAGAAATGCGAATTTTGTCAAAGGTTTATGAAAAAGACATGAATTTTGTGAAATAGTCCCAGAAAAGATGCAGCATTTCTTTAGAAAACAGCAGACACACAAAGTTCTATGCTTATTAATATAGGCATAGTTTTTAATTGGAAACAATATACTGAACTAACTTTTGAAAAATTGGGTTAACCCGAACCCAATTTGCAAGAATCTATTCAGCCTGAAATCGACTGGAATCAAAAGCAGAGTTAATCCGACCTGAAACAAGAAAAATATTGCCGAGAGGGATTTTCTCCCCTCACCCCTCTGCTGTACCCTTTCAGAATATTTGCTGTGAATTTCAGAATTTTTTTTTACTCAGAAAGGCAGATAAATGCTGATGCCTTAATTAATTAGCACTACAACTACAACGGCAGCAAGAATAGATTTATATGATATATTGCGTATTGCAGACTATTTTTGAAAACATTATTAGCGTTGCAGACACTTGAAGATAGTTCTGCCACTGGGAATATAGCAGTTTTTTTTTTTTTAAATAGAGTTTTAAAGATTTTTAAATTTGTGTGCGTGTGTGTGGGAGGGGCAGACACTTTTGGAGTAGAGAGAAAACGTAGGTGACAAATTAGAAGGCAACAAGTAGGACATAAAATGTCTTCACATAAAATTTCTTCACATGAGAGTTTTATAAATTTTAAACTTTGTATTCTTTGGATGAGAGGGAAATATGAATTTCGATGGAAAGAGTTTGCAATTTAGATGATTCGTTATTTATTTATTGTTAATAGAGAGCAACAAAGAGGACAGAAGATTTTTTTTATAAATAGTTTAATTTTTTAATTTTATTATTATTTTTTATAGGGGTTACCTAAGTGGAAGAAGCAGACATTTTGGTGGTAAAGAGATAATTGAAATGGTTGATTAGTTATTTATTGTTACTAGACAGCAAATTTTTTAATAAAGATTTTAAACTTTGTATTCTGAGAGGAGAGGGAGGGAAGGAAGGAGAAGTGTAAGTTTCAGAGAGAGAGAGGAGTGGAGTGGAGGGTAATTTATATGATTGATTATTTACTTATTTTTACTAGAGAGCAACATGTAAGACAGAATATATTTTTTAAATAGAGTTTTAAAGATTTTTTTGCTGGGGAGAGGCAAAAGAGCGGAAGTAGACATCTTGGTGGTAGAGAGATAAAGAGTTTTAAAGATTTTAAACTTTATATGCTGAGGGGGGAGGGGCATAAATTTTGGATGGAAAGGGAGATTGTAGTGTAGAGGATTGATTTTTTTACTAATTGTTACATTACTAATGAGTAGAAAGAAGTACAGAAGGATTTAAGATTCTCAAGTTTTCAAACTTTTTATGTTAGAGAGGGCATAGAAGGGAAACAGATATTTCATGTGAGAGGAAGGATTTCATTAACATCATATAAAAACATAAGTGGAAATCTGTCAAAATTATCAAAAGAATGAAAATTGCCTCCCTTGGATTTTTAAAATCAACTTTTTGTGCATAAAAAAATTTGTGTGTGTGAGAGGGGGGGGGGGGAGGGGCTTATATTTGAGAATGGAAAAGAAAATCAAAATTGCTTGAAAGTGGGAAGGGGGGTGCTTACTTTTGGGATTTTACAGTAAATGAAAATTTTCATAATTTTTGGATCTTTAAAGACAACAAGAGGCAAAAAATGAGACAAAGGTTGACATTATGTAATAGATTGTAATATTTAAAGTGTTTAATAATTTCATGTTTGTTTTCTTCAATAACTGTCACTAAAAAGATGAAAGCCTGAGCTTGGATTCAAGTTCATACTTATTCTAAAAACTTATCTTAAACCTATTTTGATGTTCTTATCACCTTAACTTAAGGGTTACTTGGAACTAACAAGGGAACCACTTTTGGTGCAGCCACCTAGCATTGAGACCTGTTGAATTTTAAAGCCTTATATTATGAAGTTTCAGAATCAATGATATTTTTCTGTTAAAAGCATATTTTTTTATTTTACAACTGCATAATTTTCTGAAAATGAGATTTTTGAGACCACTTATCGTAGTATTAACATAGAAGTTTTTTTTTAAAAGTACATTCCACAAAAGTTGAAAGAAATGTCTCCTCAAAAAGCAATTAATCAAGATTCATCTTCACATTCCCTCAAGAGAAGCGAAAGTAATGACTTACCTGTGCCAAACAAAAAAAAAGATTGAAAGCAGTAGTTTCAAAAAAGCAAGCAGCTCAAAAAAAAAAAAAAAAAAAGAAAAAATCAGCACTTACAAGCTTTTTTAAAAGAAAATGATCATTTTCAAATATAATGGTATTATTATTCTAGGTTATTTTAATAGAAAAAGTTTATATTTTCAAAATTTGTATTATTTTTTTAAATAATCAAGATTATGTAAATAGAATATTATATATATATATATTTTATTTCGTTATTGATTCATAAAAAAAAAAAAATCTAGTGATTAGAGTGTAAAATGTATTTTGAAATATATGTGGCTGTAGATGAGAAATGCAACTAGTAAGCAGAAATCTAATAATCTCAATAGAAGGTGGACATTAACATTTACAATCTTGTAAACATTGATTGGATCATGTGTCCCCCCCTCCTCCCCCCATGTTTAGAAACTTTCAGAAAATTTCTTCTGAATTTCAGAAAATATTTTTTGACCTAGAATCAACCCTGGCCAATACATTATGTTCTGTACTATTTATTGTATTGAAAAGTATGGCTAAAGATTTCTAATAAAGTACTTTTTCCCTTTAGTTTCTAATATTGTAATTTATCTTTAATTTTTCGTACTTTACTGAGCTTGGTGTGGCGTCCCACTGTACCACAGACAAGACATTACACATTTTAAGTATTTTTCCTTTAAAACACTTAAAATTTATGCTTTAAAAAAATTAATAAATGAAGATAAGGTATATTCAAGAATTTTTCATGTAAATTAAATTTCAGAAGAAAAAATAAAAACTTCAAAAATGGTCCAGTGTGTTCCACCTTTTTTCTATGCGACAATTCTTCAATTATGACAGCAGCTTTCACATTAGTAATAGAACCTGCATGTTGTCCCATTGGGTCGTCTTTCCCATCTTTTACATTTATTATGTTCTCATATTTTAGGACGATTATTCACATTTGTTTCAAAAAGATTTTTTTTTTTTTTTTTTTTTTTTTTTTTTTTAAGAATATGAATTGTAATCTATGATTTTTTTAAAACAGAAATCTATTTTTAGAAGCTTCAAATATGGGAATCCAAAATTGCTGCTCATTCAGCCAAGTAATTTTTTAGTTATGTTTAAAAAACTACTCATATTACAGACTGTTTTGCATCCATTAGAAATGGATTTGACATTAGGAGTTCCAAATTTTAAACCTGCATAGCTCATAAACTGCCTGACTGAATCACTTCCAGTGTGGTATCCTAAGGTAAAATTTACCGAAAATGTCAAATATGTCAAAATCGGGTGTTCATATTTAAAAATTTCAGAGTTTGGTACAATTTTACTGTAAAGATGACCTTCTAAGTTTATTTTTTTAACTTAAATTTCTAGAAGACATAATTTCTAGTCGAATGGCTACTTTTATGTGTTTCTGGGACAATTTGATGATTAAAATGTATAGACAGTGTTCATAAACATTTCTTAAACTAGAAATAAAGGACTTTAAAAAAATTTCAATCACCAAAAAAAAAAAAAAAAAAAAAAAAAAAAAAATTAACCTACAAATATAATATACTAATGAATTATAATATGCATTTTTTAATACATGGTTTCATTTTTGTAAATACAACTTTTAAACAGTCAAATGGCAGGGGAGATGGCATTTTGGCATGTGACAGTAAAAGTTTAGAAGAAGGACTATTACTTAGTTACTTCAAAATAACAAACACAGCAGGAAAAAAAAAGGAAGTTTAAATATTATAAACTTAGTGTGCAGGAGGGAATGAAAAGGAAGGAAGGGATCTAAAGTTTTGGAAGGGGAAAAATTATAGGATCAATTATTTATTGTTACAATAAAGTAATAAATGCAGCAGAAAAAAGTTTTAAAGATTTTATACTTTGGGTACAGTGGGGAGAACAAAGGGGGATGCACAATTTCAAGGAGAAATTTAGATAAATTTTAACAAAATTTAGATAAATTTTAATAAAATTTATATGGTCAATTATTTATTTTGACAATAAATTAACAAATAGAGCAGAAAAGTTTTTAAAAATTAAATTTTTAGAGATTTTAAACTTCTGGTACTGTGGGGGGGGGGGGGGGGGGGGGGGGCAGTAAAAGGGGAAGCAAAATTTTTGAAAGGGGGAATTTAGATGAAATTTTAATGAAATTTATATGATGGATTATTTATTGTTACAACAAAATAACAAATAGAGCAGAAAAAGTAAAAAAAAATTAGAGTTTTAAAGATTTTAAACTTTAGGTACTGGGGGGGGGAAGGGGGGTGTATAAAATTTCAGGAGAAAGGAAATTTAGATGTTTTTTTTTTTTTTTTAAATAAACAATTCACTGAAACACAGAAGAGTTTCACCCCTCTTTAAGAAATATTAAGCGGGAAAAAATTAAGGACTTTTTGCAGATTTTCCATAAAAATAGGGGCTTTTAAGGACCAAAAATTACTTTTGAAAAATTTAAAGACCTTTCAAGGACCATACAAACCTTGATTGAGTGGGGTTTTGTTTCTGGAAGGGGGTGGGGGGCATCTGTACATTCAAGTGGCAATAGCTTAGAAATGGATGACTAGGATAATTCTGATTCTGCTAATGTGTTTAACTAATATGGAAATGTTGATTTCAACCCAAAATTGCTGAGTTAATAGAATTATATTTTATCATTTTGTATATTATATATTTGTATATGTTTTTTATAAATGTGAATATTTTCTTTTTTAAATTAAAAACAAATTATCTTTTTAATAAAATGCTTTTCAATAAATAAACTTTTTCACTTTCCTCATTATAATTAGAAAATACATTTAAATTCAATATTTAAATGTAAAACATAATTTCTTTTAATGTTTATAGTTGTAAGAAGTCTAAAGTACTAAACTTTCTTTTACACTCATCCATCATAACTAATTGCAATACAGTACAGTCTCTAAAATCTGGAATCGTTCCGGACATGGCTTTTCCGGATTTTCGATAATTCCGGATTTTAGAGATCCTGAAATCCGGACAATAACAACTTAAATAACAACTTAAAATTATGAGCAAAAATTATAAATGATAATCACAAAAAATCATAATACTTATAAAAAATCCTAAATAACATATTAAATGATTCAAAAACAAAATCAAACTTATATTAATCTTATAAAATTAAATATACACAGAACATTTTTCCGATTAAGATTTTTTTAAAATATGTCTGTCAGTTTTTGTTGTCTTAGTTTAGGCTTATTGGCCATTACCTTCTCTCTAATCCTATATAAGGACATTAATTCATTTTCTGTTATAAAATTCCTCTGTTCTAATCCTATTATTGTTGTGTCTAAACTATTTATTAGTTCTTCTGTACTTTTATTTTTTTTTCTTCATTTACCAAATCATCGGGGTCATTTACCGATCATCGGCAGCTTTTAGCAATGAAATTTTATTCGCTATTGACAGAGAAATATCTTTTTTTACTAATTGCATAATTTACATAATTGAATGCACTAGGATGAACTAATAGGAATTTCATATATATTAAAAAACCTTAAGCTTAATCTGACTGAACGACCGCTAATCGTATAAAATCATGAATAAAAAAAAACTTGTCCCTAAAAAAACTGGTATGGCCATCTATCGGCGAAATTCCGATAATAAACTAGAATAGCAAAAATTTAAGGAAATTGTTCGGTGCTGCCATCTATGAACAAAGTCGGCGAAATGCCGAACATAAACTAAAATGGCAAAAAATTAACAAAATTGTTCCGTGCTGCCATCTATGAACGAAATAAGAAAACAAAACTAACAAAGATGTGTAAAATTAGATTAACATTTATGTAGTCCGGATTTTGGAGGTTTCCGGATTTAAGATGTCCGGATTTTAGAGACTGGACTGTATGAGTATTCTTCACAGTTATATTTAATTGAAAAATGAATACCCACTAGGTACTTACCCTGGATATTTACCCTTAAAAATAAATACCCGGGTAGTTTACATCACTGGATCCAAGTAACCCCAATTTCCGATATTTTATTAACTGGTTAACACTCAGCGTCCTCATTTGAGGACAGATATAAAATCCTATTTCCAGCACAGTTTTTTTCCTTTAGAATCTACTAATTCTGGTTAGACTGTAATTTTGAAACTAAAGAGTAGATTTCTTAAATTTCTCTCTTAACTTTCTCAGGATAATTTATATACTAAAATATATGAAAAGTAATAATGTAGTTCTATTGTTATTATTTTGGGCGTTAACTGGTTAATCTTTCTTGTGCTTGGACTATAGCTTTTTTAAACCTTTCTTTAAAAAAAAGTTAATTCATCATGTTTTTTGTTTTCCTTCTGTTAAATTCATAACAGTTAAATACTACGCATCCAAAATGGTAGATTTTTCAACTCATCCAAAGAATAGTATTTTTGAGAAACCATACATGTGTTTTGAGGGTGTATTTTGAATTTGTACATTGTTACACTGGACTTGGAATCTAGAAAAATGTTTTATGTAAAGAACAAAAATTAATATTAGAGGTTATCTGCATACTTAAGAAGCCTGAATACATCTTTAAAATCATATTGTTAATCTACTTGTGATACTTTATATTGTGCTAAAAACAGTCAACTTTACTTCTACAAAGGAAAATATAACCAAAACTTTACAAAATCCTTTTTAAATCATTTTATTCACATTTTGTAATACAAGATATAGACTTTCTTGATCTCAACAAAATTATATTATTTTTATTCTCAACTCAGATCATTTAATTTTTATAAAAAGTTTTACTCAATTGTTTTTTCCTACTTATTTTTAAGTTCATTTTTAATGTTGTTTTCATCATATTAGGTATATTTAAAAAATACTAATAGCTTATATAGAATTTGCATTCAAATCACATCAAATAAAAAAAGCATAAAAAATTTTAATTTTCAAAAATTTTTTCCTCACATTTTTATTGTTTTTATTCTCTGTATTAAAAGCTGATATTTAACTCTATTTAACTCTCGTTTTTAGGGACATTGTGTTATATAACTCTTTAGGGTTTTCTCGGAAAGAATTGATCAGGGTCATTATATCTTCTCCTTCTGTTGCTGTAAAAAATCATACTGGGTTTGATGTACCATTCCAGATAAATCCTGTGTTTGTAAAAGATAAACTACTCTCTGGAGAATATGAGGTAACTACTAGAGATTATATTAAGATTTTTTTAAATTTGATTTATTTATAATTTAGTAACTTTGAATGTAGTTATACTGAGCAGTTATATTTAGCTAGTAAGATAGGCTTTCTTTTAATTGAATTATTTAATATTGGCAATGATCTTTATGTGCATTCGAAATTCACTATTCTCCTGCTACTATCATTTAAATGTAGATGAATATTCAAATTAATTTGCTAATTATTGATTATTAATCATTGATTATTGATTATTAATAATCTAGTTATTTAATTTCTTGAAGCTTTTCTTTAGATGTCACCATATTTTTTTTATCTTGCTTCCATGACTTCAAATTTTTAGTGAATAGACAGATATTTTCTGAGTTAAAACTGGGTATAAAATTTGTAAACTGCACAAATACTAATTAAAAAAAAAGCTTTGCTTGCAGGCTGTTATGCATAATGTCTAATGTTTAGTTGTACCTTTAAAAAAAAAAAGAGTATTAGAAGTTATTGCTTTTATCTTTCTTTTTGAATCAGTTTATCATCAGTGTACTAGCTAAACTTAAAAAAAAATAAAACCTTATATCATCATGTGTATGGTTTTCATACCCTTTACTATTTTAACCCAATAATCCTGATATAAACCTTCTTTTTTAATGATGTAATAAGTGTTTCATAGACTTATTTACTTCTATTAATATATACTTTTTAATATATATGTAAGAATTTTTCAGTCATTTTTATTTTTACAAAATCTCCAAGAAAATAAAATTATATTGTTAAAATTCTTTATTTTAGATGAAGATTTTAAAAAAATTACAGCACAATTTTTTCTATTATTAATGTAGTACATTTGAAAATAATAGGTTTTCCAGTTAAATATTAAATTGCTCTTGGAATGCATTATTTTGAAAATTTTATCATAAGAACAAAATTCACATAGCAGCCAAACCTGGTAAATTGTCATATTATAAATCTAGTAAAATGAAACCCATAAAAGTTTATAGAAACTGTTATTTCAACAGGGTTTACATAATCATAGGATTGTGCCATTCACTCAATATTTTAAAAAATCTCACTTAAAATAAGCAAACTAAAAAAAAAATCAATTAACATTTCTGTTAAGATTTAAAGATAATGCCTGAAATGACCCCTCACCCATTTTTTTTTCTCTTCTTCATGGTGTATTCTATTTCATAAAAGAAAAGTTCATTTGAATCTAGAACCAAAAAGTATGCTTCATTAACCCTCTCATTCACAAATTATTTTTAAATGGATGAAAAACATATTTTGCACTTATATTTAAAATTAATTATTAAGAAAAAATGTTGAAATTTAAAAAATATTACATTTATTATACAATCCGAGTTGCTGTTCTATTTAATGTGCAGTAATTTTTATTATATCAGGGGTGCTACTTGGCTATTATCTTTATATTTTATTCAGACCACACTTTTCCAGAACTTTTGAAGTAGTTTTTTTTTTTTATTTTACTTGCACATGTTGTAGAAATATACTATGAAATTTTCTGCTTGGAATTAGTGGCACAAATAAAATATAATAATAGTCACTAGAAGCACCCCTGATATATTAAAAACCATTGTGCTTTATGGAGATTTGCAACACTACAAAATTACAAAACAAACTTCATATGAGGTTTACAAGCTGTAAAAAATTATTATTAATTTTTATTAAATGATTTTTGCGATAATTTGAACTTTGGATACATTAACATAGAGTAAAAAAAAAAAAACTATTTTTTGTCATATTTGTGTTTAGATTCAACAGCAGAAATTCTTCTGTCATGCAGAACAAAACAAATTTGTCATTTTCCCAGCTGAATATACAAATAGAAAATGGTTCTCCCATCTATTTCTGTATTTCACAAGCATTATTGAACTTCATATGAGGTTTATATGGTTTATATGTGATAGAGAAATAAAAATAAAATATACACAGTTCTCTGAGTATTGCTTTTTAATACCTCAGATAAAAGAATGTAAAGTTATCATGCATGGGAAGATTCATAGGAAAATTTCTTAATTTTCAGTAGAATTAATTCATGCATCATTTCAGGCATTCTTTTAATATTTCTCTCCCACACATTTTACAATTTATTTTCTCATTTACACAAAATGATTTCTCACAACTTCATTATAATGATATTATTTACCTTTCTAAGCTATCCCAAATTTTCTGGAAAAACTCACAAATTTTGAGGTAATCTCCCAAACTCCTGACAAATATGAAAGCCTCCTGAATTATTTGTTTTTACAAAAAAAAAAAAAAAAAAAAAATCCCAATTACAAAAATAAAAAAATATTTATTCAAGATTTTTATCTTTAATCAATGTAAGGAAATACATAGGAAAGTGTTTAATGTCACAGGAATCATAAAATTTTAAAATTTTATCAATTGATCAGAAAAAAAATCATGAACATTTGCTCCTTACAAGGAAGTTTTCACTAATAATCTCTTGTCAAACATCACGTGAGGCCAAATATCAACATGTCCATGCTAAACTTATTTCATTAGAAGCTAAAACCTTGTATAGAAATTAAACTATCACATTTCTTGCACTTTGTTTTATTTTGATTTTTATAGACTTTTTATTATTATATTAAATGATTAGTAAAAGTCATAACTGACTTCATTGAATGTGTGTGTTATTAATTTATCTCAATAAATTTAAAATTGTGTATCAGTAAAGAAAAATCATGTTTATATTCAAAATGGCCGGAATTCGCATGCATGATAGATGACAACATTAAACGTGTAGAGAATATCAACTTTGGGATGTTTAAATTTGGAATATTGTGTTTTATAATAGTCTTATTTACAAAAAATCAATTTTTTACATTTTCTGAGCTAGTTGAAAAGTATAAATAATTTGAATTTGCCTATATCTTGAATCTCTGTTCTCTTTCATAAAAATACAGAAATCTTTATGTAATTTGGAATTTTGTGAAAATAATAGATTTGTTTCTATAAAAAAAAATTATATATTTGCAAATATGTACAGGTAAAGTTCTTTAATCTGCCCAAGTTGGGACCAAAGGTTGTGCAGATTATAGAATATTGCGGATTATGGAGTATTATGGATTAAGCGTCATTTTCTTATTTCTGAACAACATTTTAATTCCACATTCAGTATAATATACAAAGACAAGAACGAAAAATCATGCGTCAAGCATAGATTATGTAACACTTTCCAACGCTTCCAAAATAATTTTACAAATCATTACCGTTTAATAAGCTGAAAGATAATACCTAAGTAAACAGTGTGGAAAACGCATAACATATTTAAAAACGTAATTTCAGGAATTTTCAGCATATAGAATATTTGGAAAAATATCCAAATACTTGTATTCAGCCCTGTATATGATCTGTAGATTTGTATATATATACTACATAGGATGCTAAATTTTAGTTTAGTTAGGAAATGCTTTTTAGGAAAGTTTAAAATTCTCCTTCTAGAGTTTCTGTCAATAAACGGAAATGTATTCGCAAACTTTTGTGCTGCCCTGTATATGATCTACAGAATTTATGCACACCAAGTAATAGACAAAAAATGAGTTAAATTTAAATTTGCGTTCAGCAACTGAAAACCCACTTCCAGGAATTATTGTTAACAGACAGTAGAGAATTCTTTTGTGTGTCCCTGTAAATGAACGATGACTGCTATACACACAATATTCTGTAGTAAGCCTCTTGTAATGCCCCATAGTGATATATATAAATTTCAATGCGTTTAAAATAGTGAAACATTATTTAAATAAACCACAGATGATTTTTCTCCATAGACGTAATGTAACGGAATTCTTTTGACTGTCCCTGTAAAGTAACTATAAGTGCTATGCACACCCTATTCCATATTAAGCTTCTTATAATGCACCTTAGTGATATATATCAATTACAATGTGTTTGAAATTGTGTAACATCATTAAAATAAACCGCAAATGATTTTTCCCCATAGACCGTAATGTAACGGAATTCTTTTGAGTGTCCCTGTAAAAAAACTATACGTGCTACACACTTCAGTTGAAATAGGGAACATGCTATAGATGACGACAGTAATGTATAAAAATTGCAGGGCAATCTGAGCATATTTACAGGAGTTAGAGCACGGCCAGACGGCAGACAAACCGAAGTCATAAACACTTTTTAACTAGGTTGGAAAGTGTTAATAAATATGAAATCTAATAATTAGAATAAAAAATGAAACAATTAAAAATAGAACGATAAAAAAAGGAAATATTCAATGAGCTATGATGAAATATGAAAAATAGCATCTTGGAATATTGAATAACATTTATAAAGTTTTCCGTTTTTCAAAAATAGAGCCAAGTGTTGTCTGTTTTGAAACTTTAAATTTTCTTTAAAAATTTTATCTTGCATTCTATGAACAGTCATGAACTCTTGTTGAGAAATCAAATTCTTGCTCTAAAAAGTTCAAATATTATCTACCTAAAGTTAGTCTCTAAATGTCCAGTTAGCCTAGGTGTGTTCTGTAATGCAGTTTAGTTTTTACTAGTATATAAAAAAAACTATACGTGGTAGATTAAAAAAAAATGTTTTATTACGAACTTTTTCTACATTTATTATTTCTTTAAAAACATTTTTGGATCAAGAATCTGTAAATTTGTTTAACTGTTTACATTTGGTAAGCAAGGCGGATTATGGGAAATTACAGATTATGGGTTTGCAGATTATAGATCCTTGACTGTACTTTTACAGTCATACTGAAAGTTGAATGCATTATTATTTTGGAACTATCATGTTAATTATCCCTGACACAGTTTACAATGAAGGGATGAAAAGTTCATATTCTACTGCAAACTTTCCCTCCTATTTGAAACTTTATCATTGCTCTGTAAATTTTCTACTTTAATTTGTGAATTTTGTCTTATGAAAAATCTCCATAAATTTCAATCTCTAAGGTCGGTTCTATACACTTTTCTGGTAAGTTTACCCCATAAGATTTCTATTGGGGTGAATTTCAAGGTGCAAGGTAGCTAATCTGTAATAGCAATGACATTAATAAGTAACCACTCAAAAGTAAAGTTTGCTGTGCGATCAGACTCATTATCATTTTGAAAGATAAAATAAAGGCTTCTAATATACACTGCTCAAAACAATTAGGGGAGCACATGGTTTTAACGAAATTACACAAATTCTTACACCAATAAGTAACTTAAATTAAAACATCCATACTTTAAAGCGTAGCCAGAAAGCAGAAAAATAAAACTTCATATGTAAATCAAAGTTTATGACATCAAAAATCTAAAAAAGAAGATAAGTGCAAAAATCAGGATTTCACAGAAATGTCTGTTTCACTGTTTCAGTTGTGAAATTCAATTGCTCAGCTTTTGTTTTGAGTAAACGTGACTTGAAAATGTCCCAACAACATGATTTAGCAAGATCCATGGCTTGGCCTATTAGCGGGAGACTTGAATCCAAGCAAACACAAAGAAGTGTAGCGGATGTTGTTGGAGTCGCAAGAAATGTCATTGCAAAGCTGTGGAATCGATTCCAAGAAACAGGATATGTTAGATGTATATTAGGGCAAGGCCGGCCACGAGCTACCACAGCAACTGATGACCAATATATCGTGTTAACAGCTTGTTGAAACAGAACAGGCAATGCTACTCAGCTGCAAAGACAGTTGCTCTTCATAACAAAATGAAGGGTATCCAGCCAAACGGTCTGGAATAGGCATCAACAGGGTGGTCTTCATGCATGTAGGCCAATGGTCTATATTTCGTCGACCCCAAACCACCGTGGGATCCGAAGAAGGTGGGCTGCTGAACATTAAGATTAGAGGCAACGTCATTGGAGTCAAGTGCTGTTTGCAGACGAGTCCTGATTAGTGGTGTACCGAGTAGTACTTTGGCTGAGTACCGAGTACTCTGCCATTTACTACTCGGCCGAGTACCAAGTAAATACTGAGTACCGAGTAGTTGTGTTTAAGAAAGAATCACTGATACGAACATGAAGTGTGCTTAGTGGTAACACTTCTATGTGTGTGTGTGTGCGTGTTTATATATATACCTATTTGGGTCATTCCATGCAAAATGAACAAATCAGCTGTGGCTGACATGTCATAGATTTTAATGAAAATCAGCATATAAGTAGATCATATTTATTTATGAGTAAATGTAAAATAACAGATTTCAAGATTGTTTATTTAAGTATTAAAACTTACATTAAAAGTTGATATAAGATCGAGGTTGTGTCTACATGCTTGAAATTTCAATTTTCATTATTAGCCGTAGGAGTGGAAAGACTATGTCAAAAATTATTTATAATTAAGAATGAATAATAAGTAACAGATTGGAGTGATTTAGTAACTGTCCTTTTATTCCATAATGAGAAAAAAAATAAATAATGAAAAATTTTGAGAGGAAACTGCAATCTTTCTATTACTTGTTTAAACAAGAAGGAAAGGTCTTACAATTTTAAAATTGTTTGACGTTATAGATAAAAGTCCTATTTTAGATACAGAATAATAGTCCTATTTTAAATACAGAAACTTTGATTCTTGCCTTTTTATTCCTTAATGAGAAAAAAATAAATAATGAAAAATTTTGAGGGAAAAAATCAACATTTCTATTACTTGTTTGAATACGAAGGAAACATCCTAAAATTTTTTAATTATTTGACGTTATAGATAAAAGTGTATATTTTAAATATAGAAACTTCCATTCTTGCCTTCAGTTTATTTTTCCTCAACAATATTTTAAATTAGAGTAGAATAAATTTATTGATTTAAACAGGGCAAACAATTAATAGTAATCAAGGATCCGGATGGATGGCAGCACTACATATTTTTTTTGCAAGATAGCAGAAACGCATGTAAAGGCGCAGATATTTGAAGCGAAATAGCCCAAAACACATAAGAAATATTAACTTTTTGAACTTATTTCTCTTATGTAAGGAATCAAAAGGCAATCTTGAATTTTTTTCAGCATATCATGGGCTTTTTGAACTTTATGCTTTTGCAATATTGTTAATGTCACGTTTTTCCTTCATTTGATTTTTTAAGTATACATAAGAGGAAAAATTGTGATTTTGTAATTTTTTTTAAAGTTTGTAAGCTATTTTGAAGATGAAGAAAATAAATGACAACTTCCAAATTTGAGAAATTTGGTTTTCATATGTAAAATTACATTGTACATCAATTTCACATATGTTTTTAAATTTCTTCGATTTTTTTTAAAGCTTTTAATTTTCTCAAAATTTTCAATTTTTCAATTTTTACAACCAATTTAAGGTTAACCATGGTGTTATGAAATTATTATTACTAAATAAATATGATAATAACTGTCCATGGGTTACAATATTATGAAAAAATTTGATTTACGTCAAATAATTTTCAAGGTACGGAACTTTAAACTTGCAACTTTGAACGATTCCATACAAGCCATTCTATGTCACAAGTTTTTTAAATGTCCAGAACTTCCAAAATATTTTATTTTTTGTAAAGATATTTTGAATAGCTCTATTTAAATATGAGTTGAATCTGTGTACCAAATTTTATCAAAATCGGTTACTATGTGGCCACGACTTTTTTTTAATTTTTGCTCATTTTGCATGGAATGACCCATTTATAAACATGCATCTTGTGCATATAATCTAATCATATTTTTTAAAATTAACTTCATTTCATTTATTGTGGGCCTTTTAAAGACAATTTTTGTATATTCAAAAATTTTAATTTAAAAACAGTAGCAGTATTTAAAAAAAATATATATATAAAAAAGAATTTATATATAAATAGTTCAAATAACCAATATGAAATTAAAACTGATTATTTAACACATCTTTACCCATTTGTCATTTTGATACCTGAAATCTGTCTATCAAAAATGGTCATTGCTTGCAGTAACAATTCCTTGAATAATGCAAAATGTTTCATATTTTTTAAAAGCACCTTATTTTCTTTTGATTAAAAAAATTGGGTACTATCGTGTAATAGCGGCCCTTGAGGATGAATCGTCAAGTGACCAAGATTTATCGCCAAATTATAAAGCATGTATGACATACTATGATATATTATTACGTTAAATCATTACTTTTGTGATGTATATGACTGAGTTATTAGTCATATATGACACATGTATGAAGTATACATATAACATGTGCATAAGTCATATAGGATGTATATATATATGACATATAAGACGTAAATAATATGTATGTAATGACGTGTATGGGTGTTTGGAATAATATGTGTGTTATATGATGCATATATAAGCTTTTCGAAGATCTTGGCGAAATCAGAGCTGAAACCTTAGCATAATTGTAATTGTGGAGGCCGCTATAACACGAAAGCACCAAAAAGGGGGCTTTACAGTTTCTTTTCTTTTCCTTTTTTTTTTTTTGTGTGTGTGTGTAATGTGCTAAAATGCTATTTTATCAGTGCTCGCAGTGAACACATTTTTTCTGAAGCGGGCCAAATTTACAACAATAAAAAAAATACCCTATCTTCTAAAAATGTAGACTGATTATAGTGTTTTTGTACCATAATTTGCCATACAGCAAATTTAATTATTATTATTTTTTTAATTGCATTTATTGTATTTTCTGTTTCTACATACTGCTTCTTTATCCAAAATCGCAGTCTTTTCCTATAGTTTTAAAACTGACTTTTCTTTTTCAATATAAACATAAAATTCAACTTTAATTTACATTAATTTTGCATGGGGGTTTTTTCTTACCTTTTACTATGTTTTATAGATAAATTTTTATGTACCAAGTAAATAGTTTTTATGAATTATGACATATATTATACATTTATATTCAAATAACTTTTTATAGATCACTTATAAATTAATTTGTCTTTAAATATGCTTAAAACATGAAATTCTTGCAACTACTCGGTATTGGCCGAGTATTCGGCTGAAATTTGGCTGAGTACCAAGTACTCGGCAAATTGGCCGAGTACCGAGTATATACCGAGTACTCGGTACAACCCTGGTCCTGATTCAGTCTGAGTGTGACACCAGGCCCGTAGCTAGGTGGGGGCCAGGTCGGGCAAAGCCCGACCTGCAAAAGATTTTGCCCGACCTAGCGTGAAACTCTACATCCCGATTAAAACAACATTAAATTTCTATTATATTTTTTAATAATTTTTTGTCTAATCTAGTGTGAGACTGGACATTCCGATCACTTTATCAGCCACTATTTCACTTTAAATTCCCAATTTTTTCCATCTTCTTGCCAGATCTAAGCAAAGAGGACCCCCCCCCCCCTTTCCTCCTCCCAATTTCGTTTTTAAACTGGAAACAAAACCAGAAAAAAATTCATCTATCAACCTTCTTTTTTCTCTATTTCTTTAACATACAACAGACTGTGGAAGATTGACCCTTAGGACATTCCCTGCTTTGTTGCTTTGTAAAAATTACACCGTACCGCAGGATATTCCTGCCCGTACCGACCCAGCAACAATTCTGTATTGATTGATATCCATAAAGCTTACTTTCTTTGTAGGATTGTCACCATGTGAAATTTATCTTAAGAAAGCGGGGTTGAAACCAAAGGCTTCTGAATCTGAAAATAAAACGAAACAGCCTACAATAATGTTTTTGAATTTGTCGTACATGACAAGTTTGCAGCTTCTTTCATGGAACTAGTTCCAATTCCATGAAACAGATTGTTATGTTTACTTGTTTGCTTTGGGAAGAGGGGACTAATGTCTTTCATTCTTCTGATCTTTCCTTACATATTAGTGAATGAATGATAAAAATTTGTGAAACCTATGTCACAATAAAAAAATTATGGGAGGAGTTTTTCCGCATAAAGAAGAAATGGAATTACAATGAAAATATCATCTTTAACCAATAGAATATAAAATTTGTTTTAATTAAATGATATAAATTTAATTTATAAATAAGAAATTTACAGAATTATCTGTGAATTGTTTTGAATATACATGTGTCTTAAGTTATATATATATATATATATATATATATTTTTTTTTTCCCCACGGGTTTTACAAGTAGTGGTTAGTAGAGGAAATTATATTACCGCGTTACACGTTTGAATGTATTTCACTTTAAATAACTTTCATGTAACATAACATAAATAACTTTTCATCTTAAAGTACAAAATCTTCAAGGAACAAAATAATATCAATCAATAATAAATCAAGGAACAAAAAGAAAAATGTAACGATATGATATTGTTAAGTTGTTAAGTATACTTAGATTTTATAAAATGTTTTATTTCGCGTAAAATATATTCTTTGAAGGAATTTATTTGCAGATATCGAAATAATATGATAAAAGCAGCTTAAAAAAGTTCATACTTTTGCTTACGGCTTGAAAATATTTATAATAATGAACAAGATAACAAATTAAATCCATCATAGGCGCCGACTACAAGGCCATAAAAATTCTCTGGAAATTTTCACAGGGGCATCGCCCCCCTCTGGAAATAAAAATTAATAGAAGGTCTGTCCCTTTATCTGTTCAATCTACTCTTCCCGGACGCCCCCCCCCCCCCTGAAATTTTTAAAAGTTGGCGCCTCTGAAATAAACCAATCATTTTTTCAAATTTAAAGAATAAAATATGCCGGGCTACTTACGATTTTATAAATCCAAATTAGTTATCTTCTGACACATTCACAAAGTCATTCACTATTCTTAAATTCAAAAATTTTTCAGGTCCTCTTATTAAAAACAAAGAAATTAAATAGTATTTTCCATTTTTTGTAAAGGCAAATCACTTTTCAGAAAATGACCGTCAAAGTTAACGATATAAACCAATTTTCTGGACATGACAGTCTGATAAAGTTCATAAGCGAGAAATCGATTACAACTCAAAATCTATAGAAAAGTGAAAAACGTTATTCGATTCTAAATCACTTTAGTAGTTAAAACTTGTAAATTTCATGCTTTTATGTATAAAAATGACAGTGCAAATATAGCAAAAATGTTCCGTGTTGTTCAGACGGAAAAAATTGTATATATATATGTATATATATATATATATATATATACACACAATTAATATACATATAATATTTTTTTTTGGAACCTCATGGAGGATATCTGATATGGTATTTAATTACGGGTAAATGTCACAACAGTCTTAAGCATAAACAATATGCATAGCTCTTTTCAAAAAATATACGGCAATTGAAGGAATAGCGATGCTTTATAGGAAATGGACAGTGAAATAAATAAATTAAAAAATATTTTATATTTGCACAGACTCTTCGACACTAAACATTCTGCATAAATAGTGTTTATTATTATTTTTAATGTAGCAAGGAACAAACAAACAAGTTGGAAATGTACGTTAAACGTGACAAATGAGGTGCGACCGTACTATAACTAGTTTTACAATGTAAACAAAATTATCTTTATTATTTCTGTGAAATGAATTATATCGTCTGTTACGAGCGAAATGAGCGTGCTTTTTTTTTCTTATTAGTGATGCCACGTTTACAGATGCGAAGTTTTTTTCGACACCCGACTGCTGCAAAATTCAACATGAAATATTGCTTTATGAATGATTACCTCCATGGTTTAATATTTCTATGACTCATGATGAACGAATCTTTTGTGTTTATTTACTTTAATGGATTGAGATATTCGGCTATTAACCTAATTTCTACTGAAGTTATCTCAGAATCTATACATTTTTTAATGTAACTCATCTCTCGAGCAAACACTTTTTTTTGAATGATCTTTCTAAAAATGTAACTTTTATGCAATTTTATTCGAAGAAATAATGTTGAATAAGTGGTTAGCAGGTTAGCCCGTATTCTTTTTCCTCAGTCACATGACTTGTGCTTTTATTATACAGATTACGTATGATAGGATTTAATAGAATAAATAAAACTTTTTTAATATCTTTTTAATTTGTGATTCGATTTTCACAAAATTTGAAATGACTCGACAAAATTTTATAATGATTCTATATATTAAATTTCAAACCATTCGGTTGGGTAGTTTTTGTTTTTTGCGGACGGACCAGACGACGACTATAGGTGCTACGCATTTATATAATTACGAATGCACCTAAACTGGGATTGTTTTGTCTGAAACAGAGACAGCACTGGGTTGTGCTAATTAGATCTTGAATAATCTATGTTTACTACTTTAAACATAAATGATTCCGTGTTATTGTAGCAAGTGTTGATGCAGTGTAATTTACCATACAGTGTTAACAATATTTACATTAATTCTGTATTAATCTTAATAATCTCTCATAAAAATCCATTAAAAAGAAATATGAAAATATACTGTTTTTATGCTATTTTTTTCCATAATTTACGGCTTTTTCAGAACTCGACACAGAATAACACATAACAACAGAAGCGTGAGAATTTTAAGACTTTTATCTGTTTGAAAAACCGGAGCGTCCGTTTGAAATTTTGAATTTTCTGCCTCTTACAAGTTCCTTTTATTATTATTATATCTTCATTTTCTTTCATTTGTAATGCTTATAGTTAGGATTGCACGAAAAGTTTTTAACTTGGCTTCAAGACTACTATTAAATCGCCTGTCACAAACAAGTGCCATCAAAGCAGCCGAATTGCTCAGCACCCTTTAGTACTTAAGTGATTTTGGACTTTGACTTTCTGACACATCACTGGACCACCTGTGGTGTGAAATTGTGTTACCCGTCCTCTGAAATATAAATAGAGAAGTAGTATGAACTATTTTCTGAAAGAAAGATTTTGACAATTTTACAATGGGACGATATAGGTGCAATTTGTCGCTCCTGTGATTGTGCCGACAGCGGGCCTGTGTTTGTGCAAGACCACCCGGATGTTTTTGTGTCCGTTCAACGATTTCGAGGAATAGATTTAGTGACTCTTGAAAATCCGCTTGTGAAAATAATGCATTCTGCCTTATTACAGTTTTGTTTAACCGTTGTGGTTTCCAGATGCTAACCAGTTTTTGGTGACAGTAAAAAAGAAAAAAGGTTCTCGTTTTAAAAGCTGTATATATTATATTTGAATAAGTATGTATCTGTGAACGGAACGGATTACTTTATCTGTGAATACAAGTTATATTTGAAAATATGAATATCCGTTCATTTATGTATAAGAAGCGTCGACTAGAACAGAAAATAGAGAGTCCTGCTCCTGAATATTGTGCAAATAGTAATGATAAAAATTCATTATCATTAACTAGACCTACTACAAGTAAACCAGATTATTCTCGATCTCGATTTGCCTAAAAGAGACGAGCCAGTTCAACAAATTATTTTGAAGGAATTCCCACGAAAAAAATCAACGTTCTTTTCGAGCTGCATGGTATAAGCAATTTGAATGGCTGGAATATTCTGTGGCAAAGGACGCAGCATTCTGTTATGCTTGTAGACATTTTAACCGGTTCGGATCCAAAGAAGCCGCATACACCGAACATGGTTTTAAAACTTGTAAAAATGCTTTAGACAATGGCCGCGGTTTTCCGAAACACGAAAAATCAGAAGCTCACATCCAAGCCATGGCAAAGTGGAAAGAAAAACAGATTCGAGTTAATTCCTCTACATCTGTATCGACTTTAATCAATGAAAATGTATTGGAAAAACATCGATGAAATGAAAATTAAAAAAAATATCGGTAAAGACATCCTCGTTACTTGTTCTATTCATTTTATTCATTCTGTTTTTTCTTTCTCATATCTTTATTGCGTGATGTAAATATAACGAAACATCATTTAACCCTTTCCGGCGCGGAGTAATTCTGTTTTTAAAATGATGAAGTAATGGACTGACATCAGAATTTACAAAAGAATTTATTACAAAATAAAAACTTGCTAAATTTCCAATACTTTATAAAAGGAAAAAAATAATTAAATATTCTTGGTGCCGTTTGTCAGTTTTGGAATTAAAATTAGGTGTCCTTTTTTGTGACCATCGCCCGCTAAAGGGTTAATAAATTGTACTTCAATGCATCTATTAATATAAACGAACATAAAGCCTACATAAATTTAAATTACTTAATTAAAAGGAAACAACTTATTTACGTTATGTAAATGTAAATATTTTATTTATGTGTCTTTGATATATTTTTATTGTGTCTTGGAACAAACATTAAAAATTTCATTCTGGCTTTGGAGAGATCTTACGTTTTAAATGAGAAAAAAATTACATTAAAAGTACAGTACATATTTTTCAAGGTATAAGAGACGTGAAAAAAATTAAGAAATAATCTGCCCCCCCTGAAAAAATATTTGCCCCACCTAGAAGTAAGGTCTAGCTACGGGTCTGTGTGACACCCAACGTGTTTTGGTATGGAGAGAAAGGGGCACTTGAAATAACCGAACATTCGTTCATGAAAGATCACATTACAGACGAGGTGGATTGATGGTACCAGTTGGAATCAACATAGGTGGATGTACGGACCTGCATATCATTAGGAATGACACTTTGACGGCTCAGAGCTATGCAGATGAGATACTCAGACCTCATGTTGTAACTTATGCTGCAGCTATGGTGATTCCTTTGTTTTTATGCATGGTAATGCCTGATCGTATACAGATAGTCTGGTGAAGAACAGGCTTGAAGTTGAAACAATACAATGTATGGAATAATCAGCATTCTTTTCTGACTTGAATCTGATCGAGCACGTTTGGGACACACTCGGAAGAAGCATTGCAGTGAGAACAAGAACATATTTTACTGTCTGGGACTTGGAGATTGTTATTCTTGAAGAGTAGAACAGCATTCCCCAAAGTCTTATCGAAAACCTCATCGAATCCATGGAAAACAGATGTGCAGCTTTTTAGCTGGTCGTTGGGACCATACTCCAAATGAAACATCTTGAATCATTTCTAAACATTACTTTTTCTTTACATTTACATGTAACCAAATTGATACCTTAAACCAGCTTTCATGTTCTTTCCATCGTTTCAAAGAATTTAAGCTACCTAGCAAATTTTTTTGAGTTTTTTTTTTTTTTTTTTATTGCACATTTATACACTTGTACTCTCCATTTTATGCCCATGCATGGCTTTTTCACACGGTTCTCTTCACTTTTTTGCTTGCTCCCCTAGTTGTTTTGAGCAGTGTATTTTGCTTGTGGTAGGGAGTATTGTTCAAGTAATTGTTAATTTTCTATAAAACAATTGTTCATAATGCTATATTAGTTTTTCCACCTCCATCAATATCCACTTCATATTGTAGCTACCTCTTGCTTTCTTTCTTTGAGAATATGCATTTAAAAAAATCATCGTTATTTATATCAGTATGGCTATGTGAAAGATGTATGATCTTGATTCTTTGATTAACTGTATTCAGTATTTTCTGACAGTTACTTTTTCATAATATTAATATCAACCCCTATCAAAAAGTTAAGATCTTCCTGCAAAAACATCAAACTAGTAAAAGAAAATTGTAAAATGACAAGTCAAAGATCTTTTAGCAATATATTTTTTTAAAAAGACATATCAATATTAGTGGCAAATTAAAATTCTAAGACTGCTAAATAATCAACGAGTTTTTTTATAACTGTAGTTTTGTATTTTTCTTAATTAGGCATAGCATAAAAAGATAATGCAATCTTATAAAGAAGTTTTTTCAAATCTGTTATTGTAAATAATTATATTCTGTATCCAAGGTTTAGTTATCAAAAAAAACTTTGGTAACACACTAAATGTTCCTGTATTATTATAAATTCCAGGTTTAAAGATGGCACTTTTAGGCAGGAAAAATGGAAGTAACAGATAGCCTGGTGATACCCATGAGAAACAATATTTTACATAGTCGTTACTGCAGGATAAGGAGTAATAAACTAATGATTAAAATTAAATATCATCACCACACAATTATGAAATGGCATTAATTTTTAAGGGCTTGTAAGTTTATGAAAAAAATACTGTTAGCCCTGAACTGTAGAAATTTTAAATAGGTTACCATATGCAACAATTTACCATATGGGTTGATTGGGGTAAGTAGAACCCCTTTTTGAAATACTTCATTTTTGAAGCAGTTTAATTTGAACTTATCAACTTATTTTATTTAAGACTATATTAATAAACAAAAGTTAATCATTAGTTTCTAAAATAATGCTATAAATATTTTTTAACTGCTTTTCTTTTAAAAAATCAGATGGGTGTCCCACTTACCCCATAATAATGGGTAAGTGGGCCCACCATTCTTTATTTAAATTTAAAGCAAGCATAACTAAAGAAGAGGTAAGTGCGTGTTACTTGATAAAATAATAGAAATTTTCAATATGAAATATTTTATTGCAAATGTATCCATGTACGAGATATTTACTCGCATTAAGATCAGTATGACAGGTAATTATAGAATGAAAAAGAAAACAAGTGCATCTATGAAATTTTTTGAAAGCCTAAAGGCATCTGTTTTACTTTAGCACATAAAACAGTGCTGAAGAAACATAATAAGGTTATTAAGATTAATTTTGGCACATTAGCAAACACTGTAAGTTGAAAAAGAAATTGGAAACACTAAATGGCAGCATCTACTTAAAGTTGGCTGAGGGAGAATCATTATTACTTCATCCTTAGTAGTAATTCCAACGTCATCTGCATCCGACCAATAAAAAGTCTCACAATTTCTATTTTTTTCTTGCAAATTTAGCAGTTATTTTTTCATTTGTATCACCAACTTTTAAAATTAGATATACATAATACTTTTTTTGTATGCAAGTTTCACAAATACATAGTCAGCAGCTTTATAAGGTTTTTTTTTAAGTTAAACTATTAATTCTTTCTAGGTCTTCATAATTGTCTTTTAATTCATCCATAGAAATCTCTTTATCAGAGTTACTTTCCACTTCAAAATTGTCACTGTCTTCTACATATCTTCTACATTCTTCTACCTATTCAGTTTTCTTTTTTAAACTTTGAGTTTTCTCTGTATTCTTTATATTTTCATCACTTTTTTCTCTTAATTGTTGCATGTATTCTTCATTCGTAATGATTTGAACACCTGAAGATGCTTTAGATCTCTTTGATGGAATTGTGTTTGCAGGTGGAGATGTACACGTAAAGGTGACGCACCTTCTATATTCAATTTGAAAAACTGAACATAACCATAAGTACTATAACAATTTAAGGCAACTTGTTTAAGCCATAATGCAAACATTTATTTAAATTTACTTAATAGGGTAAGTGGGACACCCTAGTCCCACTTACCCCATAATGAGGGGTCCCACTTACCCCTAGTTGACTAAAATTACGAGGTAAGTGGGACCCCTCCTCTTAAATACTTGTTAATAACAGTTTTTGTAAAAATTCAAATGACAGTATGTATTTTAGGTTAAACTTTGCACAACAGTTTAATAAACATTAAAAGATAATGAAGACTAACCTGGAAACACTTCTTGGGAAAATGTAGCTTGAACTCGTTAAACAAACTATTCTGGAAATCTATTTTATATTAGTTCTATGACTTGAAAAATAAATGAAACAAAGCTCAAATATATGCAAAACCCATCAGTGTGACAACATGTGATATGATCAATGCAAATAAGTGTGAAATATGCTGTACATATTTTAGTTTGAGGAGGGTGGCCCACTTACCCCTGTGGCCCACTTACACCAACTAACTCTATGCATTGCCAAGCAGCCAAGAAATATGTTTTCTGGGAACAATATGGAAATGCTAAACTAAACTAAAAATTTTGACACCATATGTGAAAGCCAGATATGATGGTTTTTAGAAGAAAGAAGTATCTGAGAAAATAATTACTGTATATACTTGCATATAAGCTGTTGACCCCCCCCCCTTACTTTGGAATGAAAATAAAAATCAAAAACTTGTATACAAGTCAACCTTTTTTTCCCATTCGTAAACACTGTCAGAAACAAAAACTTATACACTGATTTTAAACAGAAAGAATATTTATACATTATATTTTTTTTTAGAGAGAGACAGAGAGATGATAAATGATTGAGAACAAAAGCAATTCATTCCATGACTGCATATGCAGATAATAAATAGAAGGAAAATTATTTGTATTTTATTTTATTCTTTTAAATGAAACCTAGGATATTAAAAATTAAATTTAGATAAAAATATTGTAGCAGCTTAAAAAATAGAGAAAGTTGAAATATATGTGATTAAAACATCATACATTTCAAAATAGAAAGTAAGTTGGCTGAATTTTTTACAAAAACAGATATTTTTTCATTCTTTGAAGTTATCACACATTTTGTTATCCTTGTTGAAAGTAGATTGATAATGTTATCAAAATTAATCAGTTAATTTTAGCAATTCTGGAATTAAAAAAAATATATTGCTAACAACTCTTTTTTGCTGTATAATTCATACATTAGAAGTACCTTTATCATTGAATATATGTAATAGTATTTTTGTCCTTAATATTTAAATAAGTAGTTAAAGCTTGAAATTTATACTATATTCTCTTTAGAAATGACATGTTGGATTTAGAATGATATCCATCTATCATGTTATAGTTTTTTCAGCTATCCCCTATTTTCAAGGTCACATAACCTGATTGTCACCATGATCAATTTTCACAAAGATGAGAAAATTCAGATCTTAATTTTCATACATTTGACTATCTACATCCTGTAAAGTTTGCTACAAATGTTTTTTTCTGAATGTTAGCCTAATCATAGTGAGAATTTAGGCTTGTTTTCTTAAGACCTTCCTGAAAGCACCTTCAGATGGTCAAAACTGATAATGGCATTTTCTTCATGTTTCTATTTCCACTTGAAACGCATATACAATTAGAGATTGTTTATAACTGTACATATAAATTATACTGTCTTCGAAAGTTAAGGCTCAACCAGTTTTTTATATCTAAATTGTAAACAACTTAATATAAAATAGGGTAAATTAGATAAACTGTTTGCTGGACAATTACTAATTTAATTTTACATACTTTTGACATCATTCACTGTAAACTGAAGTGTCTGAAATTCAGACAGTTAAGTGTCTAAAATGGATGGTTCAAAAAACAGACACTTTAAAGTGTCTTAAATTTTTAAGACACTTATTTGTGTCTGAATTTCAGACATTTGAAACGTCTGAATCGCGGCCATTTTTGTGCTCTGATTTGTCGGTCTGATGGTCTCTGATTGTTCCGGGGAGGGGGGGGGGAAGCATTTGTCACAGGCACAAAATTTTTAGGGATGCCAGAAAATTGTTGCCTGAAAATTATAGCACATAAATTATATTATGTGCAAATTAAAATGTGCATTTAAATTGTACTAGGTGGACAAAACCCATACTACCACACCACTGTTAGGCAGGGAGGGGGGATGATGCCTAGTAGGTACATTTTCTTAGCATAAGTGCTGGTAAGGGGGAGAGATGAGGAGGGTTATTGCCCCTCCCTGGATCTTGAAACTTAAGTATTTTTATGTCTGATAATTAAAAACAAAAACAAATCTTGAGTTTATAGAAAGACTAATAGTATAATTAACAGCTAACAGAAAATAAAACTACGAATTTTTTGTCTGGTGCCCCCTCCCCCCCCCCCCTGAATTTTTCGTAGAAGTCAATTTTAAATTCTGTTTTCTTTTTAACGTTCATGTGTTTCTTATACATCTTAAATGAGTGTGTGTGTGTGTAGAAGGGGTGGGACCAGGTTGGCAGAAAAAAGAAACTGTTAAAGTTCTGCATTTTTAAAAATGTTGTTAGAAACTTAATTATGAATATTTAATATTTCTTAACCGTTAAATTGTTATAAAAGAAAGCTTTTAATTTTGTTTTTTTAAACGTCCATGTGTTTGACAGTAACAAAAAAAAAAAAATTATTTTTTTAAGTTATTTATTTTTAAAATGTTTTTAGAAACTTATCTTTCAATATTTTATATTTCTTAATTGTTAAATTTTTGCTTACCTTTACATTTAAAAATTGTCTTACACAATGAGTTCGCACAAAAAAAATCTTAATTTAGCTTAGATCATGTTTATATATATATATATTTAAACATACTTGGCTATGGATCATAGGCTCATCTATTCCAAAATATTATCCCTCTCTACATTTATTTCTTACGGCACTCATATCTCTGAGTATTTCAAGCTATATATCTTATATTAATTTCAACTATTTAAAAGGAAGGGATCTGTTATTCCCTGCACTACTCCCCCCCCCCTTCCCCTGCGTACGCCTATTAACTGCAAGTAATTTTTAAAGAACTTTATATTTCTGTGAAAAGCAATTTTTAAAAACTTAAAGGTCTGAAAATAACTTAGTTCCAACACTTAATGATACAATTGTATCACGGTCACTGCACATATTAGGCAATTGTATCAAATTCAGACACTTAAGTGTCTTAATTTATTAATGTCTTAATTTCAGACATATCACCAGTATTCAAACACTTTTCTCAGTTCATTTATACCATGATCTTATTAAGACATTTATGTGTCTTAAATTCAGACATCTATGATGTCTGAAAATTCAGATTTTGACACTTAAGTGTCTGAATTAGATATTCAGACACATAAGTGTCTGAATTTAAGATGCCTCTATTTGCAGTGTTCATAATTTGCAAGTAAATAATTACAATATTTTCAAATAAGACCTTGCACAGAGACAAAGAACAAAAAAAAAAGGGGGGGGGGAGTTTGTAGAGAATAATTATACAATTTCATTAAAATATGCCCTTTTCTTGCTGTAATGTGTGTGTGGAATTGTCTTTCCATATTGGCAATCAAATTGTCAAACACCAGAATGTGATGAAGCAACTTTTGCTTTTCTCATTCTGGTGAAAATGACCTCTTTGCTATTTCACATCTTTGCTTGAATTGAATGCTCATTGAATGATCTTTGAGGAGAACTTAAAGCAACGATCTAAAGTTGCCCTTAAATGGGTTTAATAAAATTAATGCCTGGCAATTTGGCTGAGCAATTCCATTCATTCTATACCTTAAGGCAGCTGTCAACAAGCCCAGTTCAGTAAGATTAAAAATTATCGTCCATTAGAATGAAGAAACTGAATCACTTTCCAAAGTAAATCTGAGCTCTTTTTTTAAAGAGTATGTTTGGTTCTGGTGATATCAAAATCACCATGGGGATCTTTGGTTCTATTGCCTAATATACTTGGACATTTCTCTATCATTTATTGAATACAAGTGGTCTTCCTTGTGTGCAGACCTGAATTATTAAGTAATCTTCTTACAATTGTAGCTGATGTTCTTGTGATATCAAAACGATTTGGTGCAAGTTAAAGCAGAAAATAAATTCCTCCTTTTTTGGGCTGAAAGAGTTTTTTTAAAGGTAATCTTTAAAAGGGATTATACCATGTGGCTGATCTGGAACAGGACTCATTGATAATGAATTTTCAGATTGGGACTAATTCGAAAATCTTTGGACCACCTGCAAGAAACATTAAGCCATGTAGCAGCATCAGCTTGTGACAAAACTCATTTGCCATCAATATCTTACTGCCCTCCATCTTGACAATTTTGTAACTCTTGACATAACCAGTGGCATAATGGTAACAAAAATTGATGATCAACAGACATAAATAAGAAGCATACACAAATTAGGAAAGTGTGATATTCACAGCTACCTTATATGTGTGTATATCAATTCTTTACAAAATGGCTGGTAAATTTTTTTCTGATTTTATTAATCTTATCTATCCTCCTTTATATAAACCATATTTGTTGCCTTTATTTCTATTCTTAAAATAGTGAATGTAAAGAAAAAATTAAAAAGCAAGGCATACCTTAACTTTTGGAGATCAGTGTATTTACAAATCTATAATTTCATTTTTTATTAAAACATTTTAATATTAATGGGGGGAAAATGGCCGTTTTTTAATTGTATGATAAACTCTAATTTTAAAACATTTTATATAAAAATGCTATCTATACTATCCCTATTTACTGCTAACCAACATATTGTTTAAATATTAATTTTCAATATTTGTATTGAATTCTTATTTAATTCATTACATATATACCTACTTATAAATTCAGTTATTTATTGCATAATAATTTAATATTATCTTTATATTTTAGTTAGTTTTTCCGGCTGAATTGCCTGCTTTATCCTTAGTTACCTACTCTATCCATAATATAGAATCTACAGATACTACCTATTCAGCTAGAAGTAATTTAAAAGTCATTCGCCATGGATCTCTGCCTAGCACATTGTAAGTTACTCCTGCAATTTTGTTGTACATATGTGGCCTATGACTAAATTTTAAAAAATTCTATGTAAATTAGAATAAACACACAAATGTGCAATATTTTTTTTTACTGAGGTTACCTTTTTAAAATGGTGCTTTAACATCTTGCTAGTTAAATTTTTATTGCATCTGTTTATAAAATAGCTTATACATAACAACAACAAATATTCCAGTCATAATGTCTGCATTTTTGTTTCAAGAATTGATAATTGTACTGCTTTGGATTATTTTGATAAAATGGTTAAATTTTAATTGAAAAAAAAAAAAAACCATTTCAATAAAGTCATCAACAGCTGTCTATCAGTTTATCAGTGTCAATGGTCTGAAAGTATAAAAATTTGCTTGATTTTCATTTGACAAAACATAATGAATTTCTTTAAATTATATCACAAATATCCTGTTTAATAATTTAAAGAATGTTTGTTTAAAATGCTGTCTTTCTAATATAAATATTTATTTTTATTATATTATTGTTTTAGCTTTACAAATTTAAGGCTATCAGCTTCCTAGTAGGAAAGACCAGGGTTGGGTGTAACAATAACAATAAAAAAACACTTTTTAATTAAAAAATATTTGGGTACTTGCATATTAAGCATGTATCAAAATTATTGTATTTAGTGCACCATGGCGATGGCATTTCACACAGGCTGTAAAACAAGTTTTCAGCAGGAAACAACAGAGCTAGCCTTTTGCTTGACACTATAAAACTCATCTGCCGTTCCTAAGTCCCTGGTTCAATTCTTGCCAGTGCTACTTGCATCTCCCTCATTGGTGACCTTGGTCAAACAAACACGCTCCTTCTCCAGCATCTTCATCATCTCTTGAGACCAACAGATGGCAGCACTGAAAATACTCCCAGCACACAAACCCTGTGAAATACTCATAGCACAAAGTCTGTGACAACTCTCGAAGCACAAAGCCTATGACAAATCTCATAATACAAAAGCTTGTCATTCTGCATATCTTCAGTGCCACACATGCACGTTGCAACATGATAGGATCATCCTGGTAACTGCCCCACAACACGAGTGAACATCACTCATCCAGCATCAATGAAGCATTCTCCTTACTGAGGGTTAAGTACTATGGCATCGTCATCTCACACAGCCAGTAAAACAGTTTTCTAGCTGGAAGCAACAGAATTAACTTTTGCTCAGCACTACAGAACTTGTTTGCTGTTCCTAGGTCCCCGATTTGATCCTTGCCAACACTGCTCATATCTCCCTCTTGCACACTAAAAAGTTTGTTAGATTGCTAAATATTTTGATAGAAATTTATTTTTTACAATTTTGAAAATTTGAAGGATATTGTGGTTGGTTGTCACATGGAATATCTATGAAGTTTTACCTGGGAAGTTTAAATATAAAGACTTAGTTGACAAAAAAATATATTGTACAGTAAGGAACTGTATATCCAGAAACAGGGTTCTCATGAGTGTTTACTTTTGAATACCATTATTTCCAAATAGTAATATTTGCTTTAATTAATTGGAGAATTTCCGTAATTAAGACAAATATTACTATTTAAAAATAGTGATATTCAAAAGTAAGTACCTGTGGGAAGCCTGTTTCCTGAAAAATTATTATGTGTTGTAACATAAATGTGTTATTTTTTTTTACATTGTACAAAGAAAGTAGATATGCACTTATACAAGAATACTGAAAAAAAAGAAGAATAAAAACACTGAAATTAAATTATTAATCAGATGAAAAATCAGCTTGGCAGTAGTGGCAAACATAAGTGCATTTGGGTATGTGGTGCAAAGTTCATGTGCCCATTGCCTGTTTTCAATTCACTGCACCCAAGTTTCATTAGGCAGACTGTTTGTTTATGGCTCTAGGCAAACCAGACAAAAACATGGTTCTTCCTTACAGTTACTATCTTATCCCTTTCATTCCTTCTTATTTTTCTAGGGACTTTTTTTTCCAGTTTTCTGTACATAATTAGCTAATGTGTGATAATTGATATTAAAATCATGAGCTGTTTCGTGAATTGAAATTTGCTCAACTTTTATCCCCCTTTCAGCTATCCATATACCATCGAGAGGAATTTCTTTACAAATAATACTTTTTTAAATTTTCCTCACCATCTTAAAGAGTAAATTTACTTCCTGAAATGAAATACAATTTAATTATTTGATGGTTCCTATGACTGGGCTTGTTTCTCATGTGAGGCAACCCTTTCCCTGCTCATGCTGTGACAACCAAACCCATTCAAATATATGCCAATTTTATCTTTAGACTATTAGCCAAAAATTTTTCAATTATAATGCCACATAAAAATGTAAGCTAATAACACACTATTAATAATATGAAATCAAAATTTAAAATGATGTAAAAGAAATACTTGCTCAACATGAAAACCAGTAAAAATAAATATTTTGATGTACAACAATTTTCTTGAAGACAGTAGTCAAAGTAACCAAGTAATGCAAATATAAAACATATCAATAGAACCACATTCAGAGTTGCCAAGTCTCTGGCTTTTTGCACACCAATATTTTATTAGAGTAAATGGTGTTCTTTTAAATCGCAGAGTGGTCCGATTAAACAAGTCAACATTTTCTGTACTAAAATACTGGTATCCAAAAAGCCAGAGACTTGGCAGTTCTGCACATTATAATATATATGTACTGTGGAATTTATGAGCTGGCATAGCTTATAAGAGGGAATAAATGATTTTTGTGACAACCAGCCCTAGTCTCTACATCATTTCAATAAAATGTGCAGATGCTTTGTATGAATATGAATTGTATTTCATATTAATGTTCATCAAATTAGATGGGTCTGACTTCCTGTGCGAATCCCTTTGTTTTAAAGCACTTTATCCATGATACACTACTCAATCAAAAAAGTTTGAACTCTCTACTTTAGTCATTTATTTATAAATTTGAAATAAATAGCTTGTATTAAAATGCATGATGCATAAATATACATAAAGTAAGTCTAATTTGAATTACTGCTTTGTAATCCGTTATAGACAGGTTTTACTGTATTTGTTATTTCTTAGGGTATTTTTATGTGAATTTCTGTACTTTCAAGAATGTTCATACACAATGTTTTGCATAATAATATAAACATTTTGCTTACTGTAATCATCTGTCACAAAAGAAATGAGACTTTGTAAAAATCATTTTGTTTTTATTTCCTTACATAGATTGAATTTAGTAATTATAGTATTATATATTCTTTATGGTTGAAGGAATTAGTTTAATTTTGATATTGAAGTTTCATTACTGATGTTATTTTTTCATCTATTTTATAGTTCCTTTTCTGTGACAAAGATTGATGAGATTTCTGATTTCTCTATAAAATCTGATTTTATGACAGCTACTTTTTCTGGTTCTACTGGAATGTTAAAGGTATTTATTTGTAACTATATTTCTTTTAAAAAAATCCCTTTCTCTCCCCCCCCCCCTACATCTTCTCAGCTAATGTTGATATTCAAACAGAAATTTAAGATCTAAAAATGGTGTTATACTACCATAATACTTCATTAAATGTGGCAAAAATTGCAGTCAAATTTGGCAGTTTCTAATTGATGTGTTAGAAAATCTTCTATGGAATTACTTGACATTAAGAAGTGCTTTTTTCTATACTCTTGAAAAAACTGTGAGATTTTATTTTAAAAAGTATGATTAATTATAGAATCATTTTACCTTAAATAATTGGGTTGCACTTTTGTTAAATACTACTTCTTTTTTTTTAAGTGTTTAGCTGGAAATCTTTTTATGCTTAAATTTTTGTTAGAAACTGATATATAGTAATTCTCAATAGATAAGTAAAAAAAAAAATAATATTTTTGTTTCTGTCTTATGTAAATTAGGACATTAACATAATGTGAATATTTCATCTTTGTAGTCAGGTTCAAAGTAAGGACTTTTTAATCCATGACAGTATATATACTAGTGCAAATATACCCTATACTAGGACAAATTTGTACCAACTAAAATTTCAAATCGTCAATGTTTCTTGAAAACATGCCTTCATTAATTTGCATATTTCCTTAACAAAATGAAATTTTTGATAAAAATAAATATCACAGTTCAATTTGTCATTAAATTTCATATAGGAATAATGCGTTACATTTTATTATCACTATATTGCCGATAAAGTTATATGCAGTTTAGAATCCTGCACGGGTTGGGTTGAACCGACAGAAAAATTTCCTCAACCTGTAACCTGACCTAAATCTGCAAAATAATTTTTGGCAACTTGCAACCCAACCCGATATATTTCAACCTGCACCCGACCCAAACCTGAAGTACTTCAAACTGCAGTCCAACCCCACATGCAATGAAATGACAATAAATCATGTTTTAATGCTATTATGAAAAGTAATGTACAATTGTATCTCTAATACCAATTTTATAATGAAAAATGGACAAATCTATATTCTTTAATATTCAAATATAGTGAAACCTCTGAATAGCGGACACCTTTAGATCGTTGAAAAGAGTGCTGCATCGGGTCTTTTTTTTTTTCGGGTTGGGATTGGGATGATTTTAATTTTCTTTCTGTGTGTCGGATTCACTGTAAAATAATTCTTCCAGGTCATATTTAGGCTTTTTGCAAGTTGGATTGTCGGGATTTTCACAAAAAGTTTGAACAGAACTATGTTTCAGATGAAAATAAATATGTATCATATATTCTAAAACGAGCAAATCTTGTGTGTGTATGTGTGCGTGGTTATATATATACTAGCTTATCTGCCCGGCGTTGCCCATGCCAACAACCTTAAATGTACCTGAAATCAGTGTTGAACAATTTTTTATTTTTAAACAAATCTAATGTTGGAGGCCCCATTACCTTAGACAGCATACACTGGGCATGCCATGCACACTCCCATATATTACCGTAAGTCGAGTCGAAAGAGCTATACCCCTTCGTGATCCAGCCCATAGAACCAGAGATAGGAAAGCACCCCTGGTGGTGAAAATAGATAAGCTCTATCGATGTCGAGTCGAATGAGCCATACCCTGTCGTGATCCAGCCCATAGAACCAGAGATAGAAGAGTTCCAACTGGTGGTGAAACTCAGAACTGAAATCGGTAAGCTCTATTGATGTTGAGTCGAATGAGCCAAACCGTATCGTGATGTGACCTATAGAACCCGAGTGGTCATCTACACGCGGTGCGTCCCGTCATGGGTGCCTGCGGCGCAGCTTACTTTTATACCCATCGTGATCCAGCCCATAGAACCAGAGATAGGAAAGCGGCCCCTGGTTGTGAAACTCTGAACTAAAATCGGTAAGCTCTATTGATGTCGAGTGGAAAGTGGTGAGCTCAAGTTGATGTAGAATAAATGCAATATTTAATAAAAAGTTGTCCCCCCCCCCCCTCATCTCGCCATTCCCACAAAAATATTACAAATGTTTCTTAATACATGTAATGTCCCAATCTGATAGTGGGCAAAGCCCGCTATTCCATATCATAATACCTGGGCGGCACTCTAATAGAAAAACTTTAATTACCCATAATGCAGTTTAAACATCTTAGCTCAGATTCTTTGGTTATCAATAGGCTTTTAATTTATTATTTTAATCTGGGGATGGAGTCGCCTTTATGTCTGGCATTGATATTACATGTCTAAAAGACAGTACGAAAGCGATGGGATTAATTAAACATTTTGGGACTTTCCATTCACTTCTTTTTCTTTTACTAATCTTTTCTCTCCACTTTCCCATATATTATGAATTTGATTAGAAATATTAATGAAAACATATATATTGCATTTTACTGAATGTTTTGATAGTGCCAGGCATATCAGTTCAAAGCTTAGGCCTAATTCTATGAAGTGTAAATTTTGAGTATTTATTGTTATTTACTATATTTCTTCCTGTTAATGTTTTCGACTACATTTTTAGTCCCCAAGAATGGTGAACTGATAACATGCAATAAATTGTAGAACTGAATGTAAAATACTGTGTATTAGAAAAAAATCTTGAAAAAAAGCATATTTTATCAAAGAATCGCTCGAAAACGCAAATTTAGTCAAAGGATTACGATAAAAACTGTCATTATGGGTCAAGCTATTTTTATCTTAAAAATGGCTTCAGAGGATTTGAACTAAATTTTACTATCCTACAGTTTTCGGGAACAAGAAGACTATTAGGCTAGGTCACATGTTCAAAAAATTTTGATTAGTGGGTCATTATGGGTCAAGCTATTTTATCTTAAAATCGTCTCGTACGATTTGAACTAAATTTTGTATCCTATGGTTTTTGTGCATGAGAAAATCAATGGGCTAGGTCATATGCTCGAGAAAATCTGATTAGTGGGTCATTTTTAGGTCACTGTGGGTCAAGCTAATTTTATCTAAAAAACTGCTCAGACTATTTTGGCTAAATTTTATATCCTACGGGTTTTGGGCACAAGAAGACAATTGGGCTAGGTCACATGTTCAAGAAAATTTGACTAATGGGTCATTGTGGGTCAAGATATTTTTTTCTTAAAAATGGCTCAGAGGATTTGAACTAAATTTAGTATACTACAGTTTTAG
Source organism: Maratus michaelseni (assembly GCA_963931845.1). Lineage (NCBI taxonomy): Eukaryota > Metazoa > Arthropoda > Arachnida > Araneae > Salticidae > Maratus > Maratus michaelseni. The sequence goes on from OZ007599.1 coordinate 232,938,098, forward strand.
GGAACGAAAAGACTACTGGGCTAGGTCACATGTTTGAGAAAATTTGATTAGTGTGTCATTTTGGGTCACCATGGGTCAGGGTCAAGCTAATTGTATCTGAAGAATGGCTCAGACTACTTAGACTAAATTTTGCATCCTATGGTTTTTGGGCACAAGAATACTGTTGTGCTAGGTCACATGTTTGAGAAAATTTGATTAGTGGGTCATTATGGGTCAAGCTATTTTTATCTTAAAAATGGCTCAAAGGATTTGAACTAAATTTAGTATCCTACAGTTTTAGGGAGTGAAAATACTATTGGGCTAGGTCACATGTTCAAGAAATTTCGATTAGTGGGTCATTATGGGTCAAGCTATTTTTATCTTAAAAAGGCTCAAATGATTTGAACTAAATTTAGTATTTTACAGTTTTAGTGAACGAAAAGACTATTGGGCTAAGTCACATGTTCAAGAAATTTTGGTTTGTTGGTCATTATGTGTCAAGCTATTTTTATCTTAAAAACAGCTCAGATGATTTGAACTAAATTTTGTATCCTATGATTTTTGGGCATGAGAAAATCATTGTGCTAGGTCACATGCTCAAGAAAATTTGATTAGTGGGTCAAGCTAATTTTCTCTAAAAAACGGCTCAGACTATTTTGACTAAATTTTATATCGTATGGGTTTCGGGCACAAGAAGACAATTAGGCTTGGTCACATGTTCAAGAAAATTTGATTAGTGGGTCATTTTGATCATGGGTCATGATATTTGAACTTAAGCTAATTTTGACCAAGCATAGCTTGGTCTTTCCTGCTTGTTTGAATATGAGTGAGTGTATATTCAATATACCACATGTGAAAAAAAATATATATATATATAAGAAATGTAATAATATCTTTCTTTACGGTGCAGTTAAGAACCATTTTTTCTTTTCTCAGAATATGAAAAACATTAATAAAAATTTTGTTTATGATACACACAAAAACACATGTATCATATTTTTGATAGTTTATGCACACATACACACATACACATGCTACGTGTGCATAGATTTAGAGGTGCCCACTACTCTAAGGTATAAGCGTACAAATATATAAGTGTTAGGAAATGTAAAAGTGTTCACTATTTAGAGGTGTCTGCTTTCTGGAAGTGTCCATTATGAAAGTTATTTTTGTATATATATTTTTAATCTGAAAAAATATTGTGGACATTTTTTCGAAAAAGCGTGTCAATATGAAACCAAACCGAATCTGAAACATTGAAAGTCAACCCGACTTGCAACAAAAAAGTAGAAGTCAATCTGACCCAAACTCGAACTGCAGTGTAAAAATATAGTGCAAATCCAAACTGTGGATTGGGTTGGGTGCATGTAACCTGACCTGATGCTGAACTCTAATGCAGTTGAAGTTACTGATTGCCAAATCATATTAGTGTGGAGTACATGGATGTTGAATCAAAGTGTGGAGTCCACTGATTAATACTTAAGAAGGGTTAATACTTAATAATGTAAGAAAATGTATAAATTTCTGAGTTTTTTGATATAGCAATTTCTTGACTAAGCCAAAGCAAGTGTTTAGAATATTTTATGTGTACTAGAAATGTTGGCAATTCGGAAGTAAAAAGGCCAGCAAGAACTATTCTGGGTTTGTAAAGTAGACCAAAGTGTCATCACAAAGACATTTGAAATGACTGGATCAGCCATTAGATGATAAAGTGGCAACTGGCTCTGTTAATTTCTTGGTGGCAGCAGCAAAGATAAATTGTCATATAACTGCAGATTAGTTATTAAGTAAAATCTCTGCCCCATGTTTCTGGACATTTAAATCAGATGGTACTGTATGCTCTAAACTATGTTAAATATGTTCCTTCATCTTCAGTGTTTTCATCACTGCAGTTAGATTGATGAACAATCGACTTTAGATCTCTTCTGAGATAAAAGTAGATTTTATTTACATTTTGATCTGGCAGTCTGTGCATCTGGCATGGACATTGTACTTTTTGTGATGTCTTAAATATTGTTCACAGTATGGAACAATCTATCCGGAATACAGTTAACCGGAAAACTAGTTATCCAGAATGGTATTTCAAACTGACTGATTTCAGAATCTTTCCAGAAAAGGTGCCATGCAGTGCCAGTTTGACATGTACATTGCTTGATAGATTACCACATGCATTGTACAACTTGATAGATTTGAAATAGATATTCAGTGTTAAACTCTGATTAATCTTTGTTCTCGATAGGATCTGAGCCGTAATCAGAGTAATCTAATAATTTGAAATCAGTAACAATGTTACAGCCACATATATTGTACAAATCTCATCAAATGGATGTTGCTTTAATGTCCAAGCAGTTATCCAGAAAAACCAGTTATTCAGAATACATCTGGCCCCGACCATTCTGGATAAATGGTTCTATACTGTAATTTAACAAATATAGACATAGTTTAGTAATGCTGTAACATAATGATCAAGAGATTCATTGAACCTGTCCTTAAAAAAGTGATTATTAAAAAAAAAAAAAATTTTTAAATAAAAAACTTAGCTGATTGAATTTTCAAATACTAGTGTAGCATGTTTTTCTTCCAGTACCCCATCCTTGAAATACATTTGAAATTTATAAAATATATTTTGAAAATAACAAACTTTAAAAATAATTGTTAATTTACAAGTTTTATGAATTTCTTTATAAAATGTATGTTCCCCATTTGCTTAATTTTAGCTTTTTAAAAGTGTTTATCAATATTAAAAAAAGTCTTCATTTTTATTCTAGAAAATAAAATATATAAATTTAGCTGGTGAGTGGAAAGAAATGGATATAGAAATAATGTTCATGAAATATGGCACTAAAAGTAAAGGAAAAGACAAAAGTGGTGCTTATTTGTTCCTCCCAGATTCAGATGCTCAGGTAAGTTTTAGTTTAAAAGTATGTTTACAAAAATTTGAAAATCTTAAAAGTATGTATTTATTTTCTTAATTAATTTTTTTTTTCTCTGTTACTTTCAATTTATGTAAATTTGATATTTTATAAATGCTGTGAAATTATGTTCAGTGTTATCAGCATGCTTTAAAAAATTGCTTAAAATTTGCTTTTGAGTTTGATAAATAACCCAAATGATACATAGTGCAATGTAAATAAATGTAATTAAGTTTAAAAATAAAAGCATCTAATTAAATTATTTGAATTGGGTGTTGTTGTTTTACATTGATGTTTCATTAATGAATTATGTTACTTCAGTTTCATTAGTGTTTTTCAAGAGATGGGCTCTTGGTAAATTTTTTCTAATGTAAATATTTTAATCTTTTTTGAATTTCCATTTACCGTGCTGCTGCAAGTGATTTAAATAGTCAATAGATCAATGTTTCCAAATACATTGTACATATTTAGTAATACGTTGCCAATGGGTTAATCTATTTTCAGAAACCTTTACAATGTTAGGTTTGGGAATACTGTTGATGGGTTGGCCAATTAAAAAATGACATGGAGTAAGCACCTCAACTTCATTTTTATCCTCTGAAAGTGGAAATAAGGGTCGGGAATTTAGAATTCATTCGATTTCAATTACAAGAGTTTCAAAGTCCTCTAGAGTGATTTTGTTATTACCTACTGCTCTCTATAACTTATGCTTGAAGGACTTCATGCCGCCTTCCTACAGACCACCAAAATTAGATTGTGATGGAATAAATTTCCATGTTATGAACTCCTCGGCAAGGAAATTTGACAGTTCATCATTAGGAATTTTCAATAGTTTCTTCAAATTATTTAATTCTATAGATAAACCCTTAAAGTTAGTGGCATTATCAGAAGTTAGTGTAGCTACTTTGCCTCTCTTAGCACAGAATCTTTTAAGCGCAGCGATAAATGCAGCAGCAGATAAATTGTTTACTATCTCTAAATGAATAGCCTTGGTAGCCATGCATATGAATATGGCCACATAAACTTTTGAATAAAATCCTGATTTTTGTATGTTATATGGAATGGGTCACAAAAATCTACACCCGAATTTAGAAATGTTCAATTAGGTGTCATACACTCTGAAGGGAGGTTCTCCAATAGCTGATCTAGTGCCTTGGGCTTATGTCTGAAGCATGTGACACAAGTATGCACTGTTTTATGGGTCATGCTCTTAGCTTTAATAGGCCAATATTGCATACGAATTTGATGAACCAATCCTTGAGCACCTATGTGCAAGTACTTTTTATGAAAGTACTCAAAAATTAATTTAGTGAGCTTGTGGTCATTAGGTAAAATTAATTGATGTTTAGCATCAAAAGGTAATTTAGAATTTGTCAATCTGCCACCGACACGAAGTAAACAATTTTGATCTAAAAATGAATCTAAAGACCTTAATTTACTTGATAAAGAAACGCTTTCTCCTTTTCTTAAAGCAATTAATTTACCAGCATACTTACTTTCCTGGGCTTTTTTGACCAGAAATTGGATGCTGGATTGCATTTCTCTGCTTGTACGATACTTGCAATTCATTCATCTATTATGACAAGTATTAATGAATCTGAAAAGATAACTGCACATGCATATTAATTTCATGAAATTATTAGAAGGTTTTTACAGTTTATCAATAAAGTCATTAGAGTCATTGTTAACGATTGTGAGCAGACTAATATCATTTTAAAATTATCATTGGTGTTCAATGTCTATGGGTGTTGAAAATTCACTGTTGGTATAATTTTTTGTTGAAGAAAGTCTGGAGCAAACCACCACAAATCATTGTTCATGATATCCGTGGCATATACACCTCTGGAGATAATGTCTGACGGATTGTTCTTGGAGGATACATGGTTCCAATCACAATTTTCAGAAAATTGATTGTATTTCTGTGATTCTGTTGGTCACAAAAGTCTTTAATTTGTGAGGTGGAGTGTTGATCCAACATAGCACAATAGAAGAATCTGTCCATAGCCAAATCTTGTCAAATGGTAATTGTAATATGGGAATTAGTTTTTCTAAACAGTCTAGCTAAAAGTAAAGCTGCAGACAATTCTAACCTTGGAATGGTCACTGGTTTTAAAGGGGCCACCCGGGACTTGCTACACAAAAGATTAGAACTAAACTGTCCAGATGTGGAGAGACATTGCATGTAGACTGTTGTTCATAAGCCTTTCCAGAAGCATCAGCAAAACCTTGAATGTCAAATTTTGCAATGTTATCTATTAAAGATGCCTAGGAATGTTAAGATGATTATTTTTGTTTAATTTATTCAAAAATTCTTCCCATTCTCTCAGAGAATTTGAATGTAACTGTTCAGTCTAGTCAAGTTTTAATTGTCACAGATTTTGCATAAATATTTTGACTTTAGTAATAATAGGGCCAATCAGGCCAAAAGGATTGTAAATTTTAGAAATTTCTGACAAGACCTCTCTTTTAGAATATTTATCCTTATGATTTAGATTAATTTTGAAAATAAAATTATCTGAATGTGGTTTCCATAACATTCCTAAAGTTTTTATAGAAAATTGTTGTGAATCTTCGTCAACTGTGTATTCTGATATTGCTGTATTTTGCAATAATTCAGGGTGATTAGAAACCCATTTATGAAGGTGCATACCTCCTCTTTTTTTGAATATGAATCAATTGTGATTGCAATTCTTCTGCATTTTGTAATGAACATGCATTGGACAAGCAATCATCTACATACATGTCATTGTACATAACTTCATCTGCTTTGGGGAAATAAATTCCTTCTTCATCAACAAGAGCCTTTAAAAAACATGCGTTGCTAGAATAGGTGCGCTAACTGTGCCATATGTTACAGTATTTAGTTCAAATAATTTAATTGGAATATTTTTACTAGACTTCCAAAAAAATTTTTGTTGATTTCTCTGCAATGGTTTGACCAGTATTTGCCTATACATTTTTTTTATGTCTGCACAGAATGCATATTTGTGTTTGTGGAATCTAGTTATAATGGAAAACAAATCCTGCTGCTCTGTTACACCATTTAATAAAATGGAGTTAAGTGAGTATCTGATGGTTGTGTTTGAACTGGCATTAAATACTACTCGTAATGGAGTGGATATATTTTCTGGTTTGTACATTGCATGATGGGGAACAAAATAGGACATTCCTTTTGTGGTTTCAATTGGAAATTCTGTCATATTTCCCAAACATTCATACTCTTCCATGAAATCTCTATATTAATTGGCCATTGTTTTATTTTTGTCTAATTTGGCTTATAAATTATTTAATCTCCTCACTGCATTTTCTTTAGAATGTTCCAACACTGATTCAGCATTTTCTTTCTTCAGTAGTTGTGCTATAAATCTCTCACTATGATCACGATTATACGTGCTTCTGAAATGTTCCTCACAAAATAATTCTTCTTCACCTTTTACAAATTCTTTATTGACCCAGGTAAGGATTGCATTTCAAAAATTTTCTTAAGTGTAGTATCTAAACTATTTTCAGTTAAAAGACTGCAGTGTAACTGATTGGTTGATTGTGGAAGTGAACCCATGACTAAGTATCCAAAATGCGTGTTTTGTAAAATGCAATTTCCATCTCCCAGACGAATTTGTTCACCTTTTAAAATATCAAAAAATAGTTCACTGCCAATTAAAGCAACTACCTGACCAGGGACATGAAAATTGCTATCTGCTAAATCAATGTAATTAGGGATAAATAAGTTTGAGATATCTAATTTTATGACTGGGATATGATTTGTGATTTTTCGGAGAACTGCAAATTGTACATTTTGTGAAAATGTTCCTCATTGATTGGAAATTTCTGCAGTTTACTTCACTGTTTGACATGAGTTATTTATTCCTAATGCTATTCCTTTGATAGGTTTTGATTTTAAATTCAATTACGAAAAGCACTTTGTGTCACTACATTAATAGACGATCCACTGTCCAATATGCTTCTCAATCTAGTATTATTTCCAAATGAATCTATTGCCAAAATTACAACAGTATTTAATAAAACATCATTCATTCTGTCATCAGCAAACAAATTATTGCCTAAAATTAGGGGAATTTTCTCGATTCCGGATTGAGCAGTAATTAGTTGTTTGTCCTTAGAAGATTCATTCTGATCATTTATTTTTATTTCTGGAAGAGTGTCACATAGTACATCACATAGTAATTAATTATGTAGTTAGTTGCATTGTTTACAAGAAAACTTAGAATTACATTGGCCTTTATGTGGTTGTAAATAATTAATACATAATTTATTTTTGTGTACATCTTTCCTAGCAGAAACGCTCCTATTTTGAAAAGCGAAACATCTGAACAAAGGATGAAAATGAGTTTTACAAAAAGGACATGGTTTCACATTATTTTTATTATCACTAATAAGAAATGCCTTTGATTTATTTACGACATAATTGCTTTTAGAGTACTTCATTTTAGTTTGAGATGGGCCAGCTGACCTTGACACTCTTTCTAGCATAAAAGCTCTTTTTTCCAAAAAAGGAATTAAATAATCAAATGTAGGAATATTTGCAATTTTTAAAGATAGCTCAAATTGTTTTTTGGTTTCTTTATCAACCTTTTGAAGAATTATATTTATGAATACAATTTCTGATAAATTATTTTGACTATATTTCAGAACTTTGAATGATCTGATGTTTTTATTAATACAATCAATAAATTTACGTAACTCTTTAGGAGACTCATATTGGAGTTTTTCATAATGTAAAATCGAAGAGATATGAGCGTCAACTAAAATTAGTTTGTTTTCATATCTTTTTATAAGGGCTTGAAATAGAGAATCGAAATCATCATCTGATGATTCGAGTTGTTTCGCTTCATTTTTTAAAGAATCTTTCAAATAAAACAATCTTTGATTATTGTCTAATTGTTCATTATTAATGATCAAATTTGTGAATTGAGTCTTACAATTTGCGAAATTACAGTATGTGCCTCCAAAAGTGGGTAAAGGTATTTCTAGAAGGCACGTTTTTGTTTTAATTTCATTCAAACTTTCATTAACATTAGACATAATTTCAGTTTTAAATAATGCTAATAAGAGTTTTAAGCTTACCTCAATTTTTTCTAAATGATCGCTTGTGACGTCGATGTCCTCTTCAATATTTTGAAGTTGCTCCTGCTGTATATCTGCTATTTTGAAGTATTGTTCATGTATTTGCTTCAATTTGATTTTCGTTTTTTTTTTTTTTTTTTTTTTACTCGGAGCTGGCTCACATTTGTGGCCTTAATATCAGTAGTTTCTGTAAAAAACAGGTCTAATTCTGTTATGGCACCCTTCACGGTACCTTTAGATTTGTTTAGTTTCTCCATAGGAGCATTCCGGCTAAGTAGGACTATAATGTCATGAATCAAGTGGACTGTATATGATAATGTTCTTTCTAATGGTTTTTATTAACACTCAATCATAACATGGACGCACAAACATAAATTGAGTATGATTATTTTCATAATGAATTATAGTTTATTTTAATTAATTTCCATAATGTGATTTGGATGGAGTTTACAAATATGTGCCGATGCTTGTTTGGTCTGACAGCTTAATGCCGTTAGATACAGAATGCTTGCTAGGTGGAGCCAATGTTTTACAGATTGCTCACTAGATGGAGCCAATTTACTTCTGGGACAGAACACCCTAAAAATTTTGTATCTACTGACTTTCTTCTTTTTATAGCTTTATTGTTTTTGTTGAACAGTGGGCAATTAGTAGTTAATTTACCTGCACCGAAATAATAAAGCATCTTGTACAGGGTGGTTATAATATAAGTATCTCGATTTGGAGCTGTCTGTAGCTCGAATGAATAACCCGAATGAAACCAAAATCAGTACACTTACTATTCGAGAAAGGGGAAGAAGAATGGAACAATAAAAAAAAAATTGCAATAGTCACTGAACTGAGTGTGAAATGTAATGTGTAATTCAAGAATAAAGAATTAGGGCATAAAACTGAATGACATACCCAATATATTGGAAAATGTCGCAGTGCGTGTGGTTATGCTTTCGCATGGCATGTGCAGGTTCCACATGGCCATTGTGCTGGAGGACACAATCCAGGCAGTGCACGACATGCTCAACTGCAGAAAGTAACGTATCAGAAGTGATGTTTCGCACATGATGTGATATGCGATAAAGTCATTGAGGTTTGTGATGCCTCCACGGTACACAATATTACACATTACATTTCACACTCAAAAGCGCCATCTGTCAGAGATTATTGCAATTAATTATTTTATTGTTCCATTCTTCTTCCCCCTTCTCGAATAGTAAGTGTACTGATTTTGGTTTCAGTCCGGTTATTCCTTCAAGCTACAGACAGCTCCAAATAGAGATACTTATAGTATAACCACCTGGTATATCAGAAGATAAAATAATGCTGAAATGTTTTAAGTGCCTTCTGTATTATGTTGCTTGTGTTCATCTTAAACTTACAACATGCTGGGCCTATGTATATTATATGTATATGTGTGTGCAATAATCTAAAGTTCTTTATCCAATATTATTTTACTCTTACTAAACATATGAAAGATAATACATCAAAATTTTGTGTTTTGTTTATTGTATTTAATCAATTTCTTATTTTCTTTTCATGTTTGATTTATAAAATATTTTAATTTATTTCAAAAAGATGTATCTAAAAAGCAATTAATAATGATGATGTAAAACTAATATAATTTTATTTTAAATTAATTAACAATAGCAAAGCAGGTTTTGTTTTCCCATAAATATATATAAAAGAATAGTGAAGGTCTTATACCTTTTATGTACATCTCTAAATTTATAAGGATATATAAATGATTGTGTGTCTCAGGGTGCACATGTAAGGTCGACGGGAAGCAGGTTGAGTAAAGCTGGTCTAAGTTGTTAGAGTATTCTGAATGTGTTAGAAATTGTTTCCTAATCTATGATTTATACATGATTTTTCTATCTTGTTTAATGTCAATGCAATGCATATCTTTCTTTTCCTGCCATAGGTAATTGATTATGGTAAACCTACTATAAGGATAGTGGAAGGACACTTATATTCAGAAGTTACAGTTTTGTTGAAAGAAGTAGAACATCACTTTATTCTTCGTAATTCTCCTGGTAATGATTTTGATGTTTGTTTATATGTTGTTGTATGTATATATTTTTTTCATTTCATTAATTAAAATAAACTGAAGTGTATTTTATATATTTTAGGTCTAGATGGTGTTGGTTTTCACATTTATAACATAATAAATATTGCATCTGACTTCAATAAAGAAATTGTTATGAGGTTTATTACAAATATAACCAATATTAATGAGGAATTTTATACCGACTTAAATGGCTACCAGGTAAATAAAATTCACCACCTCTTACTTTCTTATAGTATAAATTGTATGCTTTTTATTCTGTTAATTTTCAAATTATTTCTATGTTTCTATAATGATGGCTTATATTGACATTTTATTTCCATGCAGGTAAATAAAATTCACCACCTCTTACTTTCTTATAGTATAAATTGTATGCTTTTTATTCTGTTAATTTTCAAATTATTTCTATGTTTCTATAATGATGGCTTATATTGACATTTTATTTCCATGCAGAATTCTGTAAATGCTAAAATGTCTGTGTTAATGCAAACTAGGCTATATTTTAAAGCACATTTTTTAAACGGTGTATATGGTTATTACAGGTTTTACCCAGGATATAGCTTTCCCAGATATTTGGAGGTCATTTTATTATTAATTCACCATATTGATGACACCTTTATAAAATAAAAATAAAATATTTCTGTTAGTGTTTATGAGCCAATTTCTTAATTGAAAACATATATATTGAAAAAACAGTTCATGTTTTAAAGCTTATTTTATTTCATATTTAATTAAAATTATGGTAAAAGGTAATCTTAGTATCACATCACATGCATGTCAAAAAACTAATTCTACAAGCCAGTGTTATCACATAGCACAGTTCAATATATGGATATAAAAATACACAAGTTTATTTGTTGGACACAATAGGTAATTAAAAATACCCAGCAAGTCTCCCTTATATTTTTATCATTTACTCAGTTAACTATCATTTATCAGTCAATCAGCTTTTAAATATTAGTCAATCAGAGTTCATATTCTTAATTGCAAATTGAAAACAAATATATTGAAGAAACAATTAATGTTTTAAAGCATATTTTATTTCATTATTAATAAGCCTTATTATTATTTATTAAAGCTGGTATTCAAGTTAAAGTGTAGACATATATCCACTTAAAGTGTCACTTGACAATTGTTTTGTCATTGTATCTGCTTCCAGATATTTTGTATGCTGCTGTATAAAATGTGTATCACCATACTGTTTATCATCCTTAATGAAATAGAACTTCCTATTTATATGTCTGGTATGACCACTTAGATTCTTAATCTAATCTATTAGAGCTCTGCTAGCAGTTCTAATATCAATAGGTTTGATTATTAGGTTGTGTTCACCTGATTCTTCCAACAAGCACCTGGTCCATCTTTAAAACATAAATGCAAGCTGCATTTAGTTCTGCTTCCATAGTAGGTAATGCCACAATCCATATTTAATCCATAGTAATCCCAGTAAATCCATATTTATTTTTCTACTTTTCTTATTGACAAGATTCTCCAATCTTTAACAAGTATCCACTATAAGATTTTTCATCAGGTAGTGTGCTCCAACTAACATCTGTACATGTATTAAGCTTATTGTTTGTCCACACAATAATCTACAATCCCTTTTAGATATCGAAAAAGTTATTTGTTTGCAGTCCATTGCACTTCTTGGGGATCTCTGCTAAACTGTAATAATCTACTTACAGTGTAAAAGATGTCTACATTCATTCCAGTTGCTAGGTACATGATAGATCCAATTGCCTCTTGATATTTTTTCTGTGGAAAAATTGTTGAATCTTGATAATCATCTAGTTGTTTATCTTCTGATACACCTGAAGTTTTCACTGGGTTGCAATTTTGTATATTAAACATCTCCAATACCTTCACTGCATTATTTTTTGAGGATAAAATTATTTCATTTTCAGTCTTGATTTAAGATCCCAAAAGTGTGTATGAATCTGTTGTTTCTTTGATTTCAATATTTTTCATTACATTTTCTATCACTTTATTAAACGTTTTCTTTGAACTTGCCACTTCTAAGAAGTCATCCACATATATTTCAACATAAATATATTCATATTCATTACCTTCTTTTTTCATATGTATTGATAGATCTAACTTGAGCTTCTTCAGGCTTGTTTTCTCTAATATTTCATTGTGTCTCTCATACTAACTCTTCCTGATTATAGTAAACCATAAATACTATGCTTGATCAAGTAAACTTTATCATCAGGTAACTCATAACCTTTTAGTTCCGCTTTTAGTATTCCAAGGTAAGCTGTTTTAACATCATAGGATTTCACAATAGACTTCTTTTTCTCTGCCAGTGTCAAAAGAACTCATAATGAATCCTATTTCTTCACTTGATTAAAACTTTCTTCAAAGTCAGTGCCTTGTTTCCATCCACAACCAACAGCAATAACTTTTTTTTTCTTAGGTCTATCTATTGGTTCTCACACGTTATGCATTTCTAAAGAGTTAATTTCATCATCCATAATACGTTTCCCTCTCATTAGATATTATGGCACTTTTACATGTGTCAGGTGTAAAATGTGTTACTGCATATTCTTCATAATCATATCTGGGTCTTCATATCCATCTGGGTATTTTTCTGTCTCTAATGGGTCATTCTGCCTCATTTTCTTCAGCATCTGAGCTGCTGATGTCTTTTTCTTAATTGTTTGCTGTTGTATCCATTTGTTCTTGCAAATCTGGTACTTCAGTTTTTGCAACATTCTTTTCAGAAACTTTCATCACCTATACTATAATCAATTTCCATGTAATTTACTTCTTTCTTCTGTAGTTCATCCAGAACATATCCAATTGTATATTCATCAAATATTATGTCCAATGATTTTTGTATTTTTTTTCTTCTATATTAAATATTCTATATGCCTTTCTTTCTCTTGGGTATCCAGTGAATACACCTGTCTATGTTTTAATAGTTTCTAATTTATGTCTTTTGTTGTTATGAACTTCATAATATGCTAAGTATCCAAAAGGCTGTTAAGATGCCAAACTAAAGGCTTCTTGGAATTCCAAAGCTCCATTGGTGTTTTGTCCTTTCAGCTCGTAGTAGATGTTATATTGTACATATATTATGTAGTTGCAACTGCTTCAGCTCAAAATTGTAGTGGTATCTATGATAAGAGTCTTGCTTAATCAAGTAATGTCTTGTTTGCTCTCTCTGCTGCCCCATTGCTTCTAGATGTATAGAATGTGGTCATTTCATGCTTTATTCCTTTCTAGTTTAAATATTGAGGCTTTCATTGACAACTTCTAAACCATCATCAGTCTTTTGACTTTGGTATTTAATTCATTATCTCTTCTTATATGGTTCTACAAAGCTTCACTTGCATCACCTTTTGTCCTCAAAAAAAGAAAAATCTTCTTAAATATTGATTTACTACTGTCATCATATATTTTTTCTATTCAAAGATGCTATTCTAAATGGCCACATAAATCTACATATAAAACTTCAAATGGTTGTTTTGATGTTCAGAATAAGTGTTTTCATATAAACAATGATAATTTACCTGTAACATATCAATTGCAAATTTTAGCTTCTCCTTCCATTTTCTCCAATCCTCAAACCATTTTCTTCATTAACATCATTTTAAAGTATTCTGAATTAATATGGCTAGTCATTTATGCTACACTTCATGTAAGTTTTATTTTGAAACATGTCTCATCTTCTGCTTCAGCCTTTTGGAGTATTAATTTTACTACAAACATGTTTTCTTTGAATTTTCTTTCACATATCAATTTTCAATTTTCATCATAAATATAGCACCTTGCTTATCGAGTACAACCTCACTTCCATTTTCTTCAATACCTGTCACAGACATCAAGATTATACATCAGCTTAGGAATACATAAAACATTTTTTAACCTTATGTTATTGGTGTCTCTTTCTGCTGTAGCTTCTTATTTCCCCTGGGTAAATTGATTCAGCAGTTCTACTTTCCTCAGCCACACTGATAAATTTATTTTTTCTTTTATATTTTCCATCCCAGTTTCACTATGAGTTATGTGTTATGTACCAGCAGAGTCTAAATACCACTCAGATTTTCTTCAATGATTTCTTTTTCACTCATTGTTAAAGTCGATTCTTTCCTTGAAAAGGATCCTTTTTTTTTATATTCTTGCTTGCTTATTTTTTTGTAAATTTACATTTTTCCATTCTGATGTCTTAGGATGGGCCATGTAGAATTACTTGTCAGATATATGTAATTCTGCCCACAGGTATTACTTTTGCATTTCATGTGTTACAATATTTCTCAGAAAACACATACTGAAAATCTATGTTTTTATAATTAAAGTACTATGCATATAAATACTTAGATTAGAAACAATACCATTATTATATACATTTATTTATAATACAGAGTGGCCAAGATAAAAGAGGCCGGTATACAGAAGTACAAATACTTACTAATTTTTATTTAAAAGTAGTAAATACAGAATATTATGAATAACAACATACTGAACATTCAATAGTTCACCGGAGGTGTTGTTATTCAAAATATTCTGTATTTACTACTTTTAAATAAAAATTAGTAAATATTTGTACTTCTGTATTCTGTATCTTATCTTGGCCGCTCTGTATAAATACAAACAGAGAAGATTTTTTGTTAAATAATGTAACATGCAAGTATAATGCCCATAGGCATGGCTTCCTGTTTAAAAGATGAAAACTACCTGTCCACAATGTGTTAAAAAATGCCTGGAAACTGAGAAAAACAGAGAAGAAACAACCTGTTTGTTAAGTGTTAAGTCCAGTAACAATTTTATCCATTAACAAATCTTATTTGTTTGTCATTGGCCTTGTGCCAGAAGTTAATGGCCAATGAAATCCCCCAAAATTTCCTTATCTACAGCAGTTTTTTTATTCTGATAATTTCAAAGGTTTTTAATGCTTATTACAATTACATGTCTGTTAAATTTGTCTTTTATTTATTGTTTAATGAAGTTTTAATTCCGTTGTTGAATATTAGCTGGAAACTAATGCTGAACTTTTTATATTGTTAAAAGTGCAAATAGATTAATATTTTGTAATCATCGGCAAGCGATAGAGATAGATTTAAAAAAAAAGATTGAAATTTAATTTAAATGTTATAATAAATGAGTAAAGTGTGATACAGTTTTCAAACAAATTGCACTTGAAAGTAGATTTTTTTCCCTATATAACTGTGTAAAAATTGAAAATGTGTGATGGTTAGAAATTTAAAAAAATGCAGTAACAAAAATCGCAAAACCAAAATTTTATTGGCAAGTGTTGCCATTCACAAAATGAGGTCAGCGTTACTCTCGGACACATTTGTCCTTTATAATATAGATAGTAGATTAACATTTATGAATGTTATGAATTTTAATATACAACATGATTTCAGTTTTAACTTAGGCTACATTTAATTATGTATGAATGCTCTCAGAACATCAGCAAGCATATTTTTAATTTGCAGTAAAATATTTTAAATTAAAACTTTTCCCAATTTTTAATGGCTTCTTTACTTGATAATGAGATGAAAAACTAAAAATGAAATGGCTATGTGGATCTGTTGAAAAAAAGAAACATGATTAATTAAAAAAATAAGTAAAACACTTTTCTAAAATTATTTATTCTTTTCATTAATTGAAAATGGTCTATAGAAATGCTTATTGTTGTAGCTCAGTTGTCTGTTGATCATCATTATCACATTATATATAATCTCAGGAATTACTTTATGCAGGATAGAAATTTTAGTTACATCCAGTATAGCATTTGAAAACTTAACAACATTTAAAAAAAAAAAATTGTTAAATGAATATTTTCTCTAAAATGTTTTTAAGTTTAAATAATTTTTGCGGCGTATGCAGCACATGACTTGCATATCCAGAAGATCTGCCACTGATATTAATTTATAACAAAATGGAAGTACATATATCCAATTATATCCAGTGGTTGGAATATCATAGTTGAGATTTATTCTAACAGAATACAACTTTCCTCTGTTCATTATGAGGAAGTACATATTTCAATTTTATTTCTAGTGAAACTGTTTGCTCTGTAAATTTTTAAGTCTACAACAAGTTCTGATTCTAAATTATTTTCCCCCTTTTTTAAATATTTTTAGATGATGAAAAGGAAATATTTCAGTAAATTGCCTATACAAGCAAATGTTTATCCAGTTACAACTATGGCATACATGGAAGATCAAAATAGACGTTTCACATTTTTAACTGGTCATTCAGTTGGAGCTACAGTTTTAAAGCCTGGTAAATTTTCCTTCTTGTAAAATCTCAGTAATACTGGACATTTTGCAAATTTTGTGATGCATTTTGTTTGAATATTAAATATGTTTTCAGGTGTCTTTGATGTTTTCCTTGATAGAAGACTTAATCAAGATGATAACCGTGGTTTACAACAAGGGATTACAGACAACAAAGATACACCTGTGCATTTTAGATTTTTTATAGAGCATCGTAAGATGAATTTTGAGGTATTTTGTTTTATTATTTAAATGTGTTTTCTGAAATTTACTATGTATATTAGCAGATAATTTACATTTTCTTTTCTATAATTTACAGAAAAATATTAAATATATTGTCTAAGCAATTGGTTTGAGCACTGGTTTAACACATTTGTCTGCACTGTATATATGAATGTAAACAAAGAAATTCAATTTTTAAATAATTTGCCAAGGGCATTTTTTTATATTTTTTCCTCCAACTTTAATATTTTTATATATTGTCATATATCATTTAATACTCTTTTTTATAATTTAAAATGATATTACATATAAAAATATTTTATTTATTTAATCATTCATATGTTAAATTACAAAAATGCTCTCCTTTTAGAAATTTATTCTTTCAAATAAATATTTTTTGTCTTACAGAAATATGGTTTCTTAGAGAACATATTTAATCTTTCATCTAGAAATAATTATAACTTATTGAATTAAAAATAAAACCATTTATTCAAACACCAAACAATTAATCCCTTAAATCAATCTTAATATATAGAAAAATCAATAAATTCATATTTAAATCTTATAGATGTATTTACACTATTTATCCAAGGATAATTACATTTCTAAAAACAAAATTTTGTGATTCAGCAGACAATTATGACTTTATTTATAGACTGCAAGATGCAATGCAGAAAAATAAACCAAGTATTTTAATACAAGCAGCTATATATAATATAGTAAAAAAATGGAAAATCAATAAATTATTTTTAAGCATTAACAATCTAAATTTGTCCAAAGTATGAATGAAAAAAAATTTAAACAAAGATTGTTAGACATGACCTATAATCTGCAAAATGCTTGGAACCAAGCTGTGTGGATCTTGCACAATGGTGGTACTACATAATGAATATGAAAACTGTGCCTTGTGTATAGTTAGAATCAGGTGTCCTTGAATTTGGTTTTTGTCATCTTGTAAGTTAACTGCACAATTATTCTATGCTTGATTGCTTTTTTCTACAGTAGACTCTCAATTAACTGGGATTGAATTATCCAGGTTGCATATTAACCAGGATGCACACACCCCCTCCCCCTCTCCCCCCCAAAAGAAGAAGAAAGCACGAAATGTGGTTATGGGAATGTACAGGAAGACTACATTCTTCTAAACCATTCTTATTGTATTGGGCTCATCCAGCGGACCGCTTTTGCTCCCATTCTGGAATGCTGGCAGGTCGGAACATGATCCAACCATCGCCACAGTATCGGTTCTGTCTACATTAATATTAGTTCCGCGCATGCTTTACATTCTCTTCATAGTGTTAACATGTCAAAACACAAAACAGTTATTCTTAGTGTAAATCAAAAGCTGGAAATAATTAATAAATCAGAGAATGGATATACAGTAAAATCATTAATGTGTGACTATGAGATGGGTGATCAAACTATGTGAGGCATTATAAAAAAGAAACAAAAACTAATCGAATTTGCTGGAGCTTTAGATAGTCCAAAAAATGTGTAATAGAAAAACAACAAAAACCTCAACATATGAAGATTTAGATAAAGCCATAGTTTTGTGGTTTAACCAACAGAGAGCTGCCATAATTCCTGTATCAGGTGCTGTTTGTGCGGCTAAAGTCGAACATTTTTTCAGAAAGCTTAAAATACCTGGTGATTTCAATGCTTTGAGTGGGTGGTTAACAAGATTCAAACAAAGATATAATGTATGCAAAATAACTGTCCAAGACGAAAAACTTAATAGTGACAAATAAACAGCTGAAAATTTTGTACGCAAAGAAAAGTTGAGTGCTGAACATATATACAATGTGGATGAAACAGTTTTATATTAAAAGTGTTTGCCACAAAAGACATTAGCATATGCAACAGAACATAAGAAGCAGAAACAACACATAAACAATATTGTGTTGCACTAATGGCTCTGGTTCACATTTTTTAAATTTGTACATTATTGGAACTACAAGAAAGCCAAGAGCATTTTCAAAAATGAAGAAAGATTCAAATTTGTCTGTAAGTTATTACAGCAACAAAACAGCTTGAATGACTGCAAAAATCTTTTGTGATTAGTTTAAAAGAAAGTTTGTACCTGCAGTACGAAAACATTTGGAACATGTCAGTCTTCCTCAAAAAACTTTTCTTCTCCTGGATAATGCACCTAGTCACCCAGCCAAATAAATTTTAAAATTTGAAGATGGGAATATCTTTGTGAGATATCTGCCCCCAAATGTGACAGCTAAAATGCAACCTAGGGATCATGATGTTATTCAAAACCATAAGACAATATACCATAGAAATTTGCTCCTTAAGTTGGCTGAGGAAAGATACGATAATTTGCTTTCTTTTTGGAAAACTCTTGCAGTTTTGGATGCAATTTATTATGATGGTGCTGTATGGAAATTAGTAAAAAGCACCACAGTTAAGAAATCATAGAGGGCAATTTTATCAGATGATGAATATGAAATTCTTACAGAAGACAACGATAGTTCTGATTTGCAGAGAAGAATCTTAGAAGATTTGAGAAAGTGAAAATGTAGATGAAGAAGCAGTGCAACAATTAATGAAGATTTGAATTGAAATGTTAAGAAGTTTTAAGTGACGATGTTATTATGTCACGTGTTGCTTGTGGTTCAAAAGAAACAAGGAAGCTCAAAGAATGTCTTGAAAGTGGGGAAGAATATCCTGTAACTCATCAAAAATAAAGTCACTTTCACTGTGACACATTAGTACACACTGAGGCGTTACTTAATTACTTGGAGCAAGAATATAAAAGCACGCCTGCTGAAAAAATGATGTCGAGAAAGTGAGTAAATGAAAAACGAAAACAGACTTCTATCATTTCATTCTCCACAAAACAGTGAGGTAAACTACATTTCTATTTTTTTATATTGTACTAATTGTAAATCTAAATAATATTAAAATTTATGTTCATTCTCTTTTTTTTTATATTAATGACATATTGTATAATAATTTGACATTTTCTATTCTTTTTCCAAAATTTGCACAAGTTCAATTATCTGAGATATTTGCTTATCCAGGATAAGGCATTCCCAGACCATCCCGGTTAATCGAGAGTCTACTGTATTTGCATTCAGTTCATCCTTACATATCAAAATGTGTTCTGGAAGCACTCTGTGAAATAAGCCAATTATACTGGAGTTAAAAATTTTATCAAGCTGATAATCTTTGCTAATTTTCTGCCCAGACTTTTTGTTTTCAGTTGTCTGCTGCTTCATTATCCACTTCTTGCTTAACAATAGTATTGATTTTATTAAGTGACAATTTCATAATGTTATCATATTGATTTGAAACTGTTCCAGGTTATGTGATTTTAATAAGGGGCTGATTTTAATAGCAGCAAGCACTGTATAAAAAAATATACTATCAACTTTAAGATTGGCAAAATCTTTGCTTTGACTGAATATTAATTTGATAAATTGTTTGGTAGGCTTTTTACTGAAATCATATCTGCATGTATTAGGACATTATTGTAGATATACAGGGTATTTTGTATTGGGCATAGCAAGAATCCTCACTCTAAGTACATACAAATTGGCTAAAGAACCATTCATTTATTATCATTATTTTTTGAGAAAAATGCAAATGAAAAAGTCTGACATCACTTCTGTTGGACATAAAATAAGCTTCATTGGAAATATGAATATGAATTAATGCATATTAGCTAACATATAATGTTTGCACGAGAAGATGCTCAAAATGAGCACCTTGCATATCAAGGAATGTTTAAGTGCAACATGGGATAAGTGAGTTAATATAATCCATTGCAGTGTCTGATAAGTACCTAAATGCATTTCTGTTGGATCAAATTTTAGCCATTCAATGACACACTCTAGTATGTTTCAATATGTGTAGAGCTTATTTTGAGCATCTACTCATGTAAACATATAGTATAATAATACAAATTAATGTTCATGTTTCCAATAAAGCTTATTTTTGGTGCATCAGATGAGACATCACACTTTTTCTTGAAAATGTTTTGTAAAGGTACGGTTCTTTGATAATTTTTTATATACTCAGAGTGAAGATTCTTACTCTGCACATTATATGTGTATACAGTACAGGACCTATTATCAGGAATCCTTGGGACCAAAGCCTTTCCGAGTTTTGGAATTTTCCAGATTTAGGGTCCTCCCAAAGTTTGATTATTTGACAAAATTCATGTTTTTTTTTCGTGATTCTTTGACAAAATTTGCATTTTTTCTGCTATTCTTTGACAAAATTTGCATTTTTCTTCTATGATCCTTTGACAAAATTTCATTTTTTTTGTAGTCCTTTGAAAAAATTTGCATTTTCTTTTTGCGATCCTTTGAAGAAATTTGCATTTTTCTGCGATTCTTTGAGGAAATTTGCATTTTTTGCAATTATTTGATGAAATTTGCCTTTTATTCACGAACAAAATTAGACAAAATTAGAGTTTTTTCTGAGATTCTTTGACGAAAATAGCAGGGTTTTTTTCGCGATCCTTTGACAGAATTCGCATTTTTTCTGTGATCCTTTGACAAAATTTGTTTTTTTTTCTTCGATCCTTTGACATAATTTCACTTTTTTTGTGATCCCTTAATGAAATTAGAAATTTTTTCGCAATGCTTTGAAGAAATTTGCAGTTTTTTTCGTGATTATTTGACAAAATTTGCGTTTTTTTTAAAATTTTTTATCCTTTAACCAAATTTGCGATCCCTTGATGAAATTTTACATTTTTTTCGGAGTTCTTGGAGGAAATTTGCGTTTCCTTCACAAACCTTTGATGGAAATCACGTTTTTTCTGTGATTTGTTAACAAAATTAGCATTTTTTCACAATCCTGCAACGAAATTTGAGTTTTTTTTTTTACTTTTGACAAAATTCACGTTGTTTCCACAATCCTTTGAAGAAATTGTCTATTTTTTCTGCGAACGATAGACATAATTGTTTTTTTTCAGCGACAATCATTCAAAATTCAAGATATTTTTATGTTCGAATTTTTGCACTGAAGACTAAAATTTTCGAAACTGAATGCCTTAAATTTTTAAGAAAATTCAGAACAGAATCCCCCTTGATGAAATAAATATATAACTATTTTTTGTTTCTAACGAATCGTAATATAAATTAATTTTAAATGAAAATTTTAGAGAAAAATGATTTGTTTCTAATTTTGGGAAGAGGGGGGGGGGGGGGACCGAAGTAACAATATTTTAGTGATTACACACTGAAACACAATGGACTGAAAAAAAATTAGAAATCGGTAAAATTTTTGAAAAATTTCAGAAATTCTAAAATTTTAGTAAAAATTTACAAATTTAGAAAATTTTTGAATTTTTTTTTCCGGACTTTGGGTCTTTCCGGATTTTGGAATTCCAGATAATGGGTCATATACTGTACCACATATACTGCACTCGGTAAATGTGATCTTGTCATAACACTGTATTTAAACAACTTTCACCATATCAATTAATTAAGTTCTGTGTAGCTGCAATTTATTAATCTGTTCACACTTGTTTGAGTAAATATAATTACAAGTTCAACGTCTGACATGATCAAAAACTAGAAACAAGTTTATTTCACAATATGAATTATGTTTCCTTATAATGATGTGCTTACCCTTCACTTTGTATGAACTTTTATTTGTAATTTAATCACTTACTTGGATTACCTACTTTTACTTTGGTTTTATCAGGATGCAGAATCTAATATTTAGCAGAATCCATCAATTCTTGTATATCTCTTCATTCATTCAGTATTAATGCTACAAACAAATGTACTGTGCATGTAAAGTTAGCAACTAAAAATAGAATAACAAAGAAAAGAGTAAAGAGTTAAGATAAAGGAATTGAACATCAATTTATTAGTGCCATGTGAATTGAACTTAAGGGTATGGCATCTTTCAGACAAATGTGTATTCTGCATATTCGTAGTTCAATATATATATATCTAAAGAATTGCAGTATGAGGTGTAGGGTGACATTTTTCTTGACATTTCAGGAATTCTTAATTGTTGTAGTGAACAAATGTAAAAACTTTGAACTTTAACTGCGTTTATTCATTTTCCACATTTATTTTCCTCAAAAGGCAGAATAATCTTTCTTTTTAATTTATTTTATGTTGTAATTATGTAAGGTTCCCTTCTTATCGATTACCAGTTGCAAATTTCTAAAATGTTAGTTTCCGAGATATAGTTTCAACTACAAAAATGTTTTAAATGTTGTTTTTCATCATATGGAAATCTATTTATGTGAAAATAGATTTCTATGACCAAAACTTATTGAGTTATGATGCTTTGAATTTTATGGACTTATGTCATTTTCTGGCACTAAAACAAGAAAAAGCCGTTTTTAGTGATGAAGTTCAGTCTAAATCTTATTCAACCTATATGATGATAAATTTGTTTGTATTTTTGATGAATAAATTGATTTGGTGAAATGGATCCACCGAGACCATCCATGTGACTCTAAGTTTAGCAAACTTAGAAGTGTTAAGGGAGATTTGCCTCCCCAAATGTTCTAAGGTGAGTTACGTAACTTGATATTGAATGAAAAAAACAGTGTCAAGTAACATGTTTTTGAAAATTTAGATCTTTTATAAAGGCCTTAGAAAACATTAATACTGTTTAAGCTTTTATTAAATACATCTTTATTTTTTTATCTACTCTTTATCATTTGGAGGATATTATCATCTTCTATTCAATTATAAAATTTTAGGCAAATCAGGGACCTAAATGTTCTTTTCCATATTATAAAGTAAAGTATATAATTGTTTTTTTTTTTAAATCCATTAACCCTCTGACCACTTAATTTTTTTCAAAATCCTTTCGACCAATATGTAATTGACCAGTATTTCCTCTATTATGTATTTCAAATCATGTATTTGAAATATATAGTAAATTTATCATTTGCATTTTTACTTTTTGACTGTGGAATTTTTATAACAAAATTGTTTCAAAATTTGTGTATTATATAAATTTCTGTGGAAATCACTGGATAAGCAGTCAGAGGGTTAAGCTATTTACAAATGCATAGTTTAAAACAAAAATGTTATTATCACTTCTGGTGATTTTGTTTTGTTTTCATGTCTAGTACAGCTTGTTTAATATTGTGAATAATAATAGAAGTAATAAAGATGAATGTTTTACTTTTGCGTGAAATATGTAAAAATTAATTTTTTTTTTTTTTTTAGGGTACATCTTTATATCCATCTTTATTAACTCATCATACATCACTATCCCATTTGCATCCAATTTTTGTTTTAATGCGACTGAGGCCTGATGTTGATCCTCATTTTGTTCTTCGTAATCCTACTATTCATTTAAAATCAACTTATTCCCCAATACAGTCAGAAATGCCATGTGACATTCATATGCTGAATCTCAGAACTTTGGCTTGTCCATCTGGACCTAACTTTGTTCCTTCCAGAAAATCTGTGCTTTACGTACATAGACTGGGATTTGATTGCAATTTTGAAATGATTGGGAATTGCTCATATCATAATGGAACAGTAAGTTTCATTTGGTTTTTATTATGCTTTTTTTGTTTTACTAATATTTGCATATTTATTTGCAAATATAAGCCTATTGCATTATACACTTCAAAACTAATATTGATTATATTAATGTAATTTGTATACTTTAAAGTGCTAAATATGCATGTTTCATTATGTTTATATCATGCTACATGAATAGTAATTGTAGTCATAGCTGCCAACCTTCACTTATTTTTAAGTCTCATAAAACAATAAATTATCTATATATATATATATTTATCTTACATGGCGTGGAAATAAGCTGAATTTCTAGCTTAACATTTAGTAACAACTGTAGTTTCCAGAGTCTCAGACCAATGAAAAAACTAGACTGTGTAAGATCAGCTCTGCCTCCAATATGGCGGCCAGTGTGAGAGCAGTCAAACTCAAACTAGCAATTATTAAAAATAAAATAACATGTACATAATCCAAAATGTTTGAGTTGATTCCTCATTTTAATTATGAGTAATATCGTTAATTTGAAATGAATTCTCAACTCTTATTTAGAATTTATTTACGAATTTCACTCACACGAAAATCGGAGAGAATAAAAATATCAGCTGTCTAGATTGCACCTGCTGCCATCTGTTCCTATCTTGATGAAGTAAAAAATAATTTATTTTGAAAAACTCTATAATCAATTAGAACAGTAAAATGTCAAATGAAATTTAAACAATGATATTCCTATCATGTTGTGTTTTTTTTAAATGAATTTAAGCCGTGCTGTACAATATTATAAGTGCAGTGAGTTTTAAACTAACTGTGTTTCCAAGATCATTTTTTCATAGTATTTGAAAATAGATGAAAATAATTTATACCCATTGGTAGCACCAACTAAATGTATTTTTAATTGTGTTTTCAATTACTTTTTATACATTTAAAAAAATTGTCAATTTCATATGTTAAAATGATTTATGGTAGTACTTATTCTGGCTAGAGTTGCTGCAAAAATGAAAAGGACTGAGCGAGCGAAGTGAACTGGGACCACAAAGCAGTCTTAATGTGAATTGCTTCGCAATTCACGGGGGTTGGCAAGCATTAGCAAGTAGAGGGCTGAGCCCCCTAGTATTAAATAAAATAAGTTAATAACCATACAGAAACAAGAAGCATTTCATTAAATATTTTTTGTGTTTCAAATTATATTTGACTGTAAAAAATTTGACAATTATAGTTGTAATGAACATTTACATGTGTATAAAGATCATTATCTCAGTTTGTCATTTAAAAATATATCATTTGTTATTTTTATATTTGCAGGTTTCTTTTTTTAACTTTGATTGTTGCAAATTAAATGGCCAAATTTAAGGCTGATTTGAAAATAATAAAAAGTTTCAATAAATAAAAGAAAACTGCCCTATTAAACTGACGGCATTGAGCTCACAGACTATTCACACTAACTGTAAATTATATTCTTATTTCAAAGAATTTGAAATAAGCCCTCGAAAAATGAAGAAATCGGCAATATATTAAGAGGGGGGAACCATCCCCCGTTTCTCCTTCTTATAATTAACCAATGAACCCATAAAACTAATCAGAGAAGCGCCTTACCACAATGAGCCTATATACAAAATTTGAAAAAATCGGATAATTCTGCATGAAAAATCCATTTATATAAATTAAGGGGGGGTTAGCCCCCCGTCCCCCCTTTATACTTAACCAAAGAACCCCCAAAACTAATCAGAGAAGCACCTTATCACAATGAACATATATATAAAATTTGAAGAAAATCTGATAATTCTGCTTAAAAAACCCATTTATCTATATCAAGGGGGGTTAGTCCCCCCCATTCCCCCCTTTGTACTTTACCAGTGAACCCCCAAAACTAATCAGGGAAGTGCCTTACCACAATGAGCCTATATACAAAATTTGGAGTAAATTAGATAATTCTGCATGAAAAACCCATTTATCAAAATTAAGGGGTGGGGGGTAGCCCCTGTTTCCCTCCTTTACACTTCACCAATGAACCCCCAAAACTAATCAGGGAAGCCCCTTACCACAATGAGCCCATATAGAAAGTTTGAAGAAAATCGGATAACTCTGCATGAAAAAAATCATTTATCTAAAATAAGGGGGGAGGATTAACCTCCCCGTTACCCCTTTATACTTAACCTATGAACCCCCAAAACTAATCAGGAAAGAACCTTATCACAATGAACCTATATAAAAAATTTGAAGAAAATTGGATAATTCTGCATGAAAAAACCATTTATCCAAATTAAGGGGGGTTAGCCCCCCCCGTTCCCCCCCCCTTTATAGTTAACCAATCAATCCCCAAAACTAATCAGGGAAGCGCCTTATCACAAGGAACCTATAAACAAAAGTGGAAGAAAATCGGATAACTCTGCATGAAAAATTCATTTATCTAAATTAAGGGGGAGGATTCCCCCCGTTAGCCCCTTTATACTTAACCTATGAACCCCCAAAACTAATCAGGAAAGAACCTTATCACAATGAACCTATATACAAAATTTGAAGAAAATTGGACAATTCTGCATGAAAAAACCATTTATCTTAATTAAGGGGGGTTAGCCCCCGTTCCCCCCTTTATAGTTAAACAATCAATCCCCAAAACTAATCAGGGAAGTGCCTTATCACAAGGAACCTATAAACAAAATTGGAAGCAAAACGGTTATTTCTGTCAAGAATTATCGCGTTACGTACGTACATACATACATACATACAGAATGGATGGGCACATAAGCTCTCAGGCTTTGATAGCCTGTGAGCTAAAAAGTGACACTATGACTGAAATTTTAAAGTACTCAATTAAAAAAAATAATAATACAGAGAGATCCATGACAATTACATGATCTAATAACAAAATGTTTAGATTTCAGATCTTTTTCAATTGTTTTTTAGCTCTATTATTTCAAAAGTATGCAAGATTTAAATCTTTTAATTTTGTGAAAAATGCAGAATCTCAGTTTTATAACCTCTCTAATTAAACAGATTTTTAAGGTAGAAATTTCTTGAAAATGGATTTGTCTTATTTTCTATATACTTTTTAACATACAATGTATGAGAAAAATCCAAAACAGTGTGTCAATCCATGATTGTCGAAATTCTGTGGATTAACACATTTTAAAAAATCAGTCTCTCTTGAAACTATGAAGTCTTCCGCTGCCCAGCAGATTAATGTATTTTCAGCAAATATCATTTATTAGGCAAAAAATTTTTGAAGAACCTCAAAAATTAATCAGTTAGGAACAAGTCAGAAGTGTATGTGGTATAAACTATAATTTCATATTAAAAATATTTGATAATAATTACTTGCACTAGCCTTTAAAAAATACATTAATTTATTTTAAAACACATCAAAGAACAGTGTACATGTCCAAAACCTTCAAAGAACACTTTCAAAATTACACTAAAACTAGTCAATATGTTAAAAGTTCTAAAAATATTTTTGCCTCTTGTTCCCAAGGCATCTTCAATTACTGATGTTATGTTTCTTCCTCACCTGTGAATCCATTGGAAACTCCCTTTTTGAAGCTTTTGTACACGTATTTCTTTGATGTGTTTTAAAATAAATTGTCTGCTTTAAAGGGTAGTACAAGTAATTATTATGTTAATAAATGACATTATGGATGATAATAGATAAAAACTGTTTAAATAAATATATATTTGATTTATTTATGTGGTCTAATGCTATCTTGAAGCAGAGCACATACATATGGAGAAAGATGAATTGTAGTTTTTTCTTGTTTTCCAGTGTGTCTACGAATTTTATCTTGCCCTATGTAAGCGGAGCTGTACATATATAACATTATCAACATTTTGGTAATTTTGGAACCACTCTCACCTTATGGTATCATACATTATCACTCCTTGACTGCTCCACTCCTCTTAATGATATATTGTTATCAATGTCAAAAAATTATTTTTATTTTGACATTTTTTTTCTACTTTTTTTATGCATTTGCATTGATATATAAG
Source organism: Maratus michaelseni (assembly GCA_963931845.1). Lineage (NCBI taxonomy): Eukaryota > Metazoa > Arthropoda > Arachnida > Araneae > Salticidae > Maratus > Maratus michaelseni. The sequence continues at coordinate 232,966,023 of OZ007599.1, forward strand.
TATGGTTTTACATTTATTATATGTATACTTAACTGATTCAAATGAAGAGAAGAAGTTAATAAAATAGCACTATTATACATGAAATAACTTTATATCAAATAAGACCTAAAGTAGTATGAAACAGTAATATGAAACATATAAGAAAGTAGGTTTCACAGAATATCTTCCCATGTGGGAACTAGCTTGATGGGACACTTTCCATTGAATGTTGTATTTAAGGTATTTTATCAATATCACAATCCATTTCATCCATCCATTACAGTTTATTACTTAGGTAAACCATCAATTCATTTTGTCTGCATATAGCAATGCAAATAGACCTTACCTTAGGTGCGCAAATAAAGTCTCCACAATTTACTGAATGATTTTTCAAAGACTTTAAAGTGCTGTAGTAAATGTCACATTTTCTACAAATGTGTTTTCTAAAGTTTCTTCTTTTACTGATGCAAGAAAAGTATCATACAGTAACTCTTTTACTTCTTTTAAAGTAGGTTATATCTGTTTCACTCGATCTTGTGTCAGTTGGCTGATAAACAAAGGCAAAAATGTTCTTTCTTTCTTAAAATGAAGACCTTCACTCATTGGCACTGGAACAGGCAAGAACTGTCTTTTCAAAATGTAATCAATCATCGACCTTTTGGGAGAGCAGCAACTAGGATTGTTATATTTAGTTATTTGACAGATATTTAAAACATCTCATGTGCTCTTTCTTCCAGTTTTGGCATATTTTGGCACTCGAGCACTCACCTCCAAGTTCTACATATTTGGCAACTACCAGAAAATTATCAGTAGTGACGTCATTCCATACTTCAGCAACACGTTTGTCGTGGCTTCAAAATTATTCTTTTCTTTTTCAATATCAATTGTTTTGCCAATGACATCCCAGTGAGTCCCAAAGTGATCATGAGGTAGAACCAACCCTGCAAAATCGTCATGGCACACAAGTTCTGAGAATCCTGGTAAACTCATAACTATGTCCAAATCAAAGGTGTGGGTGGCTGCTGTTGAAAAATCATGTTTAGTCAAAGGAATGGTTATATAAGTAGGCCCAGAATAAGATATTCTGATTGGATAGCACAGTGCCACTTATTTTATTTCAGGTCCTCTGTATACACTGGGAATAAGTTTATGTTAGGCTGCTTTTACAAAATCATGATCTGGCAATCGAATACTATATTCCAAATGCATGAGCAATGGAGTCTGTTTATTCGCAACAGTAATTTCAATTGGCATATGGCACTTATCATCCACCAAAAGAAAAGCAACGTCCTGAGTGGATAATTTAGCTAACAACTCTTTCAAATGGGATATTGTCATCCTACATGCTCACTGTCTGTGCATGACTGCTCCTTTTATTGGATTGTGGTTCGCATAAGCAGACAAGCACAGTTGTATGGTGGCATTTACCTTCTATAGTATTGAAATTTCTTGGGGGTAACCTCAAGTATCTAGCTGTTCTACTCAGTTGAAATCTTAAATTTTTAAATTCTTCATGCAGATCATCCAGATTCTTGCATGCATTTAAGGTTTTGTAGCATCTTTGGACATCTGCGTTAGCTCCTTGCTTTGCGAGTTCACATATCAACCTTAAAATTTCTGAATTAGTTGCTTTCTAAAGCTGGTCGCCCAACTTTTAAACCAGTTTCTTTGCTTCAAGATTTTTTTTGCAACATTTCATAATGCATTCTCTTTTTTGCCTGTAATTTTTGTTACTTTCAGACAATTGTTTGAGTCTATTCAAATGCTTTTCAAGTTTTGCCACATCATCTTTAGCTTGTTTAATTTCAGCAAAGCTCATCTCAGCAAGTCCAATGTCTTTCTTGTGGATAAGAATAAAAAGGCTTTCTTGTGCAATTTTAATTTGTTAAATCAATGCTCTTTCAGCTGGAGCTTCTCATAGAATATTACACCCTGTGGAATTCTCACTTGCACTTGTTGGCTGAAGAGCTGTTTGGATCAACGACTTTGGTGCATCAAAACTTGAAGAACTTTTCTCCATAGCATTTTTAGATTTTTCTGCTGGTGTCTCAGCCTTAGAAGTAGAAGCCTATTTGAAACGATCCAAAATAAAATAATGTTGCATATAGAATAACAGCATTGTATACAATTTTTTAAAAGCATATTTCAAATATTAATATCTTATTAAATTTGTTGCAAAGTGAAATTTTATTCTTGCTCACTTAGTAACTTCAAAAACTTATTAAATTCAATTATGGAGATTTCATGTCAAACTTTGATGTAATATTTAAATGTTTTAAGCAGTAGAATTAGTAGAATAAAATTTTAAAAGTTATTTTAAATAGTATAATTTTAAAATCTTGAGATTAGTTGAATTAAGAAAAAAACTGTTTAAGTTAAATTTTTACACTATTTTATTTAACTTAACTAGGATTTTTGTATGTAAACATGGAATTTTGTAATCAAATTTTTACTTACTTTCTGATATGCAAGAATTATAAAAAATATATAGATTGGTGTTTTTCCAATTACAACAAATAATACAACATTTTATGTTTTTAAGAGCTTAATTATTAATTTTAAGGCATTTTCCGTTAGCTAGTGATAAATCACAAAAAATCTTTGTTTACAACTGTTTACGAGTTACAAAAACAATGGAGTTAATTATGCATCAAACCACTCTCACCAGAATATGCCAAAAGGCTACAACAAACTATTTTAAACACTAAAAAGTAGACAATATAAATAAAAAATAAAGAGTAATATATTTTTAAAATACTCTGATATGATTTAATAGTTTAATATTAATTAAATTATGATTATATCTTGAGAAAACAATTTACAGATCCTGAAAAGATAGTTTAAATAATGTTTGTTTTCCTTCCCTGTTGCCATATCTTAAAAAAGAAACAGCAAAAATTATGTTTTTTTTTTTTTTAAATAAATTGAATAGTTCTCACTTTTTATCAAGTGTAAATCAAAGTGGTGAATTTTCCTTTGGGTCCCATGCCAAATTAACATAATGTAACAGGAAACTTTTGGAGTTACATGAATTTCAGTCATGAAATTCATCTAAAATTCATGTTATTATGTCATTCATGTAACAATTCAGTCATGATATTCATTTATGCATGAATCTTAAGATAAACATTGATTACTTAAAAAAGGGTGTTCTTTTTTTTAAAACTATTTTTACTTTTTTTAAAAAATCTTGTTTATAAACATTTGAAATAGTTTTTTCTTTTCAGAATATTTAATTAGGATTAATTTATGTTGGCAATTTACTTTTCCAGTATTGCCTATCTTACATTAAAGAGCATGAGAATCATTATATAATAATTTCAATAGTTTAAAAAAAAATGAATTCTATTTTAATAAGTAATATTTACCACTGTTAACCACTGAGACAATAAAAAAAATTAATAAAGTTTGATGGCTGAATATTTTTGAAAATTAATTTTCTTTATTCTGGGCATGTTAAATATTAGTACAATGTTGAAAGTTCCAATTTTAAGTTTAATAAACCCGTTCTTCTGAAATGGATACTTTGTTTTAAACAATAGTTTTTAGAGTATTTGATTAAACAAAAAAGTATTTCTGAACATATTAATTTCAGATTTAATTAAAAATTTATTAAAAATTTAATTATTTATAACACTGCTAGGTAGTTTTAAAAAGTTATCTTGCATTTGCCCAAACTGCAAGAATACCTGATTTCCTTTTTTTTGCAGGTGTACCCAACTCTTCTAGTTTTCTCTGAAGCATATTTTCAAAATCTTGATTCTTTTTACAATCATTCCAAAACAAAATTGCTTCTTTTTGGCATGCTTATTTTGTACTATAATCTGGATATGCTGCTTCAAAACATTTATAAAACTCTAAAAACTTTTTATTTTTATCCATGATGAACCATATAGTGGCGACAAAAAAAAAAGGAAAATTATGATTTTATAAAATGTGAAAATGGACCAACACAAAATTCATCTAATTATTTTCACACATTTTCCAATTTTCTATTTTGATCTTGTCATCTTGCACCTGCCTCCTGTACAAGGAAGAGAGCAAGCAGAACTTCTTATCAACAAAACTGGTGGACAACATTTTTTCTCTGACACCTTTTCTTTACAAGAAAACGTAACAAATATTATTTCAAACTGACTTCGTCCCTTGTTTCTCCAACAGGCGATTATATTTGCAGATGGCAGAACAATGGGAATGCTGAACAAACTTCATATTTTTGAATGAAATGAATTTATAATCATTTAATGGCTTTATTAATAACTTTGTGTTTTCATAAAAATAGATAAGGCTAGAAAAATGTGACTATTTTTATGTAAAGAAAAAATTATAAAAAAATATTTTTTGGTTGGATCAATAATGATAACAATATCAAAAGACAACCCCTTTCCTCCTAGAAATATCTTATGGTATCAAACGACATACCTCTCCCACCTCCCTAAAGTGATAACGTTATATATACACAGCCCCTGTGCAGTTTTTTGAAAACAATTGCAACAATAATTTCTGTATATCAGTTATTCAGGATTTTCTTATCTGAAATAAAGATTTTAGCTTTTGTAAAATAATGATTTTCTCAAGCAGAGAGTAGAGAAAGGAAGTTTTCAATAAATTTTACCATTGGATGTCAATTTGACATCAACAGTTTTCAAATTAATAATTTCATTGTGTTTTCTACTTTATCAGAAAACACTCATTATTCCTCCAGAATATTTGAAGATGAAAATTGTCAAATTTGTTAATTATATATATATATATATATATATATATATATATATATATATAATCTTTCTGATTCAATACAACAAACCAGTTTCTTCATCAATATTTTTTATTAGTTATTCATGAAAAAAATACTTATGCATATTTTCATTTTACATCTAACAAGGAGTATTAAAACCTACATTTATTTCTATTTTAATTACAAAATGACACCAAAGTGACTAATATTCAACAATTTCAATTAACTCAGTTATTTAGAAGAATATAATTTGGGTCATGTAACAGAAATTACTTCAAAGTCAAAATAGATAGCTTGTAATGTTGTTGCTTATTTTATTTGTAATATTAATGTAAAATAGTTCAAAATTTAATAATTATCTATCTTTCCCCTCAAAATTTAATTTAAAAAAATATTTTTCATTTTAATCTTAGGCTGTTGAGTTTTCACCTTTTTGATTCTTCTCAAAGCATTGAATTTTTTTTTGAAGCATGTTTTGAAGGAACATTCGAAAATGCAAATTTAATATAGTTATGCAGTGTTCCTATGAAAGAAAATCAGGGTAGAGGATCTGAGATGTTCTCTGGAACCAAAGATAATTTTTTCGATTGTCTTGTATCACCCAAATCACCTGAGTCATCACCACTCTCGGAATTTAGAGTAGAAAATGATACATTGCTAAAACTATCATTATTTTTGCCATCAAATAAATCTAAATAATCAGTTTTGGAATCACTTGAAAGGTCAGTTCAAATAGCTTTAAGCTTTCAGAGATCCGAAACTGATGTCATTTTATACTGTATGTATTTTTAAATCAATCACCTAAAAACCTACTTTTTATTGGGAGAAATTGTTTTCAAATGGCATTTAATGCTGCCATCTATTGATGAAAGAAACAATCACTTTAGAATGTGGTAAACACATTCATAATGTTCAAAACATTGAAAAAACTAGATAGACGCATGCAGCGCATCCATAATGTTGGAGAATAGACTCAGATAGACATGCTGATTGCATTCTTAATGGCCTAAGGGTTAATAATTTCTCATTATTTATTTCCGTCTTTCCTGATTTCAATATATTAAAACAATATAATGCAGTTTTAAAATCTCATTTTTAAGTTTTAGTTTGTCATTCCCCCACATTCTAAAATGTTGAAACAATTAGAATTTATTTTTCTTTCTTCAATGGCCATCATATTTATTTCAGTCGTCTCTTTTTTTTTTTTCCACAAAAAATTAGAATTTGTCACTGGTATTCAGTAAGTCAGCAACTTTCTGGCCCTTCTCATAGGTTTGCAATAATGCCACACAAATTTCATCAAAAGTGGTAATTTAATTATGATTGATCGCAGTCAATTAAAATTTGTACATTTTTTTAATATAACTATCATTATACCTTTACATTAATCACATCAAGTTGGGAATCTAATGTTTATCAATTCTTATCTCTTGTCAATATTGTCTTATCAAAATTATATTCAGTAATGTAGTTCCTATGATCATGAGAGCCCACACACTCCTGGCTAATGAATTTCCTGTTGCAGTTTGGACAATAATTATGTCCAGGTACCCAAATGCTGTTTTTATATCTGCATTCCTTTCAATAAAAGCATAGAGGCTGATGAGTATTTATGCTCTGCTTATTTTCTCCCTTTTTCCAGTTAAAAAAGCATTTCAAATCTGTGATGCAACCTATACGATGTTTTGGACAAACATTGTTATATATCATTAATTTTTATTTATTTATTACTTTATTTTAATAATGCAAGTTAAAAAAAAAAATCTGTAACTATGGAGCTCATTGAAATATTTTTGCACATAAAATGTCATGCAACTCATTTGATTGTAATCTATTAAATCATTCTATTTTCATTGTCTATAGAATCGGAAATTATTCAAGATAGCCTTCATTTGTTAAATATCTTTAAAAAAAAAATATATATATATATATCCATAACTATAAAACTTATTTAAATATTTTTACGCTTAGAATTTCCTCTAACTCATTTGTTTTGTAATCTATTAATTATTCTATTTTCATTGTTTATATATTGCATTCTCATTCATATAATTTAGAAACTAAACTATTTAAAGTCCGTAAAGGATGTCTCTAAAGATCTTTTAGCATGCACAGTAGATTTGTGCAACAACATTAATTTCAGCATAGCATATTGGCAACATGTAATTATTTTATTCAGCATTGATCCATGTATGTTATAATGTAATTGCTTTATATTTATTTATCTAATACAGAGTTGCTGTTCTCTGTAATGCACATAAAAAAAATCATTAGAGGTGTTACTTGTAAAAATTTATATATATTATTTGTACCTACCCCTAATTCAAAACAATAATCTTCATTGTAAATTTCTGTGGTATACATCTCTTTCCAGTGTAGAAATTTACCATGAAGAATATTGTTTTGAATTAATGGTACAAATAAAACATAAAAATTCTCTTCAGTAGCACCCTTGATATATATTTTTTAAATATGCATTACAGAGAACAGCAACTCTGTTAATAATAGTGTGTAAACACTAGGGAATACAAACCCCTCCAGGATTACATTCAAATTTGACAATTTCAAAACTTGCATTCTTCCATTAAAAAGCTTTAAAAATGTCTTAATGGGATAAAAAACAAGAGGCTTGAGTAAAATCAACTAATTTACTCTCTAAAACAAAAACAAGGTAACATATGGATTATTAGCCAATCACAAATGGCCATCACATGCTGCTGTTCTGTTTTGTATAAATCCTTTAAAACTAACACCTAACTTGCAAATTTTAATACTTTTTGTAATTTGCAGATTGTAAATCATAATCAAAATGGCAGCCTGCAAACTCTTGAAGGTTGGTTAGTGTTAAGGTTTATTTTATTAGTTAAAAATGACCTTTTCAATAAAAGTATCTTCTGATACAAAATATGCACAATAAGAATATATTCATAAAAATTTAAATCATTGAAAAAAAGATGGATTTTTTTTTTTAAATGTGGTGCTCACACATTTTATTATCCTGAAAAATCCAGTATCACTCAATGGATTGATAAAAGAACAACAGTGTGCAGATTCTTCAGTGTGCAGACCTTTCCACATTCATGAAAATTGAAAACAAAAGTGATTTAAATTTATGAAATAGTTATCCCATACAATTTTATCATCTAATAACTGCATGAAAGGATATTGGTACATTTTTAAGAATAAAATATGCATTTTCAAATATGCCTTTTCCAATAATGGTATGATTTAAATTGGCAGATTGTTTTTAATAGCGTGAGGGGGATATAAAACTAAGCTGTACCTACAGGTGCCCGTCAGGCGTGTCAATCGCCATTCTCAAGTTCTGAAGAACTTTTAACAAGTATGACCAGAAGAGTCCTGTGTGCTCTACAACCAGTGGGGGTGCTGTTCTCCCAAGAGATTGACAACATAGGTTGCTTTGATTTGCGGTGGAGCTCATCCTCTTAGGACACCACCACTTTACACTTAGGGATGGGCCAGAGTCCCACAGCAGCTTCAGGAACCAGGCCCTAGGCCTTAAGCCAGATATCCTGTACCATAGCTCTTAACTTCCAATATAGAATTGAGATCTGCCGGCATCCTATTTTTGTATTCTCAATAAAAGTGTTTTTGGGAAGCAAGTATAAATGTCAACTTAAAAGTTTAATAAAGCTTAAGAAAAATGTATTGAAGGAAAAAAAAAACTGCTGATATGATGTTACAGTGAAATAATGCTTAAGGAAAAATTATTAGAGAAAAAAAAATGTTAGATTATAAAATATGTATTTTCATGACCAGTAGGAATGAGATGGGTGTTTCCGACAATGAATGAGTTTACAGTCATCATTTAGATTATGTATATGTATATATTTTTTGACAGCCAAAAAATTTGACCAAATTGTCAGGGCAGAAATGACCCCGTCAAGACTTTCTGATGGGACCATGCTTGATTTTTTGTTTTAGTAGATTGCAGACTTTAAAACCTTAAGCTTTTAGAGCAGTATAGTTGCATGATACCAATTCAACACAGTTTCTCAACTTTGTAATAAGCATGATAATAATGAGACTGAATATACCCTCATTTAAAATTGAATTAACAATTTTCTTAACATCATTGTTTATAATTATTTTATCAGAGTAAACATTTTCAGCATTTTGTTGTATTGCAAATAAAATTTGATTTTGACAAAAAAAAAAAAAAACATTGGTACTTTTTTATTTCTAGTATCACTTTTTCTAAAATCAACACAATTTTTATTGTGGAAATTTATTGTAATCATTTGTAAGTCAAGTAAATTTATCACTTTTTTGTGTAACATTTATTAAAAAGAATATTTTTTCAGAAATGTAAACTGTGTTTCTACATAAATTTCAAAGTCTAAAAACTTACATCATATTTAGTTATTTAAAAATAAAAGTTATATTATTTGAAAAATTCTTGTTCATAAAATCTCAGGACACATTGTGGGATACCGGGATTTCATTTAGGTAATCCTGAAGTCTTGGGATTGGAAATTAGTTTCAGGATTATATTCTCTAGTAAATACATAACAATGCAAATATCAGAATGAGCACATTTCTGTACTCTTCCCATTTACATTAGTTTCAAATCTCAGTGCATCCATAAACCAAGAAAACATAGATTTCATTTAACAACTCAATTCATGAAACAAGAAAACAGTGACTGCAAATAGACTGTTGTTTCTGTATCTGTATTGATAAAACTGTAAATAGAAGAATGGGTGTCAGATAAGTAAAAGTATAACTATATATATATATATATATATATATATATATATATACATACATACATACATACAGTAAAACCCGCTTAAGAAGTTTTCCAAGGGAATGGAAGGCAAAAATGTCTTAAACGGGAAATCTTCTTAAATGGGAAATTAAGAATGTTTGAAACAATCATTAGTTTAAGTTTTCATAGTCAGGAGAGGTCTTTTACATTGTTAAAATAATACATAAATTTATATAAAGTTGAGTTTTACTTAAGAAATTTAAACTGATTTGCACATTTTAAAAAATCTGTCAATCAAGTAAAAATGCATAATTACCTTAGAAACTCTTTATTTAATCCAGTGTTTGAAGACAGAGAGGGGACATTTCTCTTTAAGCATCATTTGATATGCTTTTACAGAAAAAATCGGTTATAGATTTTTGTTAAGTTTTTAAAAATTTCCTCAGGCACATTTTCAACACTTTCGATAAAATGGCAAAATGTTTCTAGTCCTTTCACAGCATCCAAAAAACTAGGAATTTCCACATGCTCTTCCTCAGTGTCCACTCATTTCTTCATCTTCTGTAACCTCACAAATATCATCTACTGTAAGCATTTCACATGGCAATATCTCGTCATCTACTGACACATACTCTTCAAATGATGCTGTGAAATCCATCCTTCTTTGTAACGTCTTCCAATCATCTTCAGTGTCCAATTCATATTCTTCTGTTGATTCTCCTTCCAAAAATCCTGCTTTCTGGAAACAATTGGCAATTACAGATGGCGTTATTAACTCCCATACAGATAAAATAAAATGAATAGAGTGCAAAACGTTCACTTTTCCTATCTCTCCAGTATTGTCCAGTTTTTCAATCATCCAATTCACAAGCCGTTTTCTATAGTGCTGCTTAAACATTTCAATAACTCCTTGATCCATCGGTTGCAAAACCGAAGTCGAGTTCGGTGGTAGGAAATGCACTTTTATGTTAGTACAGTTACTCGTGTTTTTGGAATGGGCAGCACAATTGTCTACAAAGATGATGTTGTTCTGTTTAGCTCTCCTCATTTTAACATTTAATCTTTTCAAATAGGATTCATAAATTGTAATCGTCATCCACGCAGTTTTGTTATTTTCATAATCACAAGGCAGTGATTTCACATTTTGAAAACATCTGGGTTTTTTGGATTTCCCAACAACCAAAATTGGCAATTTCTCGGAACCGTCCATGTTTGCACCCAATAAAACTGTAAGTCGTTCCTTATTTTTTTTACCTCCGTGACAATTTTCACCTTTATATGCATACGTTTTATCCGGTGAAAGATTATAGAAAAGCCCACACTCATCCATGTTAAAGACATCTTTAGGATGATAACCGGTTATCAAATCTGGTAAGATTTGTTTCCATTCTTCGATTTCTTGTGGATCAACGCTTTTACTCTCACCTTTTATAGAATTCTAACTTAAACCAGCTCTTTTTTTCATTCTATCAATCCATCCATTTGAAGGTGCAAATTCAATCTCCATTTTTTTGGCAATTTCCTCAGCCTTTTCTCTAAGAATAGGTCCACTTATAGGAATATTGGCAGATCTAGCTTGCTTGAACCAAAGTAATAATTTTTCTTCCATAGCTTCATATTTTCCTTTTTTCACTTTTTAATTTTTCGAGATTTATCAGAGGAGTCGTTTAATATAAGATTGCGTTTTGCTACAATTCCATTCTGAGTAGTCACCGGCATATTCAATCTCTTAGCAATTTCAACTCTTGTTACATTTGGGTTGCTATCAACTTCTTTCAAAATTTTTATTTTGTCTTCAATTGACAAGGCCTTTCTTTTAATTCCCTTGTCCGACATTTTGAAGAGGAAAAAATAAATAAGAATTTTTTTCGTGAATTTTCCAAGAGAGATTTGATGCTTACACTAATTCAAAAACAGATTGAATGAGCCAAACTGAACACAGCTTTGGTTTGGAATGAACCAAACATAGCTTTGGCTCATTCCATTCCTGGAAAGGGGTGAAAGAGACTCTATTCTAAGAGAAAGCAACTGGTCAACTTAAAGAACTACCCCTGAGTAGGAGCAAACCATTTCTCTTTAATCTCTTATCAGTCACTATTGTTGCAGCCATAAGGGACTCAGATTTCCCCTCTCTCTACATTTCATCAGACAAATTGATATGAAGGTGAAATAAAGGTGACGACAATCCTTTTCAATCTTAAATGTGCCCTTTTGAATAGCGAAGAATATAGAGAAATGCTTTTCCAGTACAGAATGGGGGGGAAAAAATCCATCAAAAGACTGAAGTAAACGTGTTTTGAAAGTAAAATTAAGGGCAGAAAAAACGTCTTAAGCGGGAAAAAGTTTGGAACTAAACTTTTTAAACGGGTTGTTTTAACATTGTAAGAATAGGAAAAAAATGTGAATCGAAAATATAAACTTCTTAAACGGGAAAACTTCTTAAGCGTTAACTTCTTAAACGGGTTTTACTGTATATATATATATATATATATATATATATATATATATATTGTCAAAGATTCCAGATCAGTAAGTATTGATGCATTGAACGTTTGCTGTTTAGAAAATGTTTTGTCATTAACCTCAGTTAGACATGATTTATTAGTAAATTTCACATATGGTCCAAAAACATGGTTGATTACTTATTGAAATGTTGTATTTTTAATTTGATCTTCTTGATATTCATGAATAACATTTTAGTAGTTTCTTTTTTTGACTGAACTTGAATCTTTATTTTTAATTTCAGATCTCTATCGATTCATTATTTCCAAATTTATATGGTGACGATGTAGAAGAGGTTTCACTTTCATTACTTTATACTGGAAAGAAATTTCCGAGAGAAGCAGAGGTTCAACTTCCTACAATGGAAATTGTTACATTGAAACTAAGCCAAAGATAACAGTTTAAGTGCCTATAACTTTTAAATTTGTGATAAATTTATGCTTTCTATCATTGACAGAAGATCATCATTCATTTTTCAAACTCATTCATGTTTGTTTGTTTTAAAAAATAAGGGATCTAGTCAGAATTGTTTTAAATGGGCATAACTACTTTTAATAATTTCTTGTTCATTAGAACTATGTTGAATTTAGGGCTACTGTTGTACTTATGACTAATTATAATATTAATCTTTTTCCAATTTATGCATTTAAGAAAAGTTAGAAAATCTTCCCAATGAACATAAAAATGTTGGCCATGTACTAAATTGAATAGGGTTAAAATGACATTAGGCAAACATAAAATCATTTCGCACTACTCTGATGGCCAATGGAACTGGTCATCAAATATACAATGATTTTTCTGCAAGGTTGATGGAAGGGTGATACATTGCTTAGATCTAATCTGTATTGAAAAAGTACTGTTTGAAGTGATATAACGCAAAAATATATCGAATTATTTCTCACTACTTTGAGGGTCAATGGAACTGGCAATCAAATATACAATGCTTTTCCAGTGAGGTTGATAGAAGGAGGACACATTGTCTAGATCTAAGATGTACTGCAGTCACATAGAGCAAAATATATCTATTTTCATACTACTTTGATGGTCAATGGAACTGGCAATCAAATACGAAATGCTCTTCCAGTCATTAATTAGTTACATTAATTTTTACAAAAAATGACTTCATATTATTTGACAATTATTTCTTTAAAATTTTGCCTTCATGCTTACATTACTGGATATATTACAGTGAAAACCATTTGTTTAAATTTGAATATATGACTATGTGTAAGCTTTACCTCCTTAGTTGACAAGTGGTAGCATATCAGAAACTTTGATAGTACAAATACATTAATCTGAACTTCCTGAAATTTAAATGATTTCTTCACAGAAATAATAAATCAAGTATCCTTACATGGTAATTCTTAATTTCCATAAGCAGATTATTTCGGTATTTTTTGTTATTGCAATACATTCTAAAGTTCAATCCGATTCAGTTAATTATTTCATTTTATTTCAATTAGTCATAATTACATATGGCATAATTAAGATTTACTTGTGAACTTTCAAAGCCCCTAGCCATGTGCTATTTGCTCCTGGTATTGCCCAACCTAACATATCTAAAATTTTTACCAACATTGTGTACTTCATGCTAAATACAGGGTGACTTTTATTAAAGTTGTGAAAGTAAAACCCTATAACAAAAGAACCACTGATCCAAATGACCTAAAATTTCACCAGTATGCTCCCAAAGCAATGGGTATTTTTTAGACGTGGTTAAAAAAAAACTTAAAATTGCACCGACAGATGGCGCTGTAGATGCAGTAAAGTAGGGAGACGAACTTGCACCCGGCACACACACATTGGCGATAAAAATGTAAAGTATGAACATCTCATGCTCATTATTCTACGGAAATCCTCGCAATGACTGCGTCATTGACGGACCATGCGTTGTTAGTGATGAGAAAAATATATAATGTTTCTGGTTTTGGCAGAGTATAAAAAGTAGGTTTTAGTAAAATACGCAGATTGGAAGTCAAGGCTGATTAAACAAAGTTCCACTTCATTACTGAAAAGATGAGACATCAATTTAAATAGATTTAGTTCTTGTATGGTGAGTATGTAATCGTAAAAACAGTGAAGAAAACTTGTAATAGGATCTCAGTTTTTATTAGCAGATTGATAAACAGCATAACAGATGACAAGATAAACAAACTTACGTAGTATCGTTGGACATCTTAAAACATGGTGTTTTTCACAACAATAATACAGAGCAAGACAGCGTATTGAAGATTTACACTTTATGATAAAATAACCTATCTCACACCAGAACATTCAAACTTTAATTAAAACTATTGAAGAACTAAAGACTACTAAAAAGTTTAGCTTATAAACTTCCATGGAACAGGACCAGCCTATTCCAAGTTTCATGAACATTATCTCCATGAAAGGAGATGAGAAAAGACAGCCTCTGAAGTACTGACATCGCGTATTTAAAGCGAAGTCGCGGATTCCACAGACGGTCAACGCCCACTATTGGAGCCAATCACAAACGAGCATTGAATTCGACTTGCTAGGATTTGATGAGAGTCGGTTCAAACAACTAAAGTACTATGTCGCCATCTGGCGGGAAAAATATTCTGGATGTAAAATAGCGTCAGTCCGATTATTGTTTCAACGAAAGTAGGTGGTGAAAGTTTACGATATCAAAATAAAGAAAATGGTGTAATGCCGAGATGGTATTTTTTAAGAACTTAAATACTTTTAATGAAAGGTAAAAATAGAATATCAAGGTAAGTTTAATTTATATTCTAACAAAAGTAAATAAAGTTATTATATCAATGAATATTATTGAGTAGCTGAATTTAGAATACATGCATGAATGAAAGAAAATGTGTGGTCTGGTAATGTGTAATAAAAGGGAAAAGAGGCGATGAGATATGCTAATAAACAGCAATTTTTCTCATCAAGTGAAACTGTATTATCAGAATATTTACAGCGCAGCAACTGTTCTTAGGAGATTTAGGACACTTAAGAATTTAAGAAAAGGTCCAATGACGACAGAGGGCCTACGGAAGATGGTTTCTCAAAGTACCGTCCATTGTTTTCCTCCCACAGATGATAATCTTTGTTTCTGCTACCTTACAGCGCCATCTGTTGGTGTGATTTTAAGTTTTTTTTAAACCATGCCTGAAAAATTCCCATTGCGTTGGGAGCATACTGGTGAAATTTCAGGTCATTTGGATGAGTGGTTCTTTTGTTATAGGGTTTTACTTTCATAACTTTAAAAAAAATCACCCTGTATAACTAGCCAACATCATGTGTATATTGGGATTATTTCATATTTTATATTCATTAATTTCTAAATGTATGTAGAAGTTCATCATATTTCATATTATATTTATCATCCAAATTTCTTTGATAAATCTTTAAAAGAATACTCTGTTCTTAAAGAGCATTATTAAAATGTTCTAATTATTATTTTAAGTATTTTTTGTTATAAACTTGTATTTTAATGCATTAGTTTGACAGGTTATGTAATTAAAAAATATATTTTATGCATTTAATTTTTTTTTAATTCAAAGTTTGAAAGTTTTTCTCCTTTAAAATATTTAATACATTTATTACTTTAATATTTAAGTGAATTGAATTTGGATTAGAGAAAAAAAAAGCTTGCTAAAATTTTGTAACTTTATTAGAAATTATATGCTAAATTAAATGTTAATAAGTGATAATTTCTAATTTTGATATTTTTATCAATTTATGTATAAAAAAAATTCCATATTTACAGAAAAGGATAAATTGCATTAATAATTGTGATTATATATTTGTAAAGAATGAACATAGCAGCCATGTTTTAATACACTACTTAATTTTGTTTTATTACACTATTTTTCCAGAAGCTAATATTTTTTCTCTCTTTTGGATTCATAATTTCTTGATATCAAAATGTATGATATACAAAATTGATAGTTGAATACAAATTATTGTATGTGCATTTGTGTCTGTATTCAAGAAGTCATATTCGATGAACATTAAGTTTTCTTCAATTGCATTCCTTAACTAATGTATCTTGTATATCAGTTTGACAGCCTTATATTTTTATTTTCTGATATGCAGCATACAATGTCTTCTTTTCATGTTATGTACTTCATGTGAAATTTTAAACGTTGACGTAATTTTCACTATTGTAATCATTTTGTTGTTGTTTTTGGATACTGCGTAAATTATTTTATACGCAATTAAATTTATTGCTTGCTTTATATATACATATATATTTTTTCAATGAGTTACTTGAAATTGAATGTTAATATGTGTTATATAAATCTTTCATCATATTTATTTGATTACATTAATTAGGATATTAAAGAATTTTGTTGTTGTTTTGGACACCACATTTTAAATATTACATTATCTTACACTCAATTAAATGTATTGCTTGCTTTATATATACATATATATATTCAATAAGTTACTTTAAATCAAATCTTAAAATGTATAATAGAAATATTTCATTGTATTTATTTAATTATGTTAATTAGGATACTAAAGAATTTTGGTGTTGTTTTGGATACTGTGTTTTAAATACAGTAGATTCCCTCAAATCCACATAGCTTGAAGCTAGAGGTTGTGTGGATTTTGAATTTTATGGATTTCTGGTCACTGTTTTGTTTACATTTTTTAAACAGTAATTTGAATGTAATAATGCACTGTAAATTATAATGAATGCTTACAATAAAGTAAAATATTAAAATAATTAAGTAAAGTAATGAAAGTAATAACAATTATTAAAACTTAAACATGAACAAAAATTTAAAGGCAAAAGTAAAATAAACAATAATGCACAACTAAATAGGCATAATAATGATGAGATAATTTTTTTTAACTTATTCATTGAAACTTGCCTTATAAAGGTACACTAATAATTTACATAAAAGTCGTAAAATAAAAAAAGTTTTATTTCAGACTTGGCCAAATTTAATATCCAAAAATGTTTGATTAATTCAGAAATGTATTTGGTAAAAAGATTGCGATCACACTGAGATCAGCACAGTCTTGAATTTTTTCATAAATAAAGTTATACTTCCTTGATGAGAAAATATTTGTTCAGCCATATTAACCAGAATTACATATTAAAATGTGCATGGAATGATATAATAATTTTAAAAAATCTTGAATTTTCCCCCTTCATCCTAACTATAAGTTTCAGTGTTTACATCTGCAATTCTGTGCAGTTTTAGGAATTTGCGGATTTTAGGGTGGCAGATATGAGGGAGTCTACTGTATTAAATTATCTTATACTCAATTAAATTTATTGCTTGCTTTATATATATAATTTATTGCTTGTTTTATATATATACACACACATAATATACACATGAACATAACATATTTATATATATATATATTTTCAATAAGTTATTTTAAATCGAATGTTAATATGTAGAATAGAAATCTTTCATCATATTTATTTGATTACATTACTTAGGATACTAAAAAAATTTGTTGTTGTTTTGGATACTGTGTTTTAAATGCTATTAAATTATCTTATACTCAATTAAATTTATTGCTTCTTTTATATATACATATATATAAAAAAAATTCTCAATGAGTTACTTGAAATTGAATGTTAATATGTATAATAAAAATCTTTCATCTTATCTTGTTATTACATTACTTAGGATACTAAAGAATTTTGTGTTAAAAGATGACTAAATACCTTACCTTTGTGTAACTTATGCTTTTATTTTTAATGCTCATGATATCTATACTTGATGACAATAGTTTGAATTATTTTGTTTTACATTTGGACAGTACTGAAATCATTTTAATAATTTTTATTGTAGATAATTTATAATTTAATTTGTACTTTTTATATGGCTATCTGTTATAGCTACTAATATTACACCTCATATTAGTCTTATTACCTATGAAAAAAGATGTTTGTTACGTTACATTTTTGAAAAATGTTTAACACATTAAGTTTCTCAAGTTTAAGTTTTTAAATATACTGGATGTGAAACTCCCCCTATTTATTTTCATGCAATTCATATTTGGATTTTAAATGCTAAATAAATTTTGCCTATTGTTAGAGAGTTAATATATTGTATTTCCAGAGTTTCAGTGCTTAAAGAATATTCAAATAAATATGTGTTAGAAAACATGCCTGCTATAATTTTAATACTGTTTACATTTAAACGCTGACAATATAAGAAACTAGAGTAATATAAAAATTTTCATATTTACTGTTACTCATATAGTATGTTGAAGAGACTAAAAATCTTAGAAAACACTCACATGATTTACCTAATCATTATAATTAATTGATCTATCTCATCATTAAAATATATTATTTAGTTAACATAGAATACATAGTCTTTTTCTTTTGTGTGTGTGCGTGTTCTTTTCTTTAGAATGTACAAAGAGCACATATACCCAACATTAATATTTATTAAAATTGATTTCACATTCCTATTTATTAAAAAAATTGGTAACTTTTTATTGCTGGTGTGTCATATTCATTTGTAAATTTATTGACGACAAAATCTTGGGATTAATTGTAGATCAACATTTGAATATTTTCATCATAATAACATCACAAATCAACAAATATTTTGCTCATATTAGCATTGATTCTTTTTGTATAGCTGATATTTTAGTGTGAAAATCTTTGTAGTTATTCTACTATCAAGGTGCAACTTACTCATTTTAACCATGCTTATACAGTAGACTCATGATTTAACAACCTTTATTTTAACCTTTTTTTAACAACCTTTACCTCAACAAATAGGACGTTAAATCAAATGATCAAAAGTTTCCACTTATATCAGTTGTATTTAATACAGTTCAAAAATACTTAACATTCTAATGTAACAAAAAAAAATTATTGATTTATACAAATTTTTAGAAAATATTTGTAGGAATTTCTCTAAATTTTTAAAATTTAAAAATGCATAAAAATTATGGAATAATTTTATAATAATTGTCTTATACATTTTACCAAAATAAAAATGATTTACGCTAATTAATATTTAAAAAAAAATGTTATACTTTTTTGCTTCAAGTGGCATTTGAAAAATTCCAGAATGCCGATTTCAAAGCCATTGATCATCTGAAAGTAGCCATTAAAGTTATTTTCCCTTCCAAAAAGTTCTATAGAATCTGGATGACATTCTTTGCTTTTTTTTATGGGGGAGGTGTTTCTGGATCTTGATCAATTTCCTCATTGGGAGAATTATTTGGAATGTCCTGTTCAGGATTGAAAATGCTGTGGATAAAGTAATCTTCTAAAAATTCCTCTCTGTTTCTATTTTATCGGCAAAGGCAACATAATCCTAAAATGTGAGCTTTTCTGACAAATCAACATATTTCCATAATGCTTGCATTAGCTGATTGATATCTTCAGTTTTAGTGTTAAATTTTACTTACCCATCATACATAGTATAGGGTAAGTCTTGTAATCATTTTGAAAATTAAAAACAAATTTTGACGGATTTACATGTTTCAGACACTAGAGATTCCAAAAAACATATTTTTAGAAAAAAGATTTTGCTGTCAGTCTGTCTGTGTGTGTGTCTGTAACCACTCCATCTCCCAAACAAATTGAGATAGAGACTTAAAATTTGGTATGTACTTTGTATGTAATAATGAGAAGAAGCGTACTGAATTTCAGTAACCTTGATTATCTGGAACTATTTTTTCGGACTCTCAAAATATTCATTCTGATAAAAGGTATATAAAATTTTTTGAAATTGTCTATTTTAAGGAGTGAATATAAAAGACAATAAAAAAACATAAATTTTGCATAAAGAATTAAGTCGATCGGATAATTAGTTGCTGAGATATTTGTAATCCTATTTACCACACTCTTCGTTTTTCATGACCCTGTATTTCATTCAAATTTTAAAGATATATTTTAATTGGAAATGAGACGCTTAATCCGACGCAGTAAACCATTTGTTAATATGATTATCAATTTTGGAGTTATAAGGATGTTTCTTTTACGCAATTCAGTAACAGAGCATTTAAAGTTTGACGTCATCAAGCCACGATTTTATTCGAATTGCAATGCATTTTATAAATAGTTTACACATTCTTTATTTTCATATTTTATATTATGCATATCCATGATGGGTAAGTATTACGGTGGTCCCCAATGACTAGCTTTTGTACGCTTTGGCAGCATGTTCAGTTTCACAAACTTGTTTCTTTAAAAATACAGTGTGATAGAAACAATTACAAACTGTGTCCTGAGAAACTTCTTTTCAAGCAGCATTTACTATAAGAATAGCTTCTAACAAATTTATTGTATGTGTTTTGTTTGCTTCTAAGCTGATTAGAATGTCGTTGACTAGTTTCTTTTGGTACATGTTTTTTAAAACACTGTAAACACCTTGATCCATAAGCTGTAAAACAGATGTAACATTTGGGGGAAGAAATAAAATATTTACTGCTTCTAGATTTTTAATTTCTGGAGGATATGTGGTGCACTTATTGATGATTAATAGGATATTTCTTCCTTTATTTTTAATTTTTTCTCCAGCTTCTTGATCCACTTTTTAAAAATTTCATATATCATCCATACTTTCTTATTGGCTTTATAAACTACAGGCAATGTTTTGATTCCCTGGAAACAACACTGTTGGAAAATTCCTTATGATGACCAGTGGAAGTTTTTTGGTTTCAAACATGTTAGCTATTAATAGAACAGCAAATCTTTGCCATGCTCTGGAGCGAAGCAGGCAAGGCTTCACTCCACTCCACAGCATGTTTCAACTTTAAAAACTGAAGATCTCTGGTAACAAAATGTATAAAAAAGCAGTTTGGTCATCATTAAATGTGTCATCTTTCTTGTATGAGTTTCAAAGTGTTTTCAGTGTTGTCTCACCATTGACTCACTGTTTCGAGATTTACAGAAGAGCTTTCTCTGCAGATCTTTTTGAAAATTAATCCATTCTGAGACTTGAAATTTTGTAGCCATCCATCTGAGGCTTTGAACTTTTCATTAACATTCAACTTTTCAGCAGATGCCTTTAACACATTGCTGTTTAATTGGCATGTTCTTTGACCTCATATTCTTCATCCACTCAACAAGAGCCCTCTCTAGTAGAGGATATTTAGCCTTTTATATGTAGTCGGTTTGGCGATATAGATTTGTTTTGCTTTCATTATGGCATTCCAGTTTTTATGATCATGAAAAGAGTGCTTTTTTGGATGTTAAACAATTTAGCAATTTCACATTTTGCTATATGATGTTTGTCCACACTTTCAAGAATTTTCACTATATCAATAGATATAGATGATCTTTTAGTTGCAATAGGAGTGACTGATTTAGCATTCACAAAATGACTCTAAAAAGATTGCACATTGAGAGATTATCCCATCACATGACAAGCACATTTGCCTGATATGTTTTCTTTGTAATGATGTATAAATGCCAGCCAATTGCAAGTAAACAGCCCAGTGGGGGTATGCTGCAAAGCTACAGGCAAAAGGGGAGAGAAAATTCCAAGAAATTGAACAAAGCTGGTGTATGATACATTGTCATTATTAACAGTGCAGGGGATAAGAAAGTGGGAGGGGGGAGGAGCTGACCAACGTCTGAAAGGGTCAGAAGAAGGAAATGTTTGGTTGGTTGGTTTTTCTTTAGACTTCATAGAAAAATTGAGTACAATGCACAGTTTGTTCATGTTACCAGGAAGGTTGCTAAATCAAGATGTAGATTATTTGCTGGCCATTAAAACATTGTAAGTATTGGAAAATGGTTAAGACCTCATCCAACAGTCTCTAAAATATGAGGGGTTGCAAAAACGTGAGTCTACAGTATTACATGAATTCAATTGTATTTTTGTAATTATGTATTGAAAATTTTTCAGTTCATTTTTTACTCTATTTAACTAGTCCAATTTCACAAGTGGAGGTTCTGAGGTTGGAAACAGAGAATGCGACAAACCTTTATGTATCGATAGTTTTACCAGTAAATAAGTATATATGAAAGCCATAAAGTGCTATAGCAAGGGGGTCTTCCGAAAATAAGCCTCAGAGTTTGTGTTACAGTTTACAATTAGATAATTTACTTCTTTTTTGCATACAGATCAGCAGTATGCTGGTTTTCTGAATTTTTCTAGGGAATTTTATATCTGATCAAACTCTTATTTTTTGCAGCAAAAGTATTCGCCAATTGTTTTAAAATTTTTTAATTATAAAATTTTACCTTTTTATAGATTTATCTCTGTTTCTGACCTCGGAACCTCCCCTGATTTCGAAACTAATTTCTTGTTCTATAGAAGATGATACTAATAATAAAATAAGTGTTATTACAAATCATTATTATTTTAGCTTGAATGAATGAGGGTGAGATTGTTTTGAATCCTTGAATTGTATTTTCTTTTTTTGTAATACATTAATGTATCATTAATAAATTTTATGTGATGAATTATAAATATATATATATATACATGTATTCTTGAAGATACTCTTCTGTCACACATGAAAGATTTGTTTTTATTATTTTTCCTGTGTTGCTTCAGCAATGTCTGTATGCTGCTCATAGCTGAATAACCCTTGGATATGTGTATAATTTTCATCCATAAAAAATACTATTTTGATATTATGTTAATTATTAAAAAATCTTGCACTTGTTGAAGCTTATAGATGCCATCTACATTTTTAAATATTATGTATAATATTTCATTTTATCCTTAAGCATGTGCAATTACTCATAATATATAGCTTTTTCCCATGAAATACTTATTTATGTGATTTTGTTAATAGTTTTACATTTTGACTGTTTTGTTTTAATCAACTTTTTGATTGCATTTCTTAACATTGAAATTGCAACACCGAGAAGCAAAGGTTGTAGAATGTAAAATTTACAGGATGAATAAACATGTCAATAATAATCAAATGATAAAAAAAACAAAATACATTTCTATTTATTGTAAAGTCTGATCTTCATTTATGAAAAACAATATATTTACATACTTATAGATGCCATTTACATGTTTAAATATTATGTATAATATTTCATTTTATCCTTAAGCATGTAAAATTACTCATAATTTATAGCTTTTTTTCCCATGAAATACTTATTTATGTGATTTTGTTAATAGTTTTACATTTTGACTGTTTTGTTTTAATCAACTTTTTGATTGCATTTCTTAACATTGAAATTGCAACACCAAGAAGCAAAGGTTGTAGAATGTAAAATTTACAAGATGAATAAACATGTCAATAATAATCAAATGATAAAAAAAAAAAAAAAAAAATACATTTCTATTTATTGTAAAGTCTGATCTTCATTTATGAAAAACAATATATTTACATACTTATAGATGCCATCTACATTTTTAAATATTATGTATAATATTTCATTTTATCTTTAAGCATGTGAAATTACTTATAATTTATAGCTTTTTTCCATGAAATACTTATTTATGTGATTTTGTTAATAGTTTTACATTTTGACTGTTTTGTTTTAATCAACTTTTTGATTGCATTTCTTAACATTGAAATTGCAACACCAAGAAGCAAAGGTTGTAGAATGTAAAATTTACAGGATGAATAAACATGTCAATAATAATCAAATGATAAAAAACAAACAAAATACATTTCTATTTATTGTAAAGTCTGATCTTCATTTATGAAAAACAATATATTTACATACTTTAACATGTTATAACACTTCTGCATGTCTGATATTTATTTTTTGCAATCCAAATTAGTTTTTAACTTATTTATTCTTTAAGTGAGATACAAAGTGTCCCTTCTTATTGTTGACCAATAGCTAATTCCTAAACAGTTTAGAGCAGCCATACTAAACATTTTTTTCTCATGAGGCGCAAACATATTTTTGCAATGTTAGGTGGGCCGTAATACATTATACTTATGTAATAAAGTAAAAAAAAAGGGGGGGGGGGTTCTAAAATAATAAGGTAGCAAAAGTATTATAATAAAACTGATATAACCTGTATTACTTAATATGATGAGTAAAAAAAGCATAATAATATAATAATACAGAATTTCAACATGCTAAAGACAAAAAAAACCCCAAGATTTTCTTTAAGAAATTAGACTTTTGCTCAATACAAAGGCTTTTTTTTAATGTAAAAATATGTATTGCAAATTTAATTAATTTTAAATAATATTTAATTAGAGTTGAAGATTAAAAAGTATATACACCACTGTAACTCAAAAAAGACTACATGTAAATAGAAAGTTTGACTAAGCAAAAAACATTTAGGTTGTTTTAAAATAGTTTTACATTAATTATAAATAGGAGTACAGATTTTGAAATCCCATTAAAAAATATAAATAGTGGATGTCTTAAATACCTTTCTGTGCATCTCTTAAATTTTTATAAATATGTGTTTGTCTTGTGCTACATATAAATGGTTGCTGGGCTATATGCATCCCACAGGTTGCGTATGGACATTTTAGATTGGGCATGTGAAGCTCATTTACCACCGAGGCCAAATTAGGCATTATATATACAGCCAATGGGCCACATTAAAAAAAGGTAAATTTATAATACTGGTTGATTCATAATTCCCTCCAGGGTTTTACAAGGCTGCAGGAACAAAACTATAATTAAAAGAACCTTGCACTAAATACGTAAATAATTCAAGTTTTATTACAGACCTTACAGGTGTTCAATGTGTGCACCCTTGGTCACACAGGAAACATCCAACCGATAATCCAATTCTTGCCACATGCAGTTTTTTGCATACAATTCGACACACTCAGTGATGTCACTGGATTCTAAAAATCCTGGGTCCCAGGGACCCAGTATTTTCAAATATCTGGGTCCCTTTTTTATAAAAGCAGGTCCCCATTCATAATAATTCAAATTCATATTTTAAAGTAGGGGTGCACAACCTGTGGCCCGCGAGCGGATTACTGGTGGCCCACGGATCAATTTCGCCAATCGGACGCGTAATAATTGCGAATTTCGACCATCGGGTGTGTAAAAATCGCAAATTTTGTCGATCTGGTGCGTATAAATCGTAAATTTCGCCGATCGCCTGCATAAAAATCGTGAATTTTGCCGGTCGGGTCTGTAAAAATTGCGAATTTTGCCGATAAGGTGCGTATAAATCGCGAATTTTGCCGATCGTATGCATAAAAATCGCGAATTTTGTCGATCGGGCCCGAAAAAATCTCAAATTTTGTCGATCGGGTGCGTATAAATCGTAAATTTCGCCAATTGCCTGCATAAAAATCATGAATTTTGCCGATTGGGCCCATAAAAATCGCGAATTTTGCCGATAGGGTGCATATAAATTGCAAGTTTTGCCGATCAAGTGCGTATAAATCATAAATTTCGCCAATCGTAAACGTAAAAATCACAAATTTTGCTGATCGGGTGTGTATAAATCATTACTTTTGCCGATCGGGTGCGTGTAAATTGTAAATTTCGCCGATTGTCTGCATAAAAATTGTGAATTTTGCCAATTGGGCGGGTAAAAATCGTGAATTTTGCCAATTGGGCAGGTAAAAATCGTGAATTTTGCCAATTGGGCAGGTAAAAATCGCAAATTTTGCCGATTAGGTGCTTAAAAATCATGAATTTCGCCGATCATGAGCGTAAAAATCATGAATTTTGCCATTCGGGCACGTAAAGATTGCAAATTTTGCCGATCATGCGCGTAAAAATCATGAATTTTGCTGTTCAGGCCCGTAAAAATCGCGAATTTTGCCGATCGGGTGCGTATAAATTATAAATTTCGCCGATCACCTGCATAAAAATCATGAATTTTGCCGATCGGGTCCATAAAAATCACGAATTTTGCCAATCGGGCCCATAAAAATCATGAATTTTGCCGATCAGGTGCGTATAAATCATAAATTTCGTCGATCGTATGCGTACAAATCGCGAATTTTGCCGATCGGGCGCGTATAAATCGTGAATTTTGCCGATTAGGCATGTAAAAATCACAAATTTTGTCAATCGGGCACGTAAAAATCATAAATTTTGCCGATCGAGCGCATAGAAATCATGAATATTGCGACTGGCCTTCCTCTTATAAAGGTTGTGCACCCCTACTTGATATCCACATTTTATGACTAAATATGTTAAAAAGTACAATTTAGAATAATATATGTTTCTCCTCCTCCCCACCTTCATTCATGAAAGCAGAATTCTTTTTCGGCACTGGCAATCTTTAAAGCTAAATTTACTCCCTCAAATAAAGTCAAGGAGTATTTTCGCTCTTTGAAAATAATCTTAGCTATATCTCATGTATAAGTACAAACGTAAACTGTTGATATAGCCTTGCCAACAGAACTGAATACGTTGACTGGGAAGGAAGGAACCTAGGGGGCTATCCCCCCCCCCCCCCCCCCCAGTCACACATCCTGTAAACAAAATTCTACTGATGGTGGCCCTTGACAACCCAGTCATTTTTGTAAGTGGCCCTTTGCTTAAAAAGGTTGTGCACCCCTATTTTAAAGGAATAAGTGAAACTTGTTTATTTAGAAAAGAGAAATGCAATAGTTATTGTTTTGATAATGATTAAATAATGAATAATTAAAACCAGTCTTTCTCACTCAAATAAGGTTTTTCTATTAAGATAAATTTTCTTTACTTTTTTTTAATGTAAATGCTTAATTATAAAAAAAATGATTATTTGAGTGTAGACGATAACAAGTATTGCTAATATTTGCATTTCTTTTAAAAAGGGCAGGACGGATTTATTGAAAAGGACATTTTTGTTGGATAAAAGAATACTTTTGTTGAGTAAAAAGACACTTTTTGTTGAATGAATGGATGCTTTGATTAAAATTAAACTTCCCACTGTATTATTTGTCAACATAGATCAGTGTTGAAATCAAACATTTCTTTGGAAAGGAGTTGTGATTCTGAATTTAAGGGGGGGGGGGGATCCTCTCTTTGCACTATTTTTGTTGTGGTTGCAGGTTGGATTAACTTGCGATTTCAGGCTGAGTGAAGATGCTGCGAATTGGGTTTGGGTCAACCCAATTTTTCGAAAGTTAGTTCACTATATTGTTTCAGATTAAAAACTATGCCTATATTAACAAGCATAGAACTTTGTATGTCTGCTGTTTTCTAAAGGAATGCTGCATCTTTTCTGCGACTATTTCACAAAATTCATGTTTTTTTTTCGTGAACATTTGATGAAATTAACGTTTTTTTTCCACGATCCTTTGGCGAAATTCATGTTTTTTTTCGTGGCCCTTCGACGAAATTAGCCATTTTCGAGATCCTTTGATGAATTTCGTGTTTTTTCTTGACCTTTGGACGAAATTAGCGTTTTTTCTGCGATCCTTCAATGAAATTTACTGTTTTTTACGAGATTCTTTGACGAAATTTGCTGTTTTTTGGCGATCCTTTTGCTATTATTGGCGAAGTTGCTATTATTCGACTAAGTTTGCCATTTTTTTGCAATCTTTCGATAGAATTCGCCATTTTTTTGCGATCTTTCGATGAAATTTACTGTTTTTTATGAGATCCTTCGACGAAATTTGACATTTTTTGGCGACCCTTCGACGACATTTGCCATTTTTTCATGATCCTTCGACAAAATTTGCCCTGTTTTTAGCGATCCTTCAACAAAATTTGCCGTTTTCCACGATCCGGCGTCGAAATTTGTTATTTCTTCGGATTCTTCAACGAATTTGGCCGTTTTTCCGTGATTCTTCGATGAAATTAGCAGTTTTTTTCATGATCCTTTGACGAAGTTGGCGTTTTCTTCGTGGCCCTTCGGCGAAATTCGCATTTTTCCGCGATCCTTCAACGAAACTCATGTTTTTTGACGGCCTTTTGACGAAATTCACGTTTTTCCATGGTCCTTTGACTAAATTTGCATTATTTACACATATCGTGTAAATAACGTCAGCCGTCAACGAAATTAACCCTTTCCCGCGATCTTTTAATGAATTTTTTACGGATTTTTCGCGATTTTTCGGCGAAATTCGCTATTTTTTCACGATTCTTCGACAAAATTCGCCTTTTTTTTTTTTGCTATTATTCGACTAAGTTTGCCTTTTTTTGCAATCCTTCGATAGAATTCGCCGTTTTTTCGCGATCTTTTAACGAAATTTGCCTTTTTTCGCGATCCTACGACGAAATTTGCCTTTTTCGCGATCCTACGACAAAATTCACCGTTTTTTCAGATTATTTCACAAAATGATTTCGCGATTCTTCGAAGAATTTACGCATGTAAAAAATATTGCACGTCCCGTGGGACGCGTAAGAACTATTTTTTGCATCCCAACTACAATTTTTTGCGTAATTTACGTGCTATAGCACGTCCGCGGCATCCCTGACACTATTGGTTGTGAAATCTCCAATTCTCGGATTGCCCGTTGGGTTGATTTCAACAGACTCCTTGTAAATGTTTCCTCAAATCACTTATACTTTCTGCAGAGGGACCCAGCCGTCTACTTCATTTTGCATTACACAAGCATCCTGTTTCTTTGAATTTATCGTACCACACATGAATTGTCAGTGGGTGCCTCTGTTCAATATTTTGTATGAAATTTCCACTGCACTAACACCATTGATTGCAATGTTGCAAATACTAACATACAGAATGCTTTTCGTTTATCCGTGAACACCATTTTTATTCACTGCCTTCTGTCCATGTAATGCATACTGCCATCTACCTGTGACTGCGATTATAAAAAAACTTGTATTATTTATGTATTTTATGCAAGGTTTTTTTCTGTTGTATTTGTTGTAGATGACAGAGGGTATTATGAATCGCCCTGTATTACTATTTTGCAGAATAAAATTTGTACGTACAAAATACAGCTTTGTTAAAGAAATATTCTTGCCAATTTGTAAAGATGATATTATTCATAGTTTATTTTACCTTATTTTTCAATAAAATATTTGACAATATTTTTCCTCCATCAAATCTTCAAAATTTAAATTTTCTAACAAAAGTTGAATTGTATAAATTGTATTTATTTTGAAAGTTATATATATATAATTCTACATTCTGGTCTCTTAATCTTGATCTTTTTGTTATTTTGCAAAGTTGAAAATAGCAAAGGCATAGTAGTTGCTAATCTTTCATCTTTTTCAAGAAGAAAAAAAATAATAAACCAGAAATTTATTTACTTGTATCACGTTTCTATGTGGTACTTGTTTGATTTCATTTATTAAATAAATTTTGTGATTCAAATTACAAACAATCAAAATTGGCAAACCACTGAAAAGTCTGTAACCATGCAATTGGGTCACATAAAATTGTGCCAATGAACATTAAGTAAAATATGTCTAATTGCACATTACACATTGGTAAATCAGTTGACTGATAAATAATTACAGAAATTTAGAAATCCCACATCCATATATTTTCATTGTAATGTGAAACACATCTAATTTCAATTAAGTGCAGTAATAAATTCTAAACAATAATTTTAATCACCAATCATTAAAGATGAAGTAAATAGATTAAATTGATTTTCATGCTCTTGAAATTCAAAAATGTTTTGTATTCTAAAAATTTACACTATGGTGAATTTTTTAATGATGTCTGGCAACATTTAAATTAAAATTTTTCAAAATTGTTTTGCGAAATAATAAATGTTTTTTGAAAGCGCTAAACTAATGTCATGATATTATTATATTTGCCTCAAAGTTTAAATTTACTAATGTGATGTATAATATAAACTGAAAACTCCAAGCACTTAGTCCATTGGTGTTTTTTTAATAATCCAAATTAATAATTTTATGATTTAAAAAGAAAATGGTAATCTGATGTAACAATTTGAAATTAATATTTAAAACTTCATTAATGAAAAACCATAAAATTTCCGTGTAAGAAGTTAGATCTGTTTTTCTTCATTACCCATATCTCCAAGATATTTACTAGACTAGATTGATGATGATTAACCCTTATTGGTCAAAAGGTCCTACTTCAGGGACATCACATTTTCATGACGACTTTTATTTTTTGGCACCACTTTTTCTAACTTTTTTTTTTATATTATTTAATTATTGAAGTTTTGGTATTAGATAAGGTGAAATTTTCTGTGCAAAATGCTGGTGTCCAAATTCTAGGATCTAGCATACTCTATACAGTATGCTCATCACATAAGGGTTAAACCTGTGCATACGAATATGACTGACAATTTGAAAAACGTTTTTGAACCCATATCTGGCTTTTAGAAATTTAAAGCACAATCAAATTGATAGAACCAATATAAATGATAATCTTTGCATTTTTCTTTTAGTTTTGTTATTGCTCCTTCCTAGACCAGTCTTTACAGAAACACCATTATTTGCAATGCAAACTTACTTTTATTCTGTCAAAACTTTCACATGTGGGTAAAAAATATCAGCCATAATGGTTGTATTGAGCATTGCAATAATTTCTAGAAGTTGCTCACTTATTTTTAAGTTCATACCATATCTTTAAATAAAAACGAGCTAAGTGGAATTCTGTGTATCAGTACTTTTAATTAATAATAATGTAATAGGCATCATATATCAAAATTATAGATTTCAACTGATTCCTCTGAAAATTCCAGGTTATTTCTAGAAATGGTATTTAAGCTTATATATTTCATTAACTGCTCTGGACATGATTTCTTTCATTTCATAGTGAATGATTTCAACTTGTGGTCAATTCAATAAAGCAAATACAGTAATACCTCAGTTAACAAAAGTTTCAGGTAGTGATCAACAGTTTATCTTTCTGATGTTAGGCCAGATTTATCTGATCTTTTTTTGACACTTTGGAGCTGGAATTTAAAATTGAGTTAGATCTGTATACTTTCTGATGTTTCCAATCTATAAGATCATGCTTGGTGGTCAACATATGTGTAATATCATAACATTTAAAAAAAAACTATTTTGCAATAAATATATTTCCATATGAAGAAATTTTTTTTTTGAAATTTTTATGCAATTGGGGCTATACCTCTAAAACTAACAGTCTAGGAATTAGCTATTGGTCAATGATAAGAAGGGGCAGCGTTTATAGATTATTTCACTATTACCATTTGAATGATTTTTAGATTTTTAGTATTGTTGATTGAATGTTGATTAATGCTTGCATGAAATTAATTTTCTTTCAGCATGCACTAAGATTTTAGTTTAGAAGAGTTTATTCAAAAATTTACTGACAAATTTTATTTTTGGCATTTAATGAAATCATTTCATAAAATCTTACATCAAACTTTATGACTGATAATTGCATGTGACTAAGTCTATCCATGAAACTAGTTAGGATTTTCTTTGCCTCCATCCTCTATTTTCAATTATGTGACATAAATTTAATAAATTATTTAACTGCAATGGATATTTCTATCATAAAAATCTCATCATATTTCTATCATATGAAATATAACTATTCACATTACATCATAATTTACTGATTGGCTGCTTAGTTTTCTTAATCTAATGAAAATACAAGACACAATATGTAATTTCAGAATTTTAAGTCATTTTGTTGTAAGGATGACTGCTCTCAAAAAAGGCTGATGAAGGTGGAAGGGGAAATTTTATTGCTTTATTAGATGTTGGATATAAAGTAAGTTACTTAAATTAACCCTTTATTCCATCCACCCACCTTTTCCTGAAGCAACAAGTTTAATCACGTTTTACAGATTCTACTTCAGATTTACAGTGGGATTTTACCTAAAATATTAATAATCTCATTTTGACTGCTGTGTGTTTGGATTATGCAAACAACATTTGCTTAGTTAATTGCATAATTATTTTATATTTGCATGATAATTTTCTGTTTTGTGCTGTACTTCTATGAATTGGCACTAATGTTCTCAATTCTGTTTTGCTTTAATATGAGTTTGCAAATTGCATTTGTAAAAATGGTGGAACCATTTTCTGTTTAGGAAAATTTACTTCTTAATTTAAGTTTATTAAGCAAGTTACTCTGTTATTAAATTTGAGTTTTTCAAGCTAAAATTATTGCTAAAATTTCAAAATTTTCTTTCAGAAAATTCTTTTTCTGAAAAAAATTCCTAAAAGACAATAAGTAACATGTACACTCAAATCGGGGTGGAGGAAAAGATGTAAAATAGGAATGAATGGATGCAATGTTAATGAAGATGCCAGTTAATTATTTTATTGAGTTTTGTTAAGCGAAATAATACCATTAAAAAGAAAAAAAAAAAGGTATTTGTAGTAAATTAGTCAAAGGAGAGATTATCCATGTTTTTGTGCTCTAGCTTGGAAAGTGAAAAGAAAAGCATTGATAAGGCCCCACATTTTTGTATTTCATCAAAATTACCAGCACTCTGAACTCAAAAAAGGGCAATTATCTTCTGAAATGAAGGAAGAGTGGTATTTTTTCAGAAAAATACAAATGCAGCATATTTTTAAACAATGCTACTTGTCATCTGAACATTAATAAAAATATAAAATTAATACTTTTACTTTAAAATATCACTAGTCAATTTCAACCCTTAGATCAAAGCATCACACAAAATTTATCAAACATTTAGCAGTGCCAATAATCATAAAGATTTACTCTATGGAACAAACCATATGTGTTTTATTATGCATCAGACACCCATCACCATATTGCCTTTAGAGGAGTGCCTTGAGGGAAGACTTTTGAAGGAAAAGTGACTCAAAATCTTTTTTTCATGCAAATAAAATACTGAAAACCTTATACTGCTATGTTACTTGCGTCACATGGAATCAAATTTTCAAAATTCAGACTTGAACTTTTCAGATTTGTGGACAGCATGCTAAGAAGTAGGCCGAGGGGGCCCTGGAACAAAACCATAACTCATCTCTGAAGAGCATCATATGTCATTATAGAGTCCTGCTGAGGTGAATTTAGTTAAAGTGGCACCCCTCTTAGGATAGATTCAGTGAGGCAAAAGCCTCTAGTTGTCTTCCTTGTAGCTGATCTATATGTAGTTGTCTGTAAACACATTACCATGATATTCTTCCTGACAACATTGTTACGTCAGTATTAAGCTGATTAACTCCTATAATTGTGCTTGTAAGATACTATAAACAATAATAATGAACAATTATAATTCTTGGATCTACTTACTGGTCTTAAAAACTCTTATTTTGATATCACTTTCACTGATAACAATGGTGAAACAATTTGCATTTATGGCTTGGATTACTCTTCTCTCAAGTACCCTTTTTTATCTTATTATCTTGTTGTCCTCAGATGATGTAATCTATTCATATTTCAAGCTTGGACTAGTTCCAATGTTATAACTAAGGGCTGTTAATGAGCAGGTGCTTGAATCCCAAAGTGTGCAACTTAGGATACTAATAATGTAAAATGTATTTAAAGATGCAAAATGAACATCTTTCCAAGAGTGCCAATGACCCAATTAGGATACTAGTTATATATACATATTTTGTTAATGCCCATAACATTAAGAACTGTGCACAAAACTGTCTTTTTTTATGCTTTGGCTTGATAAAATTATGGTACACAAAGTCTTTTAAGCTTATGCCTATATTGAATGTAAAATTTTCAGTTCATGTTTCTTTTGCTGAATATTCTTTTTGTTATCTGTTTGTAACATAACATTAGTTCTAGTTTTAAATGTTTTAAGCATCTGTCTGTTGTATTTTAGTTTTGAATACAACCTTTTTTAATTATTATTATTAGAAAGAGAAATTTAAATTACAGTAATTTAAATAAAAATATACAGTGGTGGCTAAAAGTGTGGACATTTTTTGAAAGTTTCATGTTTTTCAAATTTGTGTGCTTGTAGAATATATTAATTTTCACTTAAATACAAACGTTTATATATCAAATTGAAGGTAATTTAATGTAGAATTTAACAATAAAAACAGTATTACAATATCTGTATTACAAAAAAGTTATGCTCATTTTAGTAGAACAAACAAACACAAATCGTTTTGAATAAGGACGTGTTTTGTAATAAAAGCGTACTAGCCAATCACAAACACTGTTCTGAGGACCAATCAAATGTCTGTAACTATAGTTTAGGTTATTTGGATGGTAAAAGAGTTATTGTTGTGGAAATATTTTGCAGAATGATGCATACTAGTACAATTAAATAGAGTATTGCTGTTTTTGAAGTATTTAAAGTCATTTTTTTTAATTAAACTAATTTTAAACAATGTCATCAACAAGAACTAATTGGACATCTACAAAAAGAAGCCGAATTGTCATATTGAGAGAAAATGGCCTCTCTTATGCTGAAATTGCAAGACAAGTTGGTGGTTCAGTGACTTGTTCTGGTGTACGAAAGTTCTGTTTACGTTATGAAAAAACGAAATCAGTGTAAAATAAGGCCAAATCAGGCCGAAAAAAATGCACAAGTGTTACTGCCGATAGAAAAATTAAACGGCTATGCCTTCAAGACAGAAAAATTTAATCAGATGCCATTAGATGTGAAATGAATGCAGCAGGTATTGCAGTAAGCTCAAGAACAATGAGAAGAAGGTTATCAGGATTTGGACTACAAGCTAGAATTCCAAGGAAAAACCCATATTTAAATCAAAAGCAATGCGAAAAATGAGTTAAGTGGGCAAAAGAACACATTAAATGGTCAGAAAATCAATGGAAGCAAGTAATCTGGAGCGATGAGAGTAAAATATCGCTCTTTGGTAGTGATGGTAGAAAATACGTGAGATGTAGAGTAGGAGAAGCACTTCATCCTGATTGCATTGAAGCAGCTACAAAAAACCCAACAAATGTCATGATTTGGGCATGTATGTCTGCAGATGGTGTGGGCCGAATTCAAGTGATTGATGGCATCCTGAATGCCAAAAAATACATCGAAACTGTCCTGGAACCAAAATTGATACCTTCCATCAGGGATCTCTTCCCCAACAACGCACCATTTATTTTTCAGCAGGATTCAGCTCCATGCCACACAGCAAAAGTATGTAAAGCATGGTTTCAAAGTAAAGGCATAGATATATTACCATGGCCAGGAAACAGCCCTGATCTCAATCCAATTGAAAATTTGTGGCGACGTTTGAAAATTCTTGTACAAAAAAAACGTCCATCCAATAAAAGACAACTTACTGAAGCTATAATTGATTCTTGGTACTATGTGATTACGAAAGATGAACTCCAAACACTCGTTCACTCGATGAAAAGACGCTGTGAAGCTGTCTTAAAAAATAAGGGTTATCTTACTAAGTATTGATTGTGTAAGTATTACTTTAAAAAAATGCAAATCTAAGATAGATCTTACTATTAGTTGTATAACTTTTTTTGTAATACAGATATTGTAATACTTTTTTTATTATTAAATTCTACATTAAATTGCCTTCAATTTGATATATAAACGTTTGTATTTAAGTGAAAATTAATATATTCTACAAGCACACAATGTTGAAAAACATGAAACTTTCAAAAAATGTCCACACTTTTGGCCACCACTGTATGTTTGATTTTAAAATAAAATGTTGTTGATTTTTCACTTGTTTTATACTTTATTAAAATTTATAACAATTTAAAAGCAAATTGGATTCTTATAAACTTGAGATACAGTGCTTTAGCTCTAGCAATAATTTATTCATATAGAGTTTTGACTGAATGTTTTTAATTTGTGTAATCCATACTTAATTTTGAACTAAAATTTAGGCAGACTGGTGAACCATGATTTGTTAATATGCCACTTTTTTTTTTCTTGACTTAAAACAAAATTTGATTATGTTAGAAGTTTCTGTGCAGATTTGCTTGATTGTGTAGAATTAGTTGGATGTAGTTTTGAAACACCTATGGTCATTATTGGTTCAATTATGTGTTTATATACCTCATTAGTGAGAATAAACATACAACGCACAAGAAAGCACAAATACCTTCAAATGTTTACTTGCTTGACATTGTTTGAATGATATCATACTTCCTAAATTACTAATATTTCTTATATCTG
The DNA here is from genome assembly GCA_963931845.1 of Maratus michaelseni. Lineage (NCBI taxonomy): Eukaryota > Metazoa > Arthropoda > Arachnida > Araneae > Salticidae > Maratus > Maratus michaelseni. The sequence continues at coordinate 233,001,743 of OZ007599.1, forward strand.
GTTTTCATAATAAATTATTTAATATAGAAATCGGTCACAAAATGTGATACACAGTTTCATTATCAATCAATTTGTAGCAGTTTTATGAGGAGAAATTGACAGTTCTATTAATTATATCTCTGATTGATAATTGAAACCCCTAAACGTACCTAATTACTTCCTAGAAGGTTATTGCATTTTTATTCATTTACAATTTATTTGCTTTGATAAGCTTGATCACAAGGATCAATGTATATCTAAAAATATTATATATATTGGTTCAGTCTTTGTTTTTCTTCAAATGGAAATAGTCTAAAATACTACAATGGTAATGAAATTTCAATGTTTTAATTTTTTTAGTTTATATTTGCTTATTAGTTTATAAGTTTGTCCTCTTTAGTCTTATGATTTGAACTGATATTCTTATAGTTTGAGTTATCTATGTCATTCATTTTCAATAAGCTGCCTTCATTGGCTATTAGTAATTGAAGATAAATTCAAGATATCCCCTGGCTTTTGTAGCTATAGTAAAGATTATTTTAGAGGTTTTCTTTTGCTATTTGTTTTCATATAACATATATTTGATATATTCATGTCAGTGTGACTGTTTTTCAAAGCTACTTTGCAAACTGCAATAGCCTGGAGGAGGAGAGAGGTGCAGCCATAAGTAAATTTGTTTGCTCACCTCATATTTTGAGCTTAACTAAAAGCTGAAAAGAGACATGTGATGTTTATTCAATTCAATAGCTTTAGAAATGTTTCGTAGTAAAACAAATTATTCAGCTAGAAACAAGTGTCATCTACAGGTTATTTTTTATCATTTGTTTGTTACATACATACAAAATAAAATATAAATAGTCACACTGATAAATGTTTCATTATCTACTAACTGTAGTTCCTTCATTATGTAAATGGAAATATAAAGAGATAATATATGTTAAAATAATTGAAATCATATTTATTGTTTTGTTATTTTTGAGCTAAGTGGAATATATTTTCATATTTTAGTGCATTAAGGCTGTTCTTAAATCAAAACATATTACTTTGAGCTGCAATCACTGAATAACTTTTCTCTATCTGTAAAAAAACTTTCAAGTATTCTAATTCAGTTACTAATTAACTGATCTTTTTTTAAACTCATTTATCAAGGAAATGTATTTTTTCACTAGAAGTTAACAAAATTCACCTCACGTGTTTGAAGTATTAAAAGCACAAAAATTTCATTTTCAGCTATTAATAACTATAATTAGAGGTACATTACACATACTGGTAAATAAATATTTCAGATCAGCTATTTGGAATCTGGATAAGGATATGTAGTTTTAAACATAGATGAATGAAAATTATTTCTTGATTATAGGGCAAAGTTGCCTCAAAAGTGTCAAAGTGTGGATAGGCTTTATAAAATTTCAAGAATGTCTGCATATTTTATAAAATTTTTAAATTGTATATACATTAGAATTTGGACATTTTGTTCTTTTTTTGTCATTGCAAGAGTGTCCGTATCAATATATGGTTTTCTGAAAATTTTTAAATGTATTTCTTGATTTTCAAAAAAAGTTCCAGTATTTTCAAATGGCTGTTCAACAACACTAAAAAGATCACGAATGGTATATGTAAGAATTAAAAAAAATGTTTAAGCTTTTATATTGCTGAAAATTTTATTGGCTATTTAATAAGTATTAACTGTAGAAAAAAAAATATTAATCCTCCAAAATCTGCTTTTCTTGATTATAGGGCAAAGTTGCTTCAAAAGTGTCAAAGTGTGGATAGGCTTTATAAGATTTCAAGAATGTCTGCATATTTTATAAAATTTTGAAATTGTATATACATTAAAATCTGGAAATTTTGTTCTTTCTTTGTCATTGCAACAATGTCCATAAAAATATCTGGTTTTCTGAAAATTTTTAAATGTATTTCTTGATTTTCAAAAAAAGTTTCAGTATTTTCAAACAGCTGTTCAACAAAACTAGAAAGATCATGAATAGTATATGTAAGAATAAAAAAATGTTTAACATTTTTATATTGCTGAAAATTTTATTGGCTATATAATAAGTATTAACTGTAGAAAAAAAATCCTCCAAAATGTGCTTTTATATATTTTTAAAATACTTAAAATGAAACTGTTCAAATATTTGAAATTCTCATCTTGTATAAAATTATGGATGTATATAAGTAAAGTGTATATAGTACATACTTGTGTGTACATATTTGTAATTAAAAGTGACTGATAAAATATTTGTAGTATTAATTATGTCTAATTCCCATGAATGTTTTAATTTCTGATTATGTTAACATTTTTTTTTTTTTTAAAGTAAGTCAAAGTATTATTTCTCTTATTTTTAAATTTTTTTATTATATTACTTCTATTTCAAATGTTAGTGTGCATCTTTCCTGTATACCTTATGTGTCTCCCTTCAGGCTGAGAAATTTTCTTGAGAATAATCAAAACTCGTTTTTAATAGTGCACAAAGATTTTTCATTAATAATCATGGGAATGTAAATTTTGTATGTTCGCTAACAGTTTATACTGTGAAAATATATTTTGATCTGACGTTAGAAGATAATAAACATAGTTTTTAATATGTTGTGTACATTTTGAATATTCAGTAATTCAAATCTTCTCACTTCAGTTCTTTTTTTGTGTGTGTGAGAAGGGAGGAAAAATTAAAAATTTTGTGAAGTGGAAATTTCTTCTGTGCAGGGCAGTGAACAGTTATATTTCTGTTGTGATGAACAAGACATAAAAAAACCCTGCCTTTCTTCTGAAAACGAAGCAATGTCTTCTTTCTTTTTGTCAATAAATTATTAATTTTTGTATACATGCATATTATCATATCAATGAAAATAGGATATTTTGAACATAAGGAAGTGAAAAATTTTAGGCTGCTTGCAGAGTCATGAGAATTGTGGTAGTCATCTTTAAATTATTATGTTCAAATCACTAACAATGAGGACACAGAATAATTCATCTGATAATTAGTCTTAGATTTAAAGACTGGAATCTCTTTCAAAATTCTACTAAAATAGAATCTTGAATCATCACAAGGAAAGTTTCAAAATTTCTGTTCTGAAGAAAATGATTCTGTATATTGCAATAATATTTTCATTGTGGTGATCACTTGCTATCTATTTTGATCTATTTTTGTACCTCTGCAGGTGGTGAAGGCTTTTTCACTAATATATTTTCAAAATCATCCTATTTTATTGATAATACATACATGTACAGAAAGAAAGAAATAAGATTTTGATTCACACACACACAAAGAAAAGAAGACATCCCTTCCATCTCAACTTCCATAACAGAAGTAGATGATCTGATGCCATATCTATCAGCTCATACTGCTTAACTGTCCAGAAGTTTCCTCTTCAATTATTAAATTGAAATGTTTGTGTGGTAAATGTCAGAGTGAGAAGTTTCTGGTGAAAAAATTACTTTAAAAAATCACCAGTAGGTGGTGCTTTTCCATATTCTCACCAAAAGAGCTTTTGCTGGCATACTTTACATACTTCCATACGTGCACTACCAGTAGCATAGCCAGGGTGGGGGTCCAGCTGCACTTGGTACCACTAATTTTGTAATGTTTTCTTTGCCTTATGCAATCGGAGAACGTTCTGCGATAATGAAGGCGAAGAAAACTTTACAATTTTACTGGTATACAGAGCATTTGGACCCCCTCCCTGGCTACACCACTGTGCACTACTTACAAAGATGAGCTACATTGATAAAATTTTTGAGAACTGAAAATCTTATACTTAGTCATATATCCTGTATATTGAATGGTTATAGTAACATCTGTCAGTGGTTTTGGAACAGTTTTCTACTTAGTCAACAAAAATCTACCATCATTATGTTACTTGAACTGCATTTCTATCCAACATTTTCTCCTGTTTTTATGAATTTTAAAAGTTTTCATGTATTGAATGATTGGTATATATTAAAATATCGAAACAGCAGGGGATACAGTTAATGTTTCAAAATCCATTCATATATTTATGTTAGATTGCATTTTTATTTAGGGGGGTGGAAGAAGATATTAGATTTGAGTAATCAGTAAAATAATATTCATTAAAAGGATAAGATTCATTTAAGGAAATACTTTAAACTTTAAAAAACATAGTGAAAAAATTATTTTTGAGATTTAATATGTTATGCTTGGTTAAATGAAAAATTCAGAATACTTATGAGATTTATATCCAAATTTTAAACATGCCTTCCTCAAAGTTCTTTATTATCATATTTAATAAAATATCTTTAAAAATAGAAAATGTCATTATTAAACAAACATGACTCGGACCATATAAAGGAGAAATAAATGGGCTATCTGATTCCATTCATATTTTTAGTCTAGAACTAATGAATGACAATTTTAAAATGAGACATATTCTCGAAAGATGCATTTTGACTCATCTATAAGAAAAACATTTTTTACAGACTAACATTCCCATTTTTAATTAAATAATTAAAAGAAAGCTAATGATAAATTTTAAAATTAGGCATAAATGTGGGTCTAAGCCTATCTTTGTGCCCTAAATTTTAAGATTTTTTTTTTTTTATAATAACAAATGATCTTTCACATAATATTGTTAAAGTTAACATTTTAAAGGTTGTTTTGGGATACAACAGTCTGGGAAAGCTTGTCATCAGGGAGTATAGATTGTAATTCAAGATGTACCACATTTATAGGAAAATAAAAAACTCAATATGATTGTTTGTCACTACACTAGTAATGACAACAAATTTTATGCACTTACCTACAAAAATGACTTCAAGAATGTGTCAAAAAGTTAAAGTGATTTTAACACTGTTCAGCATCTAAGTTCTCCCTGTAAAAATAATGATTGTTTCTGACAGCTTTAACAATAGAATGATCAAATATAACAATCAAATTGCTCCATTATGTACAAATTTTGTTTTGGTGGGGGGTTGCCTACAAAATAAAAATAGTTTTTCCTTGCTAAAACGTTAGCACTAAATGCTTCCTATTATTTTATTTTTGGATTCTCCTGCACTTTGTTTTCTTTTTTTCACACTACCCTCTTTTGCAATTCAATGATCAGAATTTGCATAGATTTAATCACAAATGACAATCTATATTTTACTTACTGAGGGGATTTGCATAGTTTCACTGTTCAGAGACACACATAGTCTTTTTTTTTTTTTTTTTTTTTTTTTTATAACTAACTAAATAATCAATTAGCATTGCTAATGGAGTTACAACAAGGTTTCATAAAATTTAATTGTTTTTTATTTGAATGGCACAGTTGAGCAAGATATAAATAAGCACATCTGTGTGAAAACATGGCCACTGTGAGAAGAAAATATTCCTGGCACGAAAAATGTTGCACATCAGGTATTAGTTGACAAGACAAAAATATGTTTACCTACTCTGTGTGAATAGTGGACTTAGCTTCAAGATCCTGCTTAAAAAAATAAACTAAATGCTGTCGAGAAAGTAGCATGAAAAGCAGTTTTAAAAAAGTATGTAAAAATTGTTTGGCAAACAGAAAGTCTCAAAATTATAAAGAAATTGTGGAGAGTTTACTCTTCTCATTTAGAGCATTGGGATGCAATATGTCTCTAAATCTGTACCTCACATTCTCAATTGGACTTTTTCTGGATAATATAAGAGCTTTTTCTAATGAACATGGAGAAATGTACCACAAGGATGTAGTTTAAATTTTGGGCTTTCGATTTTTGTTTTTTTGCTGCGTCACTCGAGATACTACCATCTCTCATGATGGAAAAGAGATATAGCGGCAAATGGAAAAAAATATATGTTAGCAGATAACTACCAGAAACTTATACGGGAGAGACAAAAAAATATATATAAATAAATAAATAAATGAAAAATACAATAGAAAAATATCAACAAAATTATTTTTCCATGCTAAGTTTTATTAATTTCACTAAGGTAATGAAAATAAATCATTTTTCAGGTTTTTATTGTTTTGTAGCATGGCTTAATTTTACATTTGACACTGTAATTTTAATACTGTCTCTCTTAAAAATGATATGTGATGGAGGAATTTTGATGACATATTTGAAATTAGGAATGTCAAATTCATAAAGTTCACCCATTTTTTTTTCTTTTTTCAGGGATGTATTTTCATGCATAATTCATAGACTATTTTGTTCTCTTGATCAAATTACCTCCTTCTCCTTTAAATAAAATAAAGTTTTTTATGAAATATAAATAATTCTTTAATGAATAAAAGCCAAAAAAATTTTAATAACACTATAAAATAGTGTTATTAAGTAATTTTATGGTGTTATTAAGAAGTTTTTTGCTTTCATTCGTGTATCACACCAATTTGTTCAATATATACATACATTTGTGATTCTTTAATGGATTAATTTTTTTTAACCCTTTGGCTATTCATTTATTTTTCATGTGAAATTCAGGCAAGTGACTGAGCATGTTTGTGTCTCTTGGTATTCGTCCTTTGAATTGTTCACATAATTTAGGTAATCCTCCTGTATTTTCCTTTCTACATTTTATTCAATATCACTTAAGTCTGGAATTAAATCATCAGTTTTTTGCATTTCAAAATTGCAGGTGGTTAGAGAGACATATTATATCCGATAGTAGTCCAAGGATTAAAGGTGATTTAAAATCTGTAAAACCAAGCTGTGCAAATCTCAGAAAGTGATGTCTGAAAAAATATTGGACAAACTTTAAGAAGTGTGGTAGAGCATATTATAACAAACAATTTTTGTATAAGAAATTGGGGTTGTAAATAATTTATTCATTCAAAAGTACTGGGTTTTTACTCCAATATGAACATAATTATAGTTCATAACTTTAATAATAAAGAAAATATTTTAATGAAATTTGTAAGACTTACCTTTCATCAGATGAAATGTAATGAAATCACGATAAACAGTAGAAGTAGCTACCATTCTTATAGAGATCTGCACGGACCAAAATTTCTAGGCCTGGGCTCAGCCCCTGCAAAAATCAATGAAATCCAGCCCAGCCAGACTCAATTTCTACAAAACATTCCGATTTTTGTTAGCATACAATTAAGATTCTTTTAAAGAATACTACATGCATATTTTTGCAAAATATTTTCAGTATATTTCAGACTATATGTCTGAAAGCCATAGAATACAAAATAGCAACATTAATGATCACTTAGAACTTAGATTCTTTGAATATTACTCAAATGTATTACATTCTAATTAAGACTCATTAAAAAAATTAATGTAGTTTAGAATAAAACAGCAACAAAAAAAACAGATGGTTAAAAACATCATAAAAAAAATAGATTTTTGAAAATAGTTCTCTGTGATTTATTAAAGTATGTTTCCAAAAATTCCATTAACAAAAGTTCATTATGAGTATTATTATTATTTTTTTAAATTGCCTGCCTGACATGTCCTGGGAACAATTAAGTCCAAGTCCAGCCCACCCCAAGTATGTCGAAAAAAATGGAAGCTGAAGACCAGCCTTGTCTAAGTCTACTGAAAAGATTAAGCCTGGTCTTAGACATGATGTAATTGTCCGATGTAGATCTCTATGATGGACATGTTCAATTTCTGTCTTGATGTTGTCAAACTAGCATCGGTTCATGCAGCACATTTATAACTTCTTATTGGCCCAGCATCCATTGAAAATTGTTCATATTTTGTTGGCTTAGTCTGACCCTTTTACATTTGTCATATTGGACTGGTCAACCTGCATAATTTTTTTATCTGTCAAGCCTGACATATTTGTTTTATTGGTACCGGCCCGTTAAAAAAGTTGTCTTTATTTTGCCAGTTCAGCCTGTTTGACAGTTTGTCTTCATTTTGCTGTGCTCATGCAGATCTCTGCACCCTCATCCGAATAGTATTGAACTAGACACTCTATATTTCTGAATTTAATTGACAGTACATACAGTTTCACTTGACATAATACTGTACACTTCCATCACTTTCATGATTTCATTGCATTTCACACAAAGCAAGTTCTCTGTTGAATTTTTTTTTTTAAATATCTGTTATTGTTAAAGTTATAAATAATAATTATTATTTTTGTATTGGAGTGAGACACTATGGATTTTTAAGTGAATAAATGGATTACAACCCTGTTTCATATATACAAAAAATGTTTGTTGTAATATACTCTACCACCTCTTAAAGTGTGTCCAATCTTTTTTGAACCACCCTGTATTTAAGTTTTAATATCAGGGTTGAAATGATTTCTGTGGGAAAACAAGGTTGACATTAAAAAATTCTATAGGCAATAACTAGTTACTTGACTCCACCACTAAAAAACTATAATAAAAATTCCATTTTGAGATAAATGCTGATAAAAGAACAAGAAGTAAATTATTATAAGTATTGTTAAATAAAACATATAATTGTTATGCATATGTAGTTCATGCTATTTTGATTTAAAATTTTTGTATTTTCTTTAAGGAAATAAAAATTATGAGTAAAAAAAAAATTATCTATAAAATTGTGGTACCTTAGAACTTTTTAAAAGAAGGGGAAAACACCTGATGATAAATATGTTTTCAATCTTCATGATTAGCATTACAATGACCTTATTTATAAAAAAAAAAAAATCAAAGTATGAAGATTGGAGTGAACAAGTTTCAAATGAGTTTTAGGCAAGAATAATTCACATAAAGGAAAAACGTGTTATTTGAATTAAACAAAAATAAAATAAAAAAATTAAACCAGAGTTACAGAGATAATTTTATTAAACACAATTACTAATATCCAGTTTTCAGTGTAATAGATTTCATACTTAAAATTTATAAAAAATACTTTAACAGAAAAAGCACTTTTATGAAATTTTAAAACATAACTTTTAAATCCATTTAATAGTTCATTACTTGTTTCATTATCCTGCATATTGAAAGTACAAAGACAAGTATATAAAAATTTCTATATTAAAATCCTATTGTAAAATCACAAAAAATAGTCAAATGCATGAAAGTTTACATGTACAAAAAATTCTTAGGTCAGGTGATGTAATATTTATCTATGTAATATAATTCTTATTGCTAATTCAAAATACAACGGTACCTCTGTTCTCAAACACAATTCACTCGACAAAACTGTTCAAGAAGTGAATTGTTTAAGAACTGGATCAGATTTTCCCCAAAGAAATAATGAAAATGCAATTATGACTAATTGGTTTCCACATCTCAAATTACTCCATATTATTACTACCTGTTTCAAACAATAAACAGTACAGTAAAATATAAAAACATATCAAAGTACTGTACGTGTACATTACATGAGACAGTAAATATTTTTGTAACATTTTAATAAAAATTTAACAGAAATCACATATACCTTTATTTGAGAGACTTTGGAGACTTGAGTTTCAGTATAGGGAGGGTTTCATGCTTTAGACTACCTTGGGCCACTAGGCTGACTTGCTTTTTATCAGCGATAACAAATGTATGAAAAGATTATTGTTCAGATCAATGGGAAATTTGCCCTGACACTACCTTCAAGGACCTTTGTACGGAGGATGTTTGCCCTTTTTTTAGACAAGTTTGTTTTAGTGTAAAAAAAAAAAAACCTTTGCATAGAGAAATTAATTTTCACACCTAATATCTTTTTGAAAGTATAAATTCTTGTCTGGCAACTGAAATTTTTGTTTATGTGCAAAATGGCGTTTTTAAAAAAACAATGGATGGAAGGCTATATTTCTGCATTTTCCAAAGAAAATTATTTGTATTTGGTTATTAAAAAATGCTGTGAAAGGCAGTTTTTTTTTCAATAGCTAAAGGCACAGTCGGTAATATTATCAATAAGAGAGGGGGGAAAATGTGAATGTCTGGTTTCAAGTGGAAAAATTGTTCCAAATATGTACCCAAGGACAAAAAAGAATTCTTCAAATATTGCTAAGGTAAGATCTTTTATGGTAAAAGAAAATCCCCCAAGTCAAAGGACTGTTGCTAAATCATTAACATGCTCAGTGTCGAATGTTGACAAAATCATTAACAATGATTTGAATTTTTAAAAAGTCAAAAAAAAAAATGTTCATAGTCTTTCTCCCTGGCATATCGCCGAACATAGAGCACAATTCAGAATTCTTTATGACAAGCATTTTTCCAGAGAAAAATGTTGTTTATAGATCAGCGGTTCCCAACCTGGGGTACAGGAAAATAATATCGGTAATGGCAGAAATCACAAAACTGGTTCAACTGAAAATACATAAACAAAGTTGATGGTTTTGGATTACGAATTTAGTCTCATGCGTAACTCCAATATGTTACTCTCAAAGTAAAGGAAAAGCCCTGCTAGATCTAGTAATTCATTAATAATTCAATGTTGCTACCTTCGCCCACCTCTAATCATATTGCATGATGTCTTTTGTTTTCCCCATCTTCGCAAAAATTGAAGAAAACCAAAAACTCAGTGAAAAGCATTAAGATACTTCATATCTTTCACAAATACAGAGCTTGTCGAAAGAGCATTTCCATCTTATCCATATATTAAGGATGCATTTATCAAGATTGACGCTGCTCCTGACTTGAGATTATATCTGTCATTGTTTGAACCTGATTTTAAAAGAGTCAGCTCCATGAAACAAGCCCAAGGATCCCATTGAGAATATTAAAAGCCATTTTTGGCTACTTGTAAATCATGAAAGCAATACTGTTATAACCTTTCATAGTAAATTATTTTTTAAAAATGTTTGTTTTGATGTTAAGCTAATATTATAAAAGTAAAATTAACTTTAAAATGTGAGATAAAACATAGAAGGTTAGAAATGTAAATGTAATTTCAGGCGATTTGTTTTGCTCTGCTAAGAATATTAATAATTTAATAAAAATAAGCATGTTTGTGTTGTGTAGGTGAATAGCGGCGTGTTTAAGAGAAAAGGGGGTTCTCCTAAATGAAAAGCTTAAGAGGGGTATGTGAAAGTAAAAAAGGTTAGGAACCACTGCTATAGATGAATCTTGAGTCTATTTAAATGTTTGTAAAAAAAAAGAGATCCATTTATTATCAAAGAAAAGAAAAAATTTTAAAACATGATTCAATGTATCTTAGAAAGTTTTAGTAAATGATTTATGATTGTTACTGGCAAATTAAAAATAAAGAGAGAGGAGAAAAATGTTACGATCAACTCCACATACTATCAGAAATATATTTTATTCCCAATCATCAAACATGAAATAACATCTCTTTACCCCCAGTGCCATCTGTCTGTTTAACTGCATCAAGATAAAGCAAGCAGTCATGCATCACAATCTACTGTTAATTTCCTGGAAAAAATGGAATGAGAAATTGGTATCAGGGCTATACTCTTCACTGACATAACTGTTAAATCTCCTGATGTATCACCCATGGATTTTTGCTCTTTTGGACTTTTTAAAAGCACATAATCCAAATGTCGACCTACAACCCTTCATGGACTTTGGAAAGCTGTTCAAGAGTAAAGGGCTAAAATACCTCTTCCAAAACTACAAAAGCATTATTGTCCTGGAGATTACAGTGTAGAAAGGTAGTTCAGAATAAGGGTTACCAAATTGAACATTTAAAACAAATATTTTAATTGCCAAAAAAATGTGTGAGCATTCACTGTATATTTAGAAACTACATCTAACGCTGAACACATTTGCCTCTTTTTGTAACTCGCTATGTTCAATACTCTATGAAATAAACCTGCAGATATATTACTCCAGTAGGCTTACCCAAACTAAAATAAACGCTAAATGGCACTACGCTTACTGCAATTAGAAGAGTCCATATGTGATAGGGTGTTTATTTAGACAGTCAGCTGTTAGTCAGAAAAGTTGTTGGTATAGCAGTACAAGTTTAAGCGTAGTTTAGTTATACATTATTATTTTTACCTCAATCAGATTTATAATATCATATGAGTTGCAAAATTCCAAATTTGGTAAAAATGTGTCCAAGCTAAGAGTTGAAACAGGGACCTTTCACGAATTGTGCAAATGATCTGCCAACTGAGCTACCTGGACAACTCTGATGGGTGCAATTCCCTCAGACAGCTTTTAGACACTGTTACCAAGTGTGTTGGATTTTCCCAGACATATGTTATGTTTTATATCCCACATCATAGCTTTCAGAATATCTCTCACACGCTTAACAAAAAATGATGAATTTCTTATCAAAGGGCAGAGGTCTATTTTTGGTCGAAGAAGTCTATACCTTAGATTCTATTAACACTAGAACCGTAAAGATGGGTCATTTTGACCCGTGCCAAATGAATAATTGTCGATTTGCACCAGAAATTTCTTAATAAATTAAGTTAAATATAAACCACACAAAAGTAGTTGGAATAAAAAAAATAAATATTAATTCTGGTGTAAAATATTTTTTATAAAACTTGAGTAACATTTCCCGCAGTTCTAGTGTTAATGTGCACAAGCTTTTATTCCCTTCAAGGTCTAGTACTCATTATTAAAGTATTTTACATAAATATCTTTGCATAATCAAATTAAAGTAAAAAAAAGGTCTTAAGGTATAACTGGTCATAACTTTTTTTCAAAAACAAGATACAGCTTTGCAGTAATAGTAATTTTTGCTACACTATTCGTGTACTATCCAATGGTATAAAGAATAAGTCAAACTAAGTCTGGGGCAGATTTCCTATGAAAATATGCAATACTCCTTTGTTAATGCTGGGATCACTAAATCTCATGCATGTGGGCTTCACACCCATGAAAGCTAAAATATTAAAACCGTGGATTCAGCAATACCATTGTACAAGAATCTCAAAATGTGTTAATTTTCTTAATGCTACGGGGGGTGCATCATGCCCATGTAAACAACGTCAACAAAAAATTAAAAAAAAATCCAAGCACTTTTGCTACACTTTTTCATTTAGTGGATTTTGTGGCAACACCCTCACTGGTTGAGAACCGCATGGAATTTTATGTTCAAGAACCAAATTAGTTGACAATCAAGGTCCTACTGTATACCTCAAAACTGAATAATAATAACCAAAAATTTACATCAGTCACACAAGGAAAACAATTTTATTCAAACTCTTTAAAAAAATGCACTAAGAATTTATCCGAATATGACAAATATTGGTAGGTATGACATATATGTATAGAAAAATAAATGATTAAAATTTTAAGTGATAATTTCTTGAATGTTTCATTCAAGAAAAGGCATTGGCCAACCTCTGGCCTTTATGCAAACTATTATTTGGCTTAGGATAAACTAATACAGTTGGCAATATAAACTTGTACAATTTATTGCTGAAGTCCCTTCAATTGTCAAGCTTGTTTAAAATATTCTGAAATGGCTGAAAGTACCTGTTTCTTATACCCAAAGCATGCTAAATTGGAAAGCCTGGGCAATAAAAAACAGTCAAGGAAGTGTTTGAAAAGCATAAAGGCATTCAATAGAAATTGCTGTGTACGGCTGGGCATTATCTAGTTCAAATATAAGCTTAGGGTATCATAGAAAAAGAGCAGGAAAAAATTACTGCTTTATTATATTTGATATGTTCTAGGTATAGCTTTAAGGGATGAATGAGGGGAAGGCTTATGCAATTGAAGCACCTCTATCCATGGCATAAAACATTATGCTTCCTTCCTAAAAACCAAGATAATCCACTGGAAACAGAGAGTCGCTTCAAAAGAATCCATTGCAACTGCAATCAGAAGACCTCCAATTTCATGCCTAGTCCTTTTTTTTTTTGAGGATGTGTGTCTGTCTATCTTTAAGAAATCATTACCCTGGGAACACATAAGTGATGTGGAAGGTGTTTCATTTACATTACAATTGTTAAAGAAAATAGTGGCTACTTTTTTGTATCACCAGTTAACAAATATATTTTCATTCATTTTGCATTTTATAACTGATTCCCCCACAAAAAGGCAGGATCATGGTTAACTGGTGAAGATGAAATAGTAAAAAGAAATTTGCTGCTTGTGTAACACAATCAAAATACCTTCTAATTCATTCACTCTCTCCCCCTTTTGAAGGGTGTACAGTCTGTCTCAAAAGTTTAGGCACACTAAAATATAATAAAATTGAAAAGAGAAATATAACAAATATAATTTCACAATAAATATTAAAAATGTAATTGAAATGAAACATAGTAGATTTAGTTAATGTTTTTATCAACTTTATTTATTTAAAAAAAATGCTTTTTATTATTTTTGTAAAAAAAATAAAAACAGTTTCTAAAAAAATTAGGCACATTATGCAACTGTTAACAAATGCTGGATCGGTTTCAACCAACCAACTGTTTTCATCAAGCAGTATAACAGCAAATACTCAATTTCTGTTGGTTATTTAAGATGCCGAAAGCTATGGAATTCACACAAGAGGAAATTTAAAGTTGAAAAATAAGCCGTTATTAAAATTTCTAGAATATTAAATCGTACAAAGTGAGGGATATACAGAGTACTTGCTAGTAATAACAATTTTGCCCGAAAACCAAGATGTGGGCGGCCAAGTGGGTGGTTTAACAAGTGTTCAGAGGCTGATAAAAAAAATTGGAAGATTGGTGTCAATGAAAAATATCTATAAGGCAAAATAAAAATAATCTCTGTGTCAGTGTCACAAAGGACACAATACATAGACAAGATGATTGTTTGGGATATCTTGCAAACAGGGCCTAAAATCACACCATAAACAGGCCAGAATAGATTAGGGTCAAAAGTTCATGTCATATGGGGGACAAGTGACTCATCTTATTATTCAGTGACAAAAAGAAGTGGAATCTGGATGTTCCTGCTGGCTAGAATTGTTACTGACATGACTTCTGGAAACAGCCACCTACTTTCTTCTGTGGACAAATAAACAGTAAGTCTCTGATGGTTTGGGGGGCGACTGGCTTTAATAAGGAAAGGGCAACTGACGTCACTGTTGGTTAAATTACTGTTGGTTTGCAAGAAAAACCTGTTTGTTCTTTACGACTTCTACTGTAAACATGAGATGGGGCGATTTGATTGGTCTACGTTAAACTGGTCTGTGAAATGATTGGCCTACGTCGCCATAACGATTCCTGCAATGATCTCTATGACAAAAATGTAGTGGTAGATTGGTTGATGGTACTGTTTGTTTATAAACATGCCCTTTCCTTATAGCCAAACCTGCCTGGCCTTTTGCAATGTAACCAGAAACAGGGAACCTCCAATTTCATGCCTACTCCTTTCTTGGAGAGTGTGGTCTGTCTATCTTTATGACATAATTACCCTGGAAACACATAAATAAAGTGAAAGGTGTTTTATTTACATTGAAGACAAATACATAGAAAACAAAATTCAGGATAATAAATTATAATAATTTATTTATTATTAAGAGCTTATTTCAATTTAAGGAGTAGGGAGTCTGTCTATAAATATTGAACCAAAGGTTGTGCTTCATACCTAAAAAAAATGCAACTATACATAGATTTTTTTATTTATTATAATTTTGATATTTTATTATTTATTTATAATTATAAATTAATAATTATAATAATATATTTTATTTATTTTCTTTTAAAAAAAAGTTAATCACATTTCTACATAGAAAACAAAATTCAACAAAGTATCAAGAGACACTAGAGCAACATCTTAGGGGGGTCATGAGTGGCAATTTCAGCACAACAATGCTTAAATACATAGCTCACATAGTACAATACAGTGGCTTTCTACCCAAAATGTTATCATTTTAGATTGGCCTGCATCAAGCCTGGACATAAACCCAATTGAGGACATTTGGGGTATCTTAACCCTTGAAGTATACAAGAATGGAAAGCAATATGACTCTACTAAAGAACTAAAATTTGTCATTGAAAAAGCATGGTATTCTCTGCCACCAACAATATTTCAAAAACCTATTAATTCAATGGAAATACGATTATTTGAAGTTACCTGAAACTAGGGAAATACTATTAATAAATAGCATCATGTAAAAGTGTTAAATGTTTTTTTTTTTTCAATGTGCCTAAACTTTTGAGACACCATAGTTACAAACTTTTAAGATTTTTTATTAAAGTTATGATAATATACCCATTTATTCATTTAGATATAATTTATTGGAATAATTTTACAGAATCTAATAGGCAAATAACATGTTTTTATTTAACTTTGTATTTTTATATAATAAAAGACATTTTCTTGTTGTGCCTAAGTTTTGAGACAGACTGTATGTCCGTTTTAGTGAATTTACTTCCCTAAAACTACCTGAGTGAATTGAAGGATATATTATTACACCACTTAAAAGCCTACGCTAGTCACGCAAAAAAACGCTCAAGATAATGTTAAGTCTATGGGAAGGTTCTTGCGCGATCTCTTGCTTGCATTTTAATATTTTTAAATGTTTTTTTTTGCATAGGATAGCTGAGGTCGATCTCTAACGTTGTTAGTTTTTACTTTTTTGATTTTGGTTCCAGTTTTTTTTTATAAGCAGACATTTTCAATTTTAGAACCGGTTCTGAAAGTGAAAGTACCCTTATATAAAAAAACTGGAACCAAAATCAAAAAAGTAACAACTAACAAGGTTAGAGATCGACCTCAGCTATCCTATGCAAACAAAATCATTTAAAAATATTAAAATGCGAGCAAAAAATCACTCAAGAACCTTCCCATAGACTTAACATTAGCGTGCGCGTTTTTTCGCATGACTGATGTAGGCTCTTAAAGATCCTTTTCCTATGGCTGCCTCTTTGTTTCACCAGTCAACTTTGATCCTCGAAGTAACAAAAACATATTTCCTTCCCCCCAAAAACACATGCTTCCTTATTTATTATTTGATGCTTCTAGCATAGCTTTATGGGTTGGGTGTGGAAGAGCTTATATAATTCAAGGAGTAGGGAGTCTGCCTCTAAATACTGAACCAAAGGTTGTGCTTCATACCTAAAAAAATTTCAAGCTATGCCTGTTTCATATAACTTCAATTAAAATTTTCACATTTCAAGGAAATGTTGAAACTACAGTAAGCATAAATATTTTCATGTATCTGATTGCACTAATTGTAGACACCTCTTAAAGAAAAGGGATAGGTGAGTGAATTGGAAAGTGTTTTGATTACATTACACTGGCAAATAATTTTTTTACAATGGCTGTTTTTCTGTTTTAACCAGTGTATCGTGGTCTTCATTTTGTGACTAAACTTCCTGTTAAATCAGGTGAAAGAAGATATATATGTAAGTAAACAGTTTAAAAAACATATAACACATTTAAAAATCCAGTTTTAGCAATTACCTTCTATAGTAAAAAAAGAAGTCTAATTATTTTGTGCAGCCCTGTATATGATCCATAAATTTTCATATATACTACATAGATTGCTAAAATTTGACTCAGTTAGAAAATTCACTTTTAGCAATATTTGCCAATAGATGGAAATGCATTCGAATTTTTTTTGTACAGCCCTGTATATTATCTAAACTTTTGTGCACATCACATTTTAAGCTAATATTTAATTCAGGTAAAATATGCATAACACAACTTAAAACGCACTTCCAGCAATTTCCAATCATAAACGACAATGTAGATCTTGTTCTTTGTGTAGTCCTGTATATGAATTTATTTACATTCTACAAATTTCTGTTAGCATACTAAATATAGTCCAGCCGGAAAATGCAAAAAACAATTAAAAACCACCTTTAACCCTCTCACTGACAAGCCCGTGTTAATACGTTTAATGCGCTGACCAATGAATAATACTCTCAAGGATTACATTCATTATCCATATTTGTAATTAAGTTTTTTATATTCAATGTTGAAAAATTAGTTTTTCTTACCATTTAAAACAAAATTCAGAGAAAAAAAACATTACAGATTTGCCTTTTTGCAAGACTGTCAGAGCGTTAAGCAATTCACTCCCATAGTCTGTAATACTTAGGAATTCCTTTGTGTAGCCCTGTGTATGATTTACAGACATCAGAATTTATATACAGTATGTACTTTGGAAAAATTTAGTTAAACTTGAAAACATACTTCCAGCAATTATTGCTCTTAGACAGTACTGTAATCTAATTCTTTTGTGTGTCCCTGTAAATGAGCAATGCACACCATGCTTTTCAGTAAGAAACTTATAGTGCACCTTAATATTGACGGAAATTCCAATTAAAGGGTAATCTTCTATTCGGAATCAACTACTCTTCAATCGTCAGATAATAATAAAGTACTTTAAATTTGCAGTAAACAACTTTAATTATCTCGTCGGAAAAACCCATTCATAAACTGTTTTCAACTCAGCTAAGTACATGGAATAAACGCCCACGTGAAAGAATGATTATCACGTGCTATCATGTGCTTTTTCCCAGTGACGTCATCCAAGGCTATCAAGAACTGAAAACTCTTTAGACTTTAGTTAGTTGTTGTGTGAATTTCTTTATAAAATGTAGTGTGTGAAAATGTCAGAGCGATGTAAATGCTCTGTGTAATTATGTAATCAAAAAACGTATATTAAACCTAAATTTAATCGAAAGGAAATACTCTATTAATTCTACAGTGATTATTCAACGAAACTAATTTTATTATTTTGCAGAAGTGATCTTATAGATTAATCTGGAATACTCTAACGGATAATATCATACGTGAGGAAGTTGCAACACGTCACCAATCTATTTATTGGATATACTAAATGCTTTCATCGCCCAATCAGGTAAGCGAATGCATGCTTACTTAACTCTATTTTTGAATAACTGTGTTTATAGAATTAAAGAAACTATTTTACACATTAAATAAACTGCGCCGCCGATAGATTATGAGTAACTGATAATATGTATTAAATAAAAATTTTAAGCACATTAGCTATATGCTGGAAAAACTCGCTTTATAGAAAATAAAAACGAACGCAAAGAAAAGCGATTCGTATAAAATTAAATTAAATATCTTTAAAAATAATTAAAGATAGAAAATAAAAATGGCTACATTCAAAGAAAGCCAATTCATCGAGAAGCTAAATTCAAGCAATTATTCCAACTGGAAATTTAAGCTCGAAATGCTTCTCATTAAAGAAGACTTATTCGAAGTAATAAGTGATCAACCACCAACTCCTTTAAATGAGGATTGGAACAAAAGAGATAGAAAAGCCAGAGCTTTAATTAATCTAAGCATAGATGACACACAAATTGTGCATGTAAAAAAATTTACCACAGCCAGGCAAACCTGGGAAGCTCTCAAAACTACGCATGAAAGAGCAAATTTGAGTAGCAAACTGCATTTATTGAGAAAACTGTACAGTACTAAACTGCCCGAAAACGGCAATATGATTACTCATATAACAAATATTCTACAAATAGTAGATAAATTATCCGCCATAGGCGAGAATATAAATGACTCACACATATCCGCACTATTTCTATGCTCATTACCGCCCAGCTACAACACGCTTATCACAGCATTAGAGGCAAGGCCCGAAGCCGAATTATCTCCAGATTTTATCAGAAGTAAACTCATAGATGAGTATAATCGCAGACAAGAAATGTCTGAACAAAACAACAGCTCTGAAAAGGCATTTAAAACACAAAGAAAACACACTTATAACGACTACAAAAGAAATTCAAAATATTGCAGTCACTGTAAGATGACAAATCACAGTAATAGCGAGTGCTATCACCTCAAGAGCAGATACACACAGCACAACAAAAACAAACACACATATCAAAATGTGAACAACTTTAATAATAAAAATAAATCTAAACCTTTTTCATCATCACTATGTTATGAAAACACAGATAATTATAAAGAGAATACTGACTGTCACGATAACGCGAATGATCAGAAAATAAGCTCAAAAACTAATCAATCAGAAGATCGCGTACTAATAACAGAAAAATTAGGAAAACAAAACTGGATACTCGACAGTGGCAGTACCTCACACATTGCAAATGATAAAAGGTTATTTGATAAATTTAACAATTTTGAAAAATCATCAGTCACCATCGCAAACGGCAACAAACTCGAAGCATTTGGTTCAGGCGACGTTTTAATAAAAACGAAATCCCCAAATGGAGAAATAAAACTCACAAGACTACAGGAAGTCCTATACGTCCCAGAACTAGAATCCAATTTAATATCCGTAAGCAAAGCAACTAAAAATGGATGCAAATTAATCTTTGAAAATGACAAATGCGATTTAACGTTCGACGGTGAAATTTATATAAGAGCGAAGAACAAAAATAATTTATACATAATCGAACAAACAAACCACTTAGAAAATGCAGAAAACTATGCAAACGTCACACTAAGCTGTAATAATAATAAAGAATGTTTAGAAGTATGGCATCGAAGACTAGGACACCGTGATTATGAAGCAATCAAAACAATTGTTAACAAACAGCTAGCTACCGGAATAAAAATTAAAAACTGCAGACACAATAATAGATTATGCGAAACCTGCATCAAATCTAAATTAAACGACGCGCCATATCCAAAATCGGCTACAAATAGAGCAAACAAAGTTCTCGATTTAATACACAGCGACGTCTGTGGACCTATAAGTACACCAACACTAGGAGAAAAACAATACTTTCTCACATTCATCGACGATTACTCGAGATATACAACTATATACTTACTATCTAAGAAAAGCGAAGTAATTGATAAATTAAAAGAATACATTGCAATGGTAAATAATCAATTCGGTAGAAAACCAAAAGAAATAAGATCCGATAATGGAGGAGAATATAATAGCAACGAAATAGACAATTATCTAAAGGAAAACGGGATATTACACCAATTCACAATTCCACACAACCCGAGCCAGAACGGCGTGGCAGAAAGGAAGAATAAAATCCTACTCGATATGACACGTAGCATGCTTTTAGAAGCAAATTTAAATAAACAATTTTGGGGAGAGGCAATACACACAGCGACATATTTACAAAACAGATTGCCAACAAGAGCGAATGACAAAACTCCATACGAACTATGGAAAGGTATCAAACCTGATCTCAAACACTTAAGAACCTTTGGATGTAAAGCATTTGTTTATATTAATAAAATACATCGAGGAAAACTAGATAATAGAGCGCAAGAAGGTATTTTTCTAGGTTACAACACACGTTCCAAAGGATATCGCATACACACAAAAGACAAACAAATAATAATTGCCAGGACTGTAAAATTCATAGAACATGAAATAAAACACTCGAACAACATTGAGGAAGATTCAAATCTCGAAGAAATCTCCACTGATGATAGAAATCAAGAAGAGAAGAATAAAAATTACATTGAAATTGACATTAATGATAAAGAAAAACAACCGTGCGAGTCCAAACAAACACAAATAGAACCAAGAAGGTCAAATAGATCTAACAGAGGAGTACCACCAGATAGATTTGTCTGTTTAGTTAAAGACACACAATCAAATGAACCAAAGAATTGGAACGATATCATGGAAATGAAAAATCCACACGATAGGGAAAATTGGCTCAAAGCCACCGAAAACGAAATCAAGTGTCTAGCCAAAAATAAAACTTGGACATTAGTCGATCCGCCACCAGGCAAGAAAGTGATAGGTTCAAAATGGACTTTTAAATTAAAACGCGACAACCTAAACCAAGTGCAAACCTATAAAGCACGACTCGTGGCACAGGGATACAGTCAGAAATTCGGAGTAGATTATGACGAGACCTTTGCTCCAGTTGTCTCTCATACCACAATCCGTGCATTTCTCATAGCAGCATTAAATCATAACCTTAAAGTTAATCATATCGACGTGAATACAGCGTTTTTACACGGAAACCTACAAGAAGAGGTATACATGAAACAGCCGGAAGGCTATATAGCTCCAAATCAACAAAACAAAGTATGTAAATTACAAAAAGCAATATACGGGCTCAAGCAAGCCGCCAGAGCATGGCACACGAAAATCTCCGAGAGTCTTAAAGCATTAAATTTTGTACAAAGTACATCTGACTCATGTCTTTTTATACGCGAAAATGGTGAAAACTCGACATACATTATAGTATATGTGGATGATTTGTTAATCGCCGGAAAAAACGAAGATATAATTGAATTAATAAACAATCTCAAAAGGGAATATGAATTGAAAGATTTGGGAGAAGTCAATAACTATCTCGGAATAAATATAAAAAGAGACGATAAAAATTTCTACTTAAACCAAAATTCAAAAATTGAAGAATTGGTAGATAAACTCAATCTTCAAAACGCAAAACCTTACAGCACACCTATGGAAGCAGGTTACAATCGACTCAACGATGATGAAAATCTATTACCTAACAATATTAAATTCAGACAAGCAACGGGAACATTACTCTACATCTCAACATTAACCAGGCCCGATATTTCAGCAGCGGTCAACATACTCAGCCGTAGAAATGAAACCCCTCGAGAAAAAGACTGGAAAGCAGTCAAAAGAATCGTAACATACTTAAACAAGACAAAACACCTCAACCTGACGCTAAGTTCGAAAAATAAGCCTATTCTCGAAGTTTACGCAGATGCAGATTGGGGAGGTGATCCAGAAACTAGACGATCCACCAGCGGAAATATATTTATGTTAGGAAAATGTCCCATACATTGGACAACGAAAAGACAGACATGCGTTGCTCTGTCATCAGCAGAAGCTGAATACATTTCTGTAAGTAACGCAGCACAGGAAATACTATGGATGATAAAACTCCTGGAAGATTTAAAATTACCACAACAAAAACCCATAACAATATACGAGGACAATCAGCCATGTATAAAAATGGTTGAAAGTGAAAAACATACTCGAAAAAGTAAACATATAGATATCAGATTCCACGCGATAAGACAACTCAAGGAAGATGGAATAATAGATTTAAAGTATTGTCCCACAGAATTTATGACCGCAGATTCACTCACCAAGCCCAACCCCAAATCTGAATTCATTAAACACCGAAACAATCTGAACTTACTTCCTTATCCTACATAGAAGATTAAGGGGGAGTGACGGAAATTCCAATTAAAGGGTAATCTTCTATTCGGAATCAACTACTCTTCAATCGTCAGATAATAATAAAGTACTTTAAATTTGCAGTAAACAACTTTAATTATCTCGTCGGAAAAACCCATTCATAAACTGTTTTCAACTCAGCTAAGTACATGGAATAAACGCCCACGTGAAAGAATGATTATCACGTGCTATCATGTGCTTTTTCCCAGTGACGTCATCCAAGGCTATCAAGAACTGAAAACTCTTTAGACTTTAGTTAGTTGTTGTGTGAATTTCTTTATAAAATGTAGTGTGTGAAAATGTCAGAGCGATGTAAATGCTCTGTGTAATTATGTAATCAAAAAACGTATATTAAACCTAAATTTAATCGAAAGGAAATACTCTATTAATTCTACAGTGATTATTCAACGAAACTAATTTTATTATTTTGCAGAAGTGATCTTATAGATTAATCTGGAATACTCTAACGGATAATATCATACGTGAGGAAGTTGCAACACGTCACCAATCTATTTATTGGATATACTAAATGCTTTCATCGCCCAATCAGATAAGCGAATGCATGCTTACTTAACTCTATTTTTGAATAACTGTGTTTATAGAATTAAAGAAACTATTTTACACATTAAATAAACTGCGCCGCCGATAAATATTGCATATACATTTCATTATGTTTGAAATAGTGTAACAATATTAAAATATACCGCAAACGATTTTTCCTCGTAATCATTATATAACAATTCTTTTGTGTGACCCTGTAAATAAATAAATGCTTTGCACTCCATATTCTACAGAAAGAATATTTTAGTGCATTTCATAAATGCATATTAATTTCATTGTGTTTGAAATGGTGTAACATCATCAAAATGCACTTGAAACGATTTTTTTCCATTGACCGCAATGCAACGGAATACTTTTGACTGTCCATGTAAACAAACTATAGAATGTATACACTTCATTTTCGATAGAAGTTGTGCTATAGTAAACGTCAGTGACATATAAACATTTCAAGGCAATCTGAGTATATTTACGAGAGTTGGAGCACAGTCAGACAAACCAAAGTCTGAAACACTTTTCAATTATGTTGGAAAGTTAAAAAAGGTGGAATCATGGATCACTGAAGATAAGACAGAGGAAAAAGATTCTGTTGCCAATGTAATGCAACTCACAAACTCTCCCCCCCCCCCTCTTTTGCAGTGTGTCTCCATTTTACAAGGTTCCAAACCTGGAAATTCAAAACATTATGAAAAGGGATGATATGTAGGGCAGATGGAGGTATGTAATAGTATGCAATTATTTTTTGTTGCCCAAATTCTTTTACTCACAAAAAAAAAAAGGCAGAAATTGTTTCACTGTTATATTACTATGTGTCACAGGCAGAAATTTAACAGTGGGTGAGAGGGAAGCTTAATCAATTAAATAAATAATGCACTTACTGAATAATGTGTCAAATGTTATGCTTCCCAGGATAATGGTTAAGTAGTGAGGACAAAGGTACAGCCACTGTAAAAGGATCCATTTCAATGCAAGAACCAAAACACCTTTCACTTCATTACCAACTCTTAGTGAAATCAATTCTCTGAAAACATGTGAATGAATCAGAAAGTATTTTTTTTTATACTAAACTGGCAAAAGATTATTATTCAGTGGCTTCCTCAGTACACCATGATTGTCTTATTGGAGTTATAAAACACATATCTTCCCCAAGAAAAGGTAGGAAGATTTACTTCTGTAATGTATTATAGGATGTGAAAAAATGCCCAAGCCAGGATTTCAACCAGGGACCTTTGGCTTAAGCTGCCAATGCTCTGCCAACTGAGCTATCCTGGAAACACTTGACTGAGTGAATTGTACCTGCTCGATTTGTCCAGGATAGCTCCCTGGTTCAATTCCTGGCCTGAACACTTTTATCACCTAGTTGGAAAATTACAACTCATACTATAGGATGTGTTGGGCATAGTTTTATGAGTTAGAGGGTGGAAACATAAGCAATTCAAGTAGTAGGGCACCCCCAAATAAGGTGAAAAGGTTGTAAATTATACCCTCTATGCCCCTCCGCTTAAAATTTTCAATTTCAAGGAAATATTGTAAGTAGTTATCAGTAAGCAGAAAGATTTTAGGGGAACTGTTTCCATTAAGATGGATGCACATCATTTAAAAGAAAAGGTAGTAAATTGAAACTTTTGCTGTATTATGCTGATAAACTATTATTTTGCAGTGACTGCCTTTCCGTCTTCACCATTGAACCATGATAGGATCATGATTCACTGGTGAAAGTGAAGCAACAGCCTCTGCATAAGAATCTGTTTCCAGTGTGTTGCAAGCACAATACTTTTAAAATATCCCCCCCCCCCATCATATATGATACATGAATGAATTGGGAAGTATTTTAGTTACATTACATTGGATATATATGTGTGTGTGTGTGTGTATATATATATATACATAACATTTTAATATTGTCTATTTTTTATTTTATTTACTTATGCCTACCTTAAAATACTTTTTTCTTTTCTTTCCTAACTAAAATTTCAATTGTTTCTATACCTAGTAGCTAGCTTTCCCATATAAAAATTCATTCCATTTTAGAATGTTACATTTAAGTTGTAACTCTATTTTTAATTTTCGAAGGGATGTGCTCCGGGATTTTTCATGCTGAATTTGATGTCATACTGCAGTATTTTTTTCCATACACCAGTAATGAGTTCCAGCAGGCATATTGAATGGTTCAGCAGTCTTGTCACAATGCAACTTTTTGGGGTTTATATAAAAGTATAAGTGTTCCTACGCCATGATTGATATAAGCTAATGCACTGGCTAAGAGAGTACTTTTTTCATGTTTTGCCTTGTCATCAAAACTCGTACAACATCAGAGAACCATGGAATATTTTAATATATTTTTAAATATGAAGCTATTAAATTAAGTTAATATGGAGTTGTTAAATTAAATTATGAGTTGTGATCAGTGGTGTAGTCATAAAAAAAAATCAAAGGGTATATATTATAGGTAAAGGGTATATGATAGAGTACATGGTATATCTTTACTTGAGAAACAGAGGGTATATAGAGTTGGAGTTCCTTAAAAGAATCCAGAAAGTATACAGCATATACCCCTGTATACCCTCCACTACATTCCTGGTTGTGATGAACTGATATGAAATTATAATTCGTTATAGAAGTTATGGACTCTAATATGTAAAGAAACAAACTGATTGAGAGTTCTTCTATCCAATCTGTGGACTTGACATTTCTAATAAAAAACGTTTGTGCTGAGATCTGCTGACTTTTTTCAATTAGATCAGAGAAATTCACCATGGATTTTCCTTGATGCCAAGCCACTAAAATTGCTTGATTGCTACAAGCACGCCAACATTATTGCCAGCATAACATGAGCATTTTATCAACCCTACTGACACTGTTGAGTTTCCTTGATGCCTTCCCACTAAAATCATTTGGTTATTACTATCATGACTGCAATATTGCCAATTGCCAGTATAATATGAGTTTACATCTTCCAGTCAATGCTCTATTTTCTACATAGAACCATGTTTTGACCAGATTTTTAGCAGGAATCATGACATATACAGTCAAACTCGTTTAATACGAGCACAGCTAAACTGAGAACATGGTTAAAACTAGCAATTTGCACCTTAAGAATAGCTCATCATTTAAACTATATTAATATATTCAAGCATTTAACAGGATAATGGCTAATACAAGCAAAACATCTGTTCATTTCAATGTGATTTTTGGTGAAAAGTAGGGTAGAATTATGAAAGAAATCTTTTTTTTATCGAACACTGTTCTCTCAGTGACAATATTTCTACATTGCAACTGTCTGTCAAAATGTAATAATTTATCAGTTTTATCAAATTAAATTTCAAACTTTAAGGAGATCTCCTGCCCTTACAGACACATGCAAGAAAATGAAATAAAAATATCCTGAGTTCTAGAAAGAATGAAAGGGGAAATAAGGATGTTTCAAGTACTGTCCTTTTGTAAGACTTACAACTGAGCAATGGATAGGAAGGAACACAGAAGAAAACTTTTGTTTCTTTCTTTAAATCTGTTCTCTGGGAAATATTAACCAGTCTTTAAATGACTTTTATTGCACTGTTATAATAAAAATGATATGTGAAATCAACAGAGTGAAAATTGCAGTAAGTATTGCAATATTAGCCAAGTTTTCTGGGTAAAAAGGAAGTTGTGTTACTATATGTTGTTCATGTCCTTTGGAATTAACTAGTTCTTTAGAGGCTTTGACTTCAACACTGTTATTTTGTATAAAGAAAATACCTGTCTAAAAAAAATGACACCCACAAAAGTAAAACTGAATATTTTATGTTTACTTTATAATATGTTAATTTTAGCATTGAGATAATTAGAGCAATTAATTGTAATAATTCGTTTATGTATACATGTTTTTAAAATTTATATTATATTCACAGGTTTTATGAGAAATGGTTAATACCAGGATTTTTTTTAATTACCTAGCTCCTCGCATTGAGAGTTCAACTGTATATATTTAGTGGCTACTTGTTTGTCATTACCAGAGAACCTCCTTCTGCAATTAATGCAAATCTCCTCAATCGGACACAAAATTTGTAATTTTTTTGCCCATAGATATAAGAAAAAGTTCATTAAGGATTTTCTGGAAACAAAATTTACAACAAGGTTTACAGTGTTCCATGTTTCTCGATCCACAATATGAATGTCAGCATTTATGTTTGATTCACTTTATTAAAATCTAAAAACCTAAAAGAAAATAAAACCACTCCGTATTTCTTGCATATAAGTTTTATTTTTATAGACATCTTTTCATCATGCTAATAAATAGTAAAATTCATCACTGTGCTCATTGAATCTATCCTCCGGTTTTTATTAAACTGCCAAAATCTTTATTAATTTCTAAAGTTTGTGAGGTGGGTTTCAGTATAATTACAAATGTATGAATTTTAAAATCACTCTGAAAATTTGATTACATTTCCATGGAACTATTTTGTAAACACTAAATTTTAATATTATGCTTTTTTTAATTCATTGGAGGCTTAAGTGGTTTTATGTATATAATGCAAGTGTGTTTGATTGTGGATTCAGGGATGACACAAAATCTAAGTTGTCAAGTTGTATACTGATTTTGGATATCAGTTTCTAGTCTCTGTGTTCAAAGTTTTATTTATCCATAATTGATTTTTACCTGACTATGATTACTTTTTAAAACTATTATAAGTTTTAAAAAAAATCTTGGTGTTTAGTTACGGAAAAAATGTATTTAAATATTAGGTAGGTTTACAAAAACAGTAGGAGCCAAAAATCACTGACATTTTATTTTTATGTACATTTATTGTTATGTGAATACTACTAGAAAAACAATAATAATAAAAAATCTTAGTATTGAATTTAATCTAAATTGGTTTTCTGTACATTTAAAAATGAGGGATGTACCAAATATTTGGTTTGGAGTTTGGACAAATATAAACTGAATACCAAAATATTTATCCAAACCGAATTATTTTAAAATTTTGGATAACTTCTATTTTTAACTGTCAATAAATAAAGATATTCATAATAATTAAGAAATAGAATCATATTTAAATAAAAGAGATTGCTCTTACATCATTGATTTACTGTTTGAAAAGTGACACTTAAGAAAATTAACTGTTAATGACAACATTCAGAGGAATTAGTGATGCAAAAATGCAAATTCCTGAATATTGTCAAGTAATAATCCGTTTCTTGCTTTTTCACAAACACACTGTTTTTTTACAAAATAGGACAAAGTTTCTGGGGTAATAATAGGTATCAAAACAAACAGTTTTTGTATAGGAAACCAGGATCATAATCCATCAATCAAAAATAAAGTGTATCTCAATTCAAGCTGAACTTGGATTTTCATTTGAAACTGATAATGATGAATAATGAAGATATTGTAACAATGTTTTCAACTGTCTTACTTTGATTTCTGTGAAATATGACAAGAAGTGCTGGAAGTTGCCATCATTCACATCCAAACAACACTGAGCTAGACATTATGTAATTCAGAATGTAGCTGACAGAAAATATACTGTGTCACTAATCAAAATTCAGTCACTTCCAATGATGTCATCACATTTCATACAAATTTAATCTGATGAAAATTTCACTAAAATATCTTCATTATAGTTAAAGTTGTAAATGAAAATTCAGGTTCAGCTTGTAGTGAAACATCCTGTATTTTTGATTGAATAAGTGGATTTTGATGCTGGTTTCCTGTACAATTTTTTTGTTAATCTTGACTGCATTATCACCCCTAAAAGTTTGTTCCAAAATTTTAGGAACACCCTGTACATTTCCCGACCTCTGAAAATAATTGCTCAGTTAAGACACTGCTCTCTGGTGCATTTAAAAAATTCTTTGCTAAATTGTCACCATGTAAATATATTTTTTAAGTCCCTTCCAGACAAATAAACATTATATGACTGTAAAATTTCCTTATAATTTCTTCAAAATTTCTCTTTGATTTTAAAATATTTGTTTTAGAATGTAAGAAAATTTTATTTCTTTATTTTAAGTTGCAGAATAAGCTGTGAAGTTTAAAGTTTTATTAATTAAAAAAGTTTTGAGACTCTTCTTAAATAATAAATCAAAGTATAAAGATTTTTTTTTTTAGTGTAAAGTTTACTTGTGAAATGATTTTGTTCATCAAAATGGAATTATTTGTGAATAAATATAAATATGGTATTGTTTTAAAATTTAACTTTTAAAAAAACCTTTAAACCCTGAAATATAGGAGTATTCAGCGAAAATCACTATTCGGTGCATCCCTAATGAAAATGATACTCAACTATTTAATCTTATTAAGTTATTTGCTTCTGATTGGAATACATGGAAATCAAACTCTACATTTGGGCAAAATAATGTGAATGCAATATAAAACTGTACAAGTTGACAGGTAGTCATTTCATTCAGAACTCAACTATGAAAATGCAATATATTTATTACAGAAAATATTACAAAACATTTTAACATAACAAATTTGTCAGTTTATTTCATATTCAATACAATAATATTCATTACAAAATTCATGTGTAAATGTTATAAAAAGATCACACATAATTTCCTCTTTATTTTCTAAGTGGTATCTCTGATAATACAGCAGCCTCTCATTATATAGGTATATATTGCATTTGGATATATTGCTCTTTTTCCATATCTCCCATTGAGTAAAATAGAAAAGTTCACATTAAAAACACTTTTTAAATAAGTCAACAGGTAAATAACAATAAATAAATAAAATTCTATGTTGATATTTAATTGAAAATATTGTAATATGCCTATAAATTAGCATTTTGGAAACAAATCTAAAACATTAAATTGTAAATTATCATCTTTATGTCTTTTAAAGTCTTTGACTATATCACACATTCAGATATATTGCTTTTTTTTGTTGTTTCCCAACAAGAACAATATAACAAGAAGCTACTGTATTATTATTTGTACCCTGAGCATAGTCCTAAGAGGTTTGTGTGGGAGAAGATTAAGCAATTCAAGCAGTATAACACACGAGTTAAGCGACCTTCGTTAACATTCCACACACGGCTTGATTTTGATACTTTACTGATAGTGGGATGATTTTTTCTATCCACATGTATAGATATCTTAGAAAACTACCACAAAGATTATTATTTGGAAATAATGGTAGACAAAATAAAAAACAGTCATCTGTGGCAAACCTTCGCCCATATTTTCATGTGAACTGTAGTAGCAGACAAACCAAACCCATGGAAATTGCAAAAACCATATGTGGAAGATTAAAGAACCTGTCACTGAAAAATCTGTTCCCCCAATATAACAAACTAGCAAACTTTTAAAATCACTTCATCCTTTCTATAGTGTATCTTGTTTATCTTAGTTAAAACAGTTACTTAAAATAACCTGAGTAAATTGGAAGGTATTTTGGTTACTTTATACTGGCTATAGGTTCTTTTCAGTGGACGCCTCTGTCTTCTCGAGCAGTTTAAATAATTATCAGTAAACAGAAAATTTTTTAGGTAACTGATTTCACTAAGATGGATATATCAGGGCTGCCACTGCCTAATGACACTGAAAATAGTAGCTTTAGTAGCCTACAAAGAAAGAAATAGTAGCCAAAATAGTAGCATTTGTACAAAAATAGTAGCCAAAATAGTCGCATACTTACCTAAAAAAAGGACAATATTAAAAAGTTTCCATAATAACTGAAGGGTCTTTATGAATGTCCACATCTTATTTCAGTGTTTATGTTTCTGCCCAAGTCACTTTTTATACTTTTATTATAAAAAAAATACACATTTCTATAAAAATGAATATGATATGAATGAAAAAATGCTACGAATTGTGTAAACAGTTCTGAACTCTCTCCTTAATAAATATAGATGCCAACATTGTAAAAACTACATCAGGAGTAAAATTTAAGCAATTCAGGAGTCATACGAGTGTTTTGAAGATATACTTTTTTAATAGTTCGGCGTCATTTCGAAGATCAATAATGATAAATAAACTAATTTTGCAAAATTTTTGTGAAAATGAACTTGGTAAACAAAATAAAGAATAAAATAAGAGTCCTCAGCTTTGAAAGATAAACTAGGAATCTGTGAAGGAAAATTGATTCCACGGGGTTTTGAAGTTTTTTCTGAATATATGAAAAAAAAAATATTCTGAAAAAAAATTCGCCGTTTTTTTTTAAGATCTTTTGACCAAATTTGCCGTTTTTTCAAGATCCTTGGACGAAATTTGTCATTTTTTCGAAATCCATCGACGAAATTTACCGTTTTTTCGATATCCTTCGACGAAATTTGCCGTTTTTTGGCGATCTTTCAACAAAATTTGCCGTTTTTTTCGAGATCCTTCGACGAAATTTACCGTTTTTTCGAGATCCTTCAACAAAATTTACCGTTTTTTCGAGATCCTTCGACAAAATTTGCCGTTTTTTGGCGATCTTTCGACGAAATTTGCCGTTTTTTCGCGATCCTTCGACAAAATTAGCCGTTTTTTCGCAATCCGATGACGAAATTTGCCGTTTCTTCGACGAAATTGGACGTTTTTCCGTTATCCTTCGACGAAATTAGCAGTTTTTTTCCACGATCCTTTGACGAAGTTGGCGTTTTCACCGTGGCCCTTCGGCGAAATTCGCATTTTTCCGTGATTTCGCCGAAAAACGCGGAAACATTCGCCGAATTTCCGCCGAAAATGCAGTTTTTTTACGGCCTTTTGACGAAATTCACGTGTTTTCACGGTCCTTTGACTAAATTTGCGTTTTTTTCGCAATCTGTCAACGAAATTAGCCATTTTCCGCGATCTTTTAATGAATTAATTTCGCGTTTTTTCACGATCATTCAACGAAATTCCCTGTTTTTTTACGATTCTTTGACGAAGGTTGCCGTTTTTCGCAATCCTTCGACGAAGTTTGCCGTTTTTTTCGCGATCCTACGGCGAAATTTGCCGTTTTTTCGGATTATTCGACAAAATGATTTCGCGATTCTTCGAAGAATTTACGCGTGTAAAAATTGCACGTCGCGTAAGAACTATTTTTTTTGCGTCCCAATTCCAATTTTTCGCGTAATTTACGCGCTATAGCGCGTCCGCGGCATCGCTGTAAAAGACGCAATTTCCGTATTTTCAACGTTATTTCCGTACTACCGTATTTTACCACGCATTTCCGGAATTTCCGGAGTTGTTGGCATCTATGTATACTAGACACCAAGCTTTTCTGGGCTCCAAAACCACCTACCACCAAACGTGATTTCCACCTACTAAGCCAAACTAGTTTTTCTCCGACCAAAATCTGCTTGGAATTTCCGTATTCCTGCCGAAACTTGAACATTCCCTGGAATTAAGAAACGATCCCATCAGCACAGTACCTGCCTCCCCTAATTTGCAAATAGAAGCAACCGCTTGCGTACGTACGGAAGGAGGAAACAGCGAGGCAGGTGACCGAGTGCGTTTGGGAAGATGACTTTACAGGCGCTTTGAGGGAGAAAAAAAAGATCGATTCTTCACTAAAAATAGTCGCTGGAACCTGAAAAAAGTCGCCTTTTTTTGCGTTTTAGTTGAAATAGTCGCTTTTTAATGGTTTTTGGCCTATAATAGTCGCCATAGTCGCCTGATGCTGAAAATAGTCGCTTTTAGTCGCATTTTAGTCGCAAATGGCAGCCCTGATATATACATCCTAAAAGTGTAGGGAATTAATTGGAAATTGTTTCGGTTATATTATATCTGAACACTATTCTTTTGCAGCAGGCATCTCTTTGTCTTCACCAGTCTATCATAATTCTCATCTTTTGGCAAACAAAAACTAACCTTTTCCCAAGGAAAGGGTAAAAGGTGGGACTATGATTCACTGCTGAAGATAAAGCAGCAGCCACTGGTAAAGAATTTATTGTTAGCAACCAAAATACCTCTCATCAAACTTGGGAAAGATTTGCTTCTTTATTATATTTTCGATGTGTCAAGCATAGTTTTATCAGTTGTGTGTAGGGAAGTTTATTCAATTCAATCAATAGAACATTACTTAATGAGGTACCATTAGGTTGTGCCTCTCTCCTAAGTAAAATTTTTAGATGTCCTTTAAGTCACTTCATTTAAATTAAAAAATAACAGACACATTCACACAATATCACATATGCAATAACAAATTCATAGAACAACGAAGTTATGTATTGTGTCCTTCCCAGGGTTCCTTCATAGTGAATTCTGCATTACTTTCCCATAATTTTCAAAGGCCTTTTCATCCAGTGTGATGTAACCTTCTCCCACCATAGTCTTATTACAATATAACAATATCCAATACAACATATGCAATAACATAACAAAGTACAACAAAACAACACATTTAACACAATTGACTTTTTGTACTTTACAGGGTTCCTTCTCAAAAATTAATGCATGAGGATCTAATCCTGATTTTTCAGGATTAGGTTATGGTGCAAATGACTTGTGTGGATAAGATGGCCTGTGTTACATTGCACATGCTTTCTTATGCAGTATGATGTAACCTCTCCCCTCTCCACACACATTCACACACTTTGTATTATAATGTTATTTTGAGAGCTACTTCTATTTCTAATGAAGTTGGTAGAACATCAAGTGTGAAGACTGGTAGTGGAACATTGGAACAAAATGTCTATTGAAGTTATTACCTCAATAATACTTAATTCAAACAATCCTATTCATTTAATAACAGGAAAGAGAATCACTATAATGTTTTTACCTCAATAATACTTAATTTAAACAATCCTATTAATTTAATAACAGGAAAGAGAATCACTGTAATGGTTTTTACTGTTGACAAAATGCACATACATAGCTTAGAATTTCAATTCCATTAATGAGTCCCATACATCCTGCAGCCACATTTCATGGAGGGAAGGGGAAATGACAATATATATAGAGAGATATACAGGGTGTATATAATTAAAGTTCACCTACTCAGAGATGTCTGTAGTCAAAACTATTCATCAGAAAAGCATGAAATTTGGTATACGTCTAAATGAAGGGATGCAAAAGACATTTAGTTAATTTCAACAATAGCCACCATAGGGCATATTGATTATTTTTTAAATACAAACTTATATACTGTAGGATTTTTTTTTTTATCAAGACAAAGACTGTTCAATATGTTGATCATTAGTGTCAAGTACCATTTGAAACTGCAAAATAGCATGTTCAACAGTCACACAAAGCAAACTATTGGAAATGTTGAGGGCGAGACTAGCAATGTTCTGTTTGCAGTCATTGCACATCTGCGAATATTTTTTAAAGTTCGAAACTGCCACAAAGCTTCTGGTGCAGATTCGCCATTGGGATAAAAAAATTTTACCAGTAAAGCACAACCTTGTAAACTATACGACATTGTTTGTAGAAAAGGCACAAGACTGACAAAAGATTCATTGCATCTTTTTAACATTTTCACTGTGCACAAGCAGATACATAACGTGGTTGCTAAAATTTGCATATATGCCGAAATTTTATCAAAAAACATCCTCTGGTAACCATTTTTTAAATATTTTTTTTCCTGCTAAATGTTTTTGCATCCCTTCATTTAGACACATTCCAAATTGCATATTTTTCTGATGAATAGCTTCGACTACAGACAGCTCTAAGTAGATGAAATTTAATTATGTACAACCTGTACATTAAGTATAATAGGATAAATTATATCAGTATATGTTGGAAATTAGAACAGGATAGTTTGATACTAAAGAGGCTACTAAAGGAAACTAAAGATTTTGGAATGTCTCAGAAATAACATTAACATAAAGCAATGCAGTCTTTGACATTGTAGTTATAATAAGATATAATTAATAATTCAATTATAAACAGATGGAATGGTCCATTTCCACAAGGGTAGATTTAGAATAATGTTCTGTGCTACTGGATATTCAAATTTATACTTCAAAAGGATTAAGTTAGAGAGAAGACTTACTTATTGTGACATGAAATACACAGTTGTTACTTTCAAAACTAAATCTTATACTTTTTGTTACATTGATGTTTATTTAGAATATTAACTATCTTGTTTTGTCAGGCCTATTGATAAATTTTGAGATTATTAGATTTCGCATTTTGATGTACGCCATAATGAGAGAGCTAAAATTACTTATTGGTAGTCATATTTAACAGTTAAAAACTAATCTAAGTAAACTTGAGTAACTAATTTAGGATAACAGATATTTAAAGACATCATTCAATTGCTATTTGGCATAAAAATATAAAAGCTTAAAAAAATGTTTTAACAAACTAGTGATAAATTTTAAACTGAAAATAATTATTATATATCATTCTCAACTCTAAACTTAAAAGTATAAAAAATATCCTATTTTTGAACATGGATTCATTTTTAAATAATTTATTATATTTAGTTGCATTTTTAAGTAGGTACTGCATTTTGTAATAAAAGGAAGATAACATTTTCACATATGGTTTTACATATCAGTTTGATTATGAAATTCATCTCTAAGATTATATCAAGTAATTTTGATAAAATAATCAATTACAATATTTAGTAGCATATTTTCCAAATATTTTTTGCAATTTTTTTAGTGCCAAAAGTAGTGGGTGCAAAAAATACAAATTATTTTTTAAGTGTTTATTGATATTAATTTTTCTTTGAGTAAAACCTTGTCTAACTAAAGACATGAATGACTTTAAGATGAATATATTATTTTAACAAGAGTTCCAATGAAATGTTCAGATAATAAAATATCTTACATGTATGTAATATTGTAGATGACACACTGCAACCATCATTTTAGATTTCCTTAAAATAGTGTTCCTCATCAGTATCAAGTTCTATTTAAAATATTTTCTAAACTTAAAACCATGAAATGTTCTTTTTGCTCATTTCATATTTTTGTTATTAAATAAACAATTCATTTAAACTAAATTCACTTTTGCCTGTTCGATTACTATTTGTTCAACAAAACAAATTGCTGTAAATTTAGAATCTATATTAAAGCTGTTATTTTCTATAGGCATTATAAATTTAGAGCATAAGCAATCTAAGTATATTTAGTCTCAACTTTTATATCAGTTTCAACAGAAAGCTCTAATCTTAAGTAATAAATCACACATTTGATGATGTACCATTATTGGTTTCTAAACTACCAGTACTCTTTTAGCAGGTGAAAAGAAAAATCTGGGAAAAACAAAACAGTGAATTTTAATCTTGCAATACATAGAACCAAATTGAACATGCATTTAAACAGTTTATGAAATAAATAACAGTAGACCATAACATATGTGATTGGATTAATGTAGAATCCATTTCAGTAATTCAAGTTCTCTTATATTTTTCATGTGAATGTTTGTTTTTTATGTAAATTTTCTTTCAAAATTAGGTGGTGTGAAAAATATATAGAAGTGTAAATTATGCAAGTAAAGACAGTAATTTTAATATATTACATTCACACAGTGCAAGAATATGTTATCGTTACATAATAATATGAATTCATTTTAATTGTACAAGGTAAACTATTTATGCGTTTGAACAAAATAGTAAGTAAAATGATGTGGACATTTAAACAGAAATACCTTGCATTGTGCATTAATAATTGTTAACAATCCTACATTTTATATAAAATTTACATAGTAAAAAACACTAGTGAGTGTATGTGATCTTAACACCATAAAAACTTTAAACAGACTAAGATTTATTCATAAAATTTTAATCAACATTTAAAGATGCTAACTCATAAAATAAATATTTTTTGTGGATGCAAGTGGAATTTTAAACCTTTTTAAATTCAGCATGGATTTATGACAATTCATAAAGCTGAAAGTAGTTTAATATGTGTTGATATAGAACATTTTACTACACATGAAAGTTTTATATGGATACAAGATATTAATAAAACTGAATTTGGTATTCCACCTGCAATTAATACAGTATAATTCATACTATATCTTACATTTACATTTAAATATATGAAACAATACATAACTCACTTATATGAAAGAAGAATGAAAAAATAAAGAAAGAAGGTTTAAAAAATAAGAAAAAGATGAAGTTCTGAACTTTGATGACTTAAAACCAAATATAATTTAAAATATACAAGACAGTATGGGACATTTTTGTGCGCAATTAAAAATAGAGGAATATCTAGACTAGATGGTATAAATATTTTTAAAAATAAGAAATATTGTCAAATTTAGCCATGAGAATTTGTAATAATAAAAGCAATATGTAGCAATAAAATTCAGAATAATAACAAATTTTTTGGTATTAACTTCAGAAATTTTGCTACTTTCATTTCTCTTTACTGTCAAAATTGAAGCTTGTGAAAATTACAAATACACATACAATGTAATTTATCATAGTTTTGATTCTTTATCAAATATTTGGGCAATTTTCAGAGCAGTTTTTGCCAATCCAACAGACTGCAAATTTGTAACTATTGCAACAACTATACCCTTTGGTGCAAAATCTGATCCATATTTATTTGATTGCTTGTTAGAATGTGGCAATATCATAAGGACACTGCTGGCTCCAACTGCTCCTCCAGTATGGAAGACAAAGGTTTTACTCTCACAAAACTGACATTCTTTCACATCTGGAAACATAGCCCAACCCATTCCATACTTCTCATCTTTATGAGAATCAATCACAGGTGTCCACAAAGTTGCAACTGTTTCAGATTTTAAGTAGCCAGGCTGAACTTGCTCATTGGGGAAACTACTTCCTCTGTCAGACAATTTATTAATCATATTTTGATTAATATCTTTGATGTTTTGTTCAATATTAAACACTTTTGCTTTGTTCTGTGCAGATAAAATAGCAGGATCATACTGAAGACTGTACAGCATTGCATTTCCAAACTTAAGGAGGTCTCCAACTGTTGATAAAAATCCTCCACCGGCCCATTTATAGGAATTGTCAACATAAGGGGCATTTATTAAACGACCATTTTTGTTCTTTATGTAATTCCTAAAAAGTAAGAAGAAGCAATAAAAATGTATGTTTAAACAATAAAAATCTAACTAACCTAATTAGAATTATTACATACAAAAATTTTGAATAGGGATATCAGTCAGAAAATAACAAGAACAAACAATTATGCATGAAAGTAAAATTTATGACATTTTACACAACATTTATGTGTTAATTTTTATTGAATTATATAAAATAAATACATTGACGAATTTCTTATGTTAAAATGTTTTATAGTGTTTTCTATAATAAATATATTGCATTTTCATACTTGAGTTCGAGGAAATGACTGTACAGTTTTATACTACATTAAAAAATTTTCATCCAAATGTAATGTTCAGTTTCTATGTATTCTAATCAGAAACAAATAAGCAAACGTTGTTGCAATTTTTGTTAGCAAAAAGTCTTTAATGATTTTTTTATACTTATGGAGAAAAAGCTTGCACATTTCATGACTGATTGATGAAATTTGCGACTGATTGTTGAATATCACAATTTTCTTTATGCGACTTCATGACAAAATTCATGATTTTTTCCACAATCGTTTGACAAAAATACTGATTTTTATCTTGATTGACAAAGTTCGCGATTTGATGAAATTTGTGACTTTTTTCCTGCAATTTTTTCATAAAATTTGCGAATTTTTTGTGAATGATTGACGAAAT
The DNA here is from genome assembly GCA_963931845.1 of Maratus michaelseni. Classification (NCBI taxonomy): domain Eukaryota; kingdom Metazoa; phylum Arthropoda; class Arachnida; order Araneae; family Salticidae; genus Maratus; species Maratus michaelseni. The sequence goes on from OZ007599.1 coordinate 233,040,651, forward strand.
TTATGATTTTTCTGTGACCAATTGACGAAATTCGCAATTTTTTTCTGTGACTGTTTAGCAGAACTCATGATTTTTTCTTTATCAATCAACATAAATGACTGTGACGCCTTGACACCGGGCCACTTCCTAATTGGTCAGCCTATTGTCGGAATTTCAGAACCCCAATTAGTAGATATTAGCAAATCATCTCAGTATTCAGAAAGTGACTAAATTTTTCCAGTTAATTTGGAGAAATTGGCAGTAAAATCACTTAAGTCATCTCCAAAATCGTTCTAATAAAGGAAGGCAATTTACCTCCCTGTAAATGAATGTTGAGACGAATCTTACAAGTTATACCAAGTAAGGATGGTAATGTTAGGGTAGCAAGGATAAAAACTACCTCGAATGTTTTCCTTAGGTTAATATCTAAATTGTGTATCCTAATCACTGATAAAATTTAATGCCTGTATGCTTATTTTTCTCCTTCTTCATTTGATTTAAAGTGCATTGTATAATAAGATATTTACATAATATTTTACATTTAAGGTTTCTTAAGTACAATATTGAACTGTTTTTCGGAAAATATAATTTAACTCTTATTTAGCCTTGAATTTTCTTTATTATTGTGCTTGTATAGTAACATTGTTATCGCAAATTGCAATTATCGTAATTGTATTGTAATATTATTTTATTGCATGTGGTATTTTACATAGTCCTTGTGTTTGCAGTATATTTTCCCAAATTTCGAATGTGCTACACACATTGCAACTCGTGGCGGCATGTTCCGATGTTTGGACCTTGTGCGCATGCCTAACAAGATCCACAGTTTTGCAGTCATGTGATCAAGGTTAGTTGGTTGTTCTGTAGCTGCCATAAAGGCACGTTTTGTATTAGCAGGTTTTATGACCAATTTTTCATTTTATGTTATTTTGCAGTGGGTATATTCCCCATAATGGCTTCAAACTTGATTATCTAATTAGCAAGTTTATCACCCCAATGTTACCATGTTTTTTCTATGTGTACATCAATGTTCTTTACCTGTTATGTTTGTGTGCTGTGAATAAAATATATGAAAAAGGAAACTATAGTTCATAATCTATAGTAAACTTACACACAGCATTCACGAACAATATATATAAGACACACACATATATATATATATTGAACATGAACTTGTTACATAAATCAGGTTGATGTAATAGTTAATGAGAAATAGTTCTTTAGATTTCACACTTATTTATTTTATAATTATTCCAGAAGAATCAGGAAATTCATGTACACATGCACAAACATGTGAAAATTAGCTGATAGAAAACAACTCAATACAACAGAAAATTCTGGTAGTAAGAGAAATAATTCCAACACCAGGACTTCAAATGTCTCAAGAAACTGCTAAGGCAGCTACCAAAACAACAGAAAAACAATATTATAAGCAGACTCGAAGTCTCAATCATGAATATTTACTATTGCTTCAACCAGGTGATCCGACTCTCTCTACTATTACTGCTTTGCAGAAACTATTTATATGCTGTCTAATGATGAACACAATGCCTCTGAAAAAATCTAGAGGGGTAATAAATTCTGAAAGCTCACTTGGCCAATAAGAGGCATATATGCCTTCAACACCTTACATATGCTATTCAAGGCTGAACACTTGGAACTCCCACCAATGAGAAAACACAATGTCAGTTAGAGCACTCCTCGCATGTACATGGAAAAAGCAAACATAATACGTACTGAAAAATTTGTAACGATATTACAGATATGTTCTACACAGTACTTTGAAATGCTTAGTGTTTGAAGAATGTTTGCAACTTAAAAAGTTTGACTTCCAAAACTGACTTACATTTTCTAAAATTTAATGTTCAATTTTACTGATAGTGAATCAATTTCAAATGCAGATACTAAAACAACTAATCATATATACAGAGTGTCACAGCGAGGATTACAGAAACAAAATGTGATGTTGAATTTTAGATCCCTAAAAGAGAACTTTTCATTAATTGTTTTCCTAACCTCCCCTTCCACCCCCACTTCTAGCATTTACATATCTGACATTTACCCATATATCTACTTTTATCCAAAACTAGAAAGGCGCAACAAATACAGGATAGAAATAATATTTATGAGAAAAATGTTTTTTTCAAGGATCTTTTATACAAATTTCATTTTCACAGTTAAAGTTGGATTTATGGTATCAAAATGACAGCTATGGTTAACTGAAGGTTGTAAAAGTAAACAAGTATTGAAGAATTTCACAACATGCATTAAAACAGAAAATACCTTGATCGGTGATATATCAAAGCATCATTAACATCCAGGAATGTGTTAGACATTCCAAAGGCTTTAAATAATTTTGTCATATGAGTTGAGAAGGGCTCTGCTGATACAGTCTCAATAATAGCACTAATTAGTGTCCATCCATGGGTACTATAATGGAATTTTGAGCCTGCAAGAAAACAAATATATAACTATTTTATATTGTTATTTTATAAGCTGAAAAACTAAACACATATCATTATATTTAGATATTAAAAGAAATACAAATGAAATACACATTTTATGTTAAAACAAAACAAAAAATCTATCTCTCCTCCTAGAATTATGAGATCAAAGAACAATAACTTAATGTTCAATTTTAAACAGAACTAATTTTCAAATAATTTTGACACCTACTTGATTTTGCAAACCCTACAACTCAAAGAACATGCTTTACTAATTTATTTATTCATTTTTTTTATAAAACTGTCATCTTTTCACAGCTCATTGAAATAATTCGCAGTATGCTGCAAATTTTTATGAAACTGTATAAAGAGTCTATGAAATAAAGCCCTATTTTTCATTAGTTTTGACAGGATTTTAATAGAAAAATATTTAAATATCTTTCACATGTAAAACAATTAATAAAGATTGTACATGTTAGCATAGAAGTTTATGTGTCAGTAAGTTTTTATCTCAATGTCCTGTTTTACATTGTATGGTATATTTAACTCAGCCATACTCAACCTTTTTTTACACGCGGGCTGCAACACACTTATAAAAGGGTAAAAAAATTTTAAATAGTAAAATAACATAAATAGTAAGAAAAAAGCAATGTTAGATAATATTATGAGTAAGGGTTGAACGTTTGTCGTGGAAGAAATGTTAAAAAAAAATTCTTAACACCATTATTTCCAAACAATAATCTTTGTAATAGATTTCTAAAGCAAATTTTGTAGAAAATTACTGTAAAATTTTATTGTTTGGAAGTAGTGGTGTAAAAACTTTTTTGTGCCAATATTTTCCGCAGCAAACATTCAACCCTAAAAAGCAGCATTAGCAATGTAATAAGCATAAAACATAACAATATAACTCCATATTCTAAAGGAAAAAAATCAGGTGATTTTTTCTAATATATCAGTCTTTTGCTGACTGAAAAAACATTTATCTTTTTTTTAAATGGTAGAAATATATAGTGCAAATTTAATTAATTTGGAATAATGTATGATTGGTGTTGAAGATTAAGAAATGTATACATCAATGTAGAACAAATAGGACTGACTACATGTAAAAAGAACTTTTGACTAAGAAAATGGAATTTAAGATATTTTAACATAATTTTAAATTAATTATAAATAAAAGAACAGATTTTGTGTTTCCATGGAAATATATAAAACAACAATGCAGGTCTTAAATGCTTTTTATGCACATCTCAATTAATTTGGATGTATGATTATGTGCCTCGGGCCGCACATAAAAGGTCATCGGTTACATGCGGCCCGCAGATTGAGTATAGCTGATTTAACCGATATCTGCTCATTGTCCTGAAAATAGGACAGCATGCATAAGCGGACTGCATATAAATTTTTTTGAATATTTTAATTCAAATTAAAGACGATTTATTTAAGTTAATGTTAGATATTTTTTATTAAATTTTTAAAATGGCGATTTTTGCAGATTTTTTTTTTACTTTTTTAACATACAATGTTTTTAAAGTTTTGAGCTCCAAGAAATTCATACACATAAATTTATTGAGGTATTATTCCATACTTTTATATCAGCAAAAAGACATTGTCAAAAAATTAATCTAGGAGATAAATTTTCCTTGCATTTTCGACTGTCCTGAAAACAGGACGATGGTACAATCCACTACTACCTAACCCCCATTAGTTAGTAATTGAGATAGTCCTTTCTTTCTCTGTTACATTCCAAACATTGCTACTCTACAACTAATGCAAGCGCTTAACAGCCTGGCTGACAGAGGCACATCAAATTCATTAACCTTTTTCCCATTTTTTAAAACCTTAAAAAATAGTTTAAAAATGTTTATGATTTCAGTTTGATCTGCCGTATGTCTGCATCTGTCCATACTCTAATTCACATAAATATACTTGAATTGCCATGAAATTGATATATGTTAATCAGGTTTACTATGACATGTTCAGTATTAAAAATGAAATATGCAGCTTTTATAGTTCGTTTACATGGACACTCAAAAGAATTCAGTTACATTACGGTCTATGAGGAAAAATCATTTCCGATGAATTTTAATGATATTACACTCAGTGTTAAAAATTAGCAGTCGTTAGTCGTCAAATGCGACTACATTATAGCATTTGACGACTACAAAATTATTCCTGGGCATCAAATTTGACGCCTAGCTTTTTTTTAACACTTATTTTTTGTTTAACTTAGCTAATCACCCACTTTTGAAAATTTAGTCTTACACCAAACATAATCTCTAATGTGAGACAGTTTGACAGCGATTTTTAGCACAGAGTATGAATCCAAATTAATATATTAATGTATGCAAATTTCTAAAATTTATACTGAACCTTCCATTTAGCACTCCTGAATGTGAAAAGGGATTTAGTCAGTTTAATTTAATAAAAAATGTTACACGTAACCGTTTATCCACTGGTACTGTTAATGATTTATTAATGGTAAAACTGTATAGGCCCAATTTAGCAGATCTTTATCCAGATAAAGCTATAAATCCCTGTGAAATGATGTAGCTGAAGGACGGTTAGACATCCTGGTTTTAATAACTAACTTTATTAAAATTAGTAGGTATTGTTTGAGTTTCATCTTTGCAATCTATATGCAGTCAAGCATTGTTAGCATTAAGTCGCTTAATGTGAATTTTTGCTTAACATGAATTAATAATGCAGTCCCAACAGATAAGATGATACTATTATTTTAACGGTTAACACACACACACACAAAAAAAAAACAAGTGGTCCTTTAGATTTCATGTTAACAATATTTGTCTGTAATTATATGTATAGTTTATTTTTTTACTAAATTTAAGTGTAATTATCAACAATGAATAAAATTTTGTTAGGTTTAATTTTGTTTAACATGGTTAAGTGCATTTTTCTAATAATTTCTAAATGTAGTACTAATTAAAAATGCTTTATCAGTTGTATAGTTGCTTCAATTATTATAATATTGTAGATTAAGAAATAATTTAAATAAAAACAAAATATTTATGCTTTTCTATAAAGTAGCATATAATGATACAGTTATGTGAATTTTAGAAATTGCAACTAGAAGTTTTCATTTGATGCTCAAGATATTTACAGTAGGCGTCATTTGACGCCTACCCTTCATTTCCCAATTTCTATCACTGTGAAATTATTCTGTGAACTTTCTATTACACTATTTCAAACATATTTAAATTGATTTATATCATTCAGGTATACTACAAGAGTATTACTAAACAATATAGTGTGCATAGCATTTAACGTTCATTTACAGAGACACACAAAAGAATTCGTTTAGAGTACTGTCCAAGAACAATAATTGCTGAAAGTGCATTTTAAGTTGTGGTATGTTTTTTAATTAAACTAATTTTTTGTCTATCGCTTGGTATGTATAAATTGCACAGATGATATATGGGGCAGCACAAAATACCTTAAGTACATTTCCATTTATTGATGGAAATTGCTTTTGCTTTGATGTGCGTTTATTTTTAATATCATTTGTTAATGCATTTGAAACAGCATTAGTTGCTTCATGGAAGCTCATTCAGCTATTTAGTAATGATAGTCTGAGCTTGCTTGATTTTTGAAGACATATAACAGTTGCCTATTTGGGACTTTCTATTCCAAAGAAACCATCTGGCAGAAAATTGGGTGTTTAACAGGTTAATGAATATTTTCTAAAGCTTAAAAATTAATGAACATTTTATTTTTAAAAACTCAGAAATTCAACAAAGAAGATGCCAGCTAAAAACTGTATGGCAAAACAGACGACTATTTGTAAAAAATGTAACATTGGACTATGCCTAAGATGCTTTCTTCTATTCCACCTAAGTAACAATGGATTGTACCATTGTCCTATTTTTAGGACAGCCTGTACCGATCGAACTAATAAAAGTTTGGTAAGTTTTTGATTTTATGTGTATACATAGGCTTAGAGAAACACATATTTAAGATTGTATAAAAACAATTAAATTTTTTCAATGCTTGTTATGATATGGGTTAACTGAAACAAGTTTGTGAAATACAATACATGTAAATAAATTTCTTGAATGTTATACTAAAATATTTCATAATATTTCAAATTTTAATTGCTTAAAAGTATATATAGACTGTAACAGCAATTGCTGTTAGTGAGAGTGAACCAGGCTGTTCAGTCGTAAGAGAGACCACAAGAGGTAAAGTTTAAAAGTAAAGTTTATTAAAACTTAATGGGCAGGGATTTGAGAAAATACACAACTAAATTTTCCTTACTCCAAAATAATTCAGCTTTCCCAAAACTGTACTCAGCAAAATAAAACTTCAATATATTAAATATAAAGATTCAAAATGAACTTACAACTTTGAAGATAACAACAAGTCAGGATGCCTTCAGCACAACTCCAACTCCACGCTGCCAACTAGTCGAACACTGATCTCAATATGTCTACCTAGACTAATGCAACTGCTTATACTTTTTTCAGCTTCGGATTGATGACTCAATAGCAGGATCTAAATGTACTCCCATAGAGGAAGAACTCGACCCAAGTTCTGACTTCTAAACACATTCCGAAGCTTATATACTCAAACATTGATTGACCAGCTATAACAATTTGCATAAATATCGATGAAAAGCAGAAACTCACAAGTTCTGATGTTTTCACAGTCATCCGTTGAAAGTTAAAGAATGATAGCCTTGATCAACTTCTACACGCATGGACAATTAGTAGACAAAAACTACGTTCTCATTCAAAACATTGCCTACTCACATGATCAGAGTAGTCGATCCATCACAAGTCAACATAGTGAAAAAGTATCCAAGCCGGGACTCGAACCTGGGTCATCAGTGTAGCGCACTGACGTTCTACCAACTGAACTACTTGGAACGATACCTAGCCTGGCACTTCTCACTATCACATGTTGGCAAGGCTATAAACGCAGCACAAGATGCAATATTTTTCCGTGAGCTACCAACTCTGGGGCAAGCGCGAAACTACAGAGAATCCAGCATTGATGATTGAATAAATCTATTTTAATACACGGAATTTTTTTCATAGAAAATTTCTCACACCTTGCCACAAACACGAAACTACAGAGAATCTAGCCTCGATGATTAGAATAAATCTATTTTAATACTTAGAAATTATTTTTCCATGGAAAATTTCAAAGTGTTAAATTATTGGGATCATCGGAATCCTTTCCAGATTTAAGAAATGGAATAATGATAGCTTTGCACCAAGCATAACTAAAAATCTGCTCCTCCACATCCTACTAAAAAAAGTAAGGAGATTATTCAGAGAGAGAGGGCATAGGTGCTTTAGCATGATGTACATGGTACCATCGTCACCTGGGTCAGATAAATGACTATTTCACAAGTAGTTTATGAGCTTTGAAATAATAAATGGTTCATTGTATGCAAAAGAGTGATGAGAAATAAAATTGATTCTGGTCATTTCCATTTGTTTTTTGAAAGTTAAAAAAAGGTTCTGGGTATGAGTTGGAGCTTGAAATTAGATGCTAGATACTTATGGTCTCTGCTATGTTTTTAAGAGATGTTATAGCTTGACCATTGTGTTTTTAAATTGAAATATGATTTTCAGAGTATAGGCACATACATTTTTTCACTCTCTTCAATAGTTCTTTATTTGGAGCACAAGAGTTAGTGTTAGAGACATATGTAATCCAGCATTCATGCTGGCTTTTATGCCATACTCTTCTAGCTTCGGCCTTTTTTTTTTTTTTATATGCTATATAGTTAACATTGTTGGAATACTTCTGGAAAATGCCCTAAGCCTCTGCTGTTTTTTCTTGATATTTGACTGTCACTATTCTACCATGGCTTCCTATTTTCACATGGTGATTTCAAATGCAGTATAGATAGTACATTGACTTATATTATCAAGTGTTTTGTCAATATTCACCTCTATCATACTATTAACAAGGCTCCCAACACATTTTAGCCCTCCAAAAGGGGGAAAGGGGACCATTTTTATTTAAAAAGGGGACTTTGGGGGACCATTTTTATTTAAAAAGGGGACTTTGGGAGACCATTTATATTAAATGGGGTTAAAAATGGACCATGCGTCTAAAAATACTGCCTAAATTTTCCAAATATGCAAGCAAAGTTTTAAAAATTACTCCAGAAAATATGTTAATTGATTATCTTTATAAAGATATCATTAAACAATGTACACCAGCTTTATTTAAACACAGTTAAATATCCTACCGCAAGAAGATAGAAAGTATTCAATATTCGGCATTCATTTTGATAATTCTTCTTAAAGAAGCATGAACTTTTTTTAAATTCAAATTGTTGCTTTATTAATATTCAGAAAAGTAGAAAATGATTTGCAATAAAATGTAAACAGTAAAAATTAATGCATCTAAGAAAATATTAAACCCAATCAATTGTTAGCGCAGTTACACATTAACGATTACAAAGTACAATGCATTTCTTATATTTTAACTCGGAATAACAGTGATCAGTGAATAAAAAAAGCACAGCATAGCAGCACCTCATGTTGAGTATTAAAATTTAAAATTAGATTAACATAATATATTGTTAATTATTAACCTCAAACATAAATTTTGTTCATTTCTATGCAACAGAAGCTGAGATAAGCTATAATGTTTATCGGAAAAAGTATAGTTATGACAATTCTCCCTGGGACTCCAATATTAAATCAACAGTTATTTATAATCATCTTACATATTAAATTTAGTGAATTTCCATCTGATCCCAAACATTTGGCTATTACGGAAATCGATAAAAACATGATCTAGTTGTGACATGAGGTAAACTGTTAGGTAAAATGCATCAAAATCAAATCAACACCAATTTATATCAAGGGTTAAATGAATGTGAAGTTTGATGAAATTTAATATCAGAGATGCTGAGATATAGTTGAATATAGTCTGAGATATAGTTGAATATTGCTGAGATATAGTTGAATATTGCTGAGATATAGTTGAATATTGCTGAGATATTGTGAAAAATGCAGCACAGCAGTGCTACTTGTTGGGCCATATGCACCAAAACTTAATCAGCATCTGTATGTGCTAAAGTCTAATTAAATATGGTATTTTGATGAAATTTCATGCTTTAGTTTTTCAGGTAGGGTGGCTACATAATTTGTATCGCATACAGAGAGATATTTTCAAAAAATTGTCAAATCATATTCAAGTCAATATAAACATGTAAATCTGTCAAACAAATGGAAATTACAGTAGACTCCCTTAAATCTGCTTAGTTTCGGACCAGAGGTTGTGCAGATTTTAGAATTTTGTGAATATCTGGCCACTGTTTTGTTACATTTTTTACACATTAATTTTAATGTAATAATGCACTCGAAATTATAATGAATGCTTACAATAAATTAAAATAATTAAGTAAAATAATAAAAATTAAGAAAATTTAAAAAATGTTTAAAATATTAAGAGTAAAGATCAAGTAAATAATTAATAATGCATACTTAAATATCCATAATAATGATGAGATAATTTTTTCTTGAATTATTCAGTAAAACCCTCTTTATAAAGGTACACTAATAATCACATCAAAATGTAAAGTTTATCTAAAGGGACCAAAACACATAAAATGGGACTAAAAGAGACCTTTAAGGGGGAAAAGGGGGCCATTTGGGAGGCCTGTATTAATACTCATGAACGAGTTGAGCATGAGGTAAACTGTGAGAAACAAAACATACGCTACCAATGGCCCTTCTGTTACCTATAAAGTAATTTCTATAAGTTACATAAGTGCATAATTTGTTTTTGTCACTGGGTTTTAGATGGGTTTCCTGTACAGCTGAACATAATGGTTGATGCCCATGGAAAATACTATGAATTCCATCGTATTTATTATTATTATACCCACAGCAGTTCTACAAATTGATACGTCATTTTTTTAATATATATGTATCCACATAATTTTGTTTGGAGGTACTAGACATACAATCTCCTTCGTTCTCAAATAAATCAAAAGCAGAATTATAAATTATGGTGTCATATCTTCAGCATGCAAAATGTTTTGTATAACTGTTTGTCAGTTGGTTTCAGATTTAGAGTAATTTTGGGTGTATGATTGTTTTTCATTTTAGGGGTTATCTGATGACGCAGTAGATTTTATGGATGGAAGATTATGTTTTCCAATATCAGGCCTATGGTTTTGTTTCAAAGACTGTTTTAGTGGTATTTTGATAATTTCTTTTCTGTAGCAGAAATTTGGGAAAAATAGGTTGAAATGGCTTTGAAGGGACAGTTTGTGATGATTTGGGAGAAGTATATTGTGTGGTGATTTAGGAGAAACGGATTGTGTTGATCTAGATGTCAGACAGAAATTGGTCAACATTTTGCCTTTTTTTTATTGTGGTTGACAATTGCTTTCTGTAAGAGATTCTGTAAGTTTGAGTTGATTTGTTTGTTTTATGAACTGTTTTTGATATGGTAGCAGCATATGATGCTCCACCTTTGGAGTCTTAGACAATTATTTTCCTTACTTAGGGATATGATATATATTCTTTTGTGCATATTGTCTGCATTTTTTTTTCTATCGTTCACAAGATTTTGAATAGCATGGGTGATTTTTATTACAGTTTATATAATGTGCTGGGGCTTTGTAGACAATTTCATGGCCTACTGCACTGTATTGCACTGACCACAGATATTTCTTTGCCATATTTTAGAGTGTCCAAAGCGTAGACATCTGAAATAGTGGGTTTAGAATGTGCAGTCTAAGAGACAAAAAAGACAGCCGGCTGTTATTGAATTAGGTAAACTCGATGAATTGAATGTGAGTATTATGTGCAAAGAGGTATTTGTATTTGCTTAGTAAGTATTTGTTTTAGTTTAGTAGGTTCATTCCAATGGTAAATTTTTATACTTCGAGAGTCAATGACACCTCGCTCTGCCAGGTTCCCTACTATTTCTTCTTCAGTAACATGTAAAAGGTCTGATTTCAAACTCATCCCATGAGATGCATTAAGATTTCTATGTGGACTCACAGAGAAAGGGATGTTTGCAAAATGTGAGCATTTTTTTTAAAGTTAGCTGCTTGTTTGACATTATTCACTTCCACAAGAAGAGCACCAGACCATAGTTTTTTTTAATTATCCTTGGTTCATCAACTAATGCTTGAACAGATTTATAAATTAAGAAGGTAGATGTCTGGTTAAAACTCTCCTCTTGGCTTTTAATGACTAAAAATCTTTCTCCTGCTTTGCAAGATTTGCTTGCACTGCAGGAACATTTTTTATTTCCACATTGAAAGCAAATTCTTTTACTTGATTAGCCAAAGATTTCAGTTGGGTCTGATCATTATTAGCTTTAAGGCCTGAGCCTGTCACATTAATCTGATTTCATTAAGTTATTCAGAGACTGAAAAAGTCTCAGAATTTTTGATGATTGAACTATGTCAACATGGAAGAGAATCTGCACCTGAAGATAAAATGAAATTCCTTTTAGTTGTTATCATGTTACTTTTTAATTGCATAGATTGCTTCCAGTTTGATAGGGGCCTACGCTCAAACCCCCAACAGCCCACACTTTACCTTTTGTATTTTGTGTAACTTCCAGTCTTGATGAAGGAGAGATCCCCATAAGGTGTGCCATGTACCCAATCCCTAGCAGAGCCAAATGGGATTTCTTCCTTTGGAGAAATCACCACCACCCAGTTAAATGCAACTAAGGGACTTAACTTCAGAGATATCTGCAGCAAACTATCCAACACTGATAAGTTATTGACAGCCACTACTCCTTTTCTGCTGAACTTTTTCCACTAGGGCCAACCACCATCAGTCACCAGCTAGAGTGGAAGACCGGTAAGTAGTCCATAGTGTGAAGAAATGATCTCAGAAAATTGGTTTAGGCAGAAATAAGGCCACTGTTAGTTATGTGACGGTAAACTTTACAAAATGTTTAATGGAATATAAACTGCATTAAAACGAAATGATGTGCTTGAATGAATCATACAACATGGAGAATCATTAATTTTCATCAACAAATATTCTTAGGCATGTCTGCCATATTTTTGTTGAGGAAACATTGATAAATATTTAGCTTTTTCTAACTATTGAATGCAACAAACATTTAGTAATGTGAAAACATCAGCAATATCTCATCTTGCTGCTAAGGAGCTTTCAAATATTACATAAGAAGGCTCACAGAGCAGAGAAATTAAAATTTTTCTCTTTTTTAGCTAAAAAAAGTTGGGAAGGGGAATAAATAAAATCTTATGTAATGTAAATAAAATAACACAGAAAGGAAAAATTAATTAGAAATGTAATAAAGATTTAAATTTTAAAAAAGAACTTCTCATATCTCATTCTATGAAGGAGGAGGTTGGCAATTTTTTATTTCAGAAAGGATCTAAAATCATTGAAATTGTGTTTGCATAATATAGAACACTTTCCTAAGCTTTTTGATTTTTTTTTATGCACTATAATTTTTCATTTCCATACCTGGACTTGCTATCAGAGGGTCATCTTTAAATAAATCTACAGATGACTTGACATCCTTGTAATATTCTTTGATGTAATATTCTTTGGATTCAAATTCAGAAGTGGTGTCACTTTTCTTTGATTTGTCTTCAGTAACCTAGAGACAAAAAGAAATGCATATCTTTACATTTCAAGAATATTTAGACAATATTATAAAACTATGTAAAGTTTAGAAATTATAGTATAATGCAAAATATTATTAAATATAGGATCAGTCCATGTCAAGTGGCCTAAATTTAAATACGGTTCCTTACTTGACCCTTTTCAATTTTGATGCAATCACGAAAGAACAGGTCTAAGATGCACACCTGAAAACTTTCAGAGTCAGAAGTCATATAGTTGGGTAAACAGGGGTCTTTCTGTAAAGTTCACTATTTCACAGTCGCAGAAAAACGATCAAATCGCCAGTTTGTCATATTAATGCTCATGATACAAGAAACCTTACTTATTGAAAATATGTGATCTAGTACAACTTTTTGTGCTAAAAAACATAATTGTAGTATTAAAGACCAGAAATTAATACATTCACCAATACTTGGCCTCAAAGTAGGCCATATGGCCTGTTGGGGTAGGAAAGTTTTTGACACATGACGATTTTTACCAGTTATTACCATGGTGTATACTGTCATGTCAAAAAACCATTTTTTAGTAGTTTATTTTTACATTATTATTATTTTTTTCATTCTATCTTTAATATTAAGTTGTTTTACAAGAAATATTCAGTATTAAAAAGACTTTAAAGTACCTATATTTATCCATCCAAGAAAAACAAAAAAGCATTGATTTAGAATAATATGTATACATCTGTTAGAAGATCTCTAAAATAATCTTAAGCTATTTGGCATAGTCTAAAAAAATAGATTTTTTGAAGAAATCCTATAACCCATAAGTATTAGATTAAAAAATGTGTATAATTTCAGCAAAATTTATTACAGTGTTTAACACTAGAATTACGACAGCGGTCATTTTGACCGTAAATCCAATTTAACATATCATAACTTTGTAAATTTTTTGTTTATAGTCTGAATATTTTTTGACTTTTCCTAAAAACCCAAGAATATTACATAAAATCTTTTTTGTTCAATTTACGTAATTATTTTTGAAAATATTAGTATGTATACCTAGAATTACGGCTACCGGTCATTTTGACCGTACCTAGAAAATTACATATTCAAGTTATTTTTTTCACTTTCAAAGCTATTTCCGCTATTCTAATAGATAAGCAGGTGCATCTGTGGTGAGGGGAATATTGCTTTGTGTATTTCAAAGCATTATTTGTTAGGTGGGAAGCGAGGAAAGGGGAGGGAGAGGAAAAACACCTGTTTGACACCTGTTTAGAATTGCAGCGCGCCTTCTGACTCCGCATTTCTTTTGTGTTAGAAATGTTATTTTTCAACGGATACAAATATATTGAGTTGCATTTCGTTTCAGTGAATGTCAGTGTTCAGACTTGCTTATTTTATTTGCTTCTTGTCATGGCGCGTAGAAGTGTTGGCAGAAAATATCTAACAAAAGAAGATGCGCTAAAAGTTTTTGAAACTATTTCCGATGATAATTCTGGTTCAGATATTGAACCTGATGAAAATTTTCATATCGAACCTATATCCAGTTTATCCGACGAAGACTGGATTGTTCCTTCAGGAACAAGTGAATTTGATTCATCTGATGAAGAGTCTTTTCACGAAACACCAAATGAAAATGATATTTTAAATCCAGAAAATATTCCTTTGCCTGCTGCTAGTACAGTTTCTAGAAATGAAATCAGTGGCAACAGTCAAGATCAAGAAAGTAGTCAAGACCTTCCAAAGAGAACTAGAAAACAACTAAGACGTACCCAGTGCGAGGAAAACAAAAAAGATGAAGAAACAGCAAATGATGGTTCAATTTGGAAAATAGGAAATATTTCGACAAATGTTACAGGGAGACGTCCCCATCAGAATGTCTTACGAGAAGGGTCTGGGCCAACGTCGCATGCAAAAAGAAAAATAGTTGATGGCAGTGTAAGTAGTGCATGGAGATTGTTTATCAACGAAAAAATATTGCATCATATTCAACAGTGCACTGAAGAAGAGGCTCGGAAGAAATCCCAAAATCCAAATTGGTCTTTGTCACTCAATGAGTTAGACGCTTTCATATCACTGCTGTATGCTCGAGGAGCTTTGGCTGCAAAAGGTCTTTCTATTTTAAGTTTATGGTTAAAATCCTGGGGTCCAAAATTCTTCGCTGAGACAATGTCCAGGGATAGGTTCTTGGAAATTATGAAGTATTTGCACTTCGACATGAAGTCAACTAGATCCCAAAGGTTGCAAACTGATCCATTTGCCCTTATTTCATATATTTGGAATACATTTATCGAAAATTGCTTGATGAATTATAAACCGGGGGGAAATATTGTTGTTGATGAACAATTGTTTCCCATGAAGACACGATGTCGATTTATTCAGTATATGCCTAAAAAGCCGGACAAATTCGGCATTAAGTTTTGGCTGGCGACTGATGTGCATTCAAAATATTTACTGAGCGGATTTTCGTATTTAGGTAAGGATGAAACCAGGCCCTATGGTAGAACGGTTGGCGAACATGCAGCTTTTCGCTTGATTGAACCTTACTACAACACTGGACGAAACCTGACAACGGATAATTTCTTTACATCACTCAATTTAGTAAAACAAATGAGAAACGCAGGAATAAGCTGTCTTGGTACAATAAATTGTTCAAAAAGAGAAGTACCTAATTCTTTCAAGAAAACAAGAGATGTGCTGTATTCTAGTAAGATTGCTAAGCATGAAAATATAACGCTTACGTCTTATCAAGGAAAGAAGAACAAAAACGTCTTGCTCCTGAGTAGTTTACACCCAACATTGGAAATTTCATCTAATGAAAAACAAAAACCTGAAGTTGTAAATTTTTACAATGCGACAAAATATGGAGTTGATGTTTTGGACCAGATGGCCAGAAAATATTCTGTGAAGTCCTCATCCAGACGTTGGCCAGTTCAAGTTTTTTTTTAACATTCTTGATTTTGCAGCGATAAATGCATGGATTATTTATAGAGAGACGACTGGATATAACAAATACAGACGCCGTGATTTCATTTTAGATACAGCTGAGGAGCTCAGAAAGATGTATGTTTCATCAAAAACACCAACGCTTTCTTCTTCTAACCAGTTGAAAATTGATGCTTGTCACACTCCATCCCGTAAATGTAAACAATGCCAAATAAATGCTTGTAAAGGCAACAAAACTCAGAATATTTGTGAAAACTGTAGAAAATATGTTTGTGGAACCTGTACAAGTAAAATTACGAAATAAGTAATCTGTGTATGCTGTCAAACCGAATAATGTAAGTAATAAATTTATTTAATTTTAAACAAAATCAATTTGTATTTAAATTTGTTAAACTGTAACAAGTTTTTAAAATCTTGAATGTTTTTTATTTTTTAACACTTTGTTATGCTAAATTAGCATTTGTTTACATTTGTTTATCTTATTAACCATATAGTTTACTTATTATGCGCTTTTTCGTTTATTCGAAACAAGCGGTCAAAATGACCGGTGATCGTAGTTATAGGTATACAGAAAACGCCGTAATGCTAGTGTTAAAACAAAATAGCTTTCTCAGAAATTTCCCCAGAAGTAAGTTTTCTTAAAGTGTTTAATACAATTTGTTCATTATTTTTATTTCTATATAGCAAAACTTGATTTATATAAATATATATATCGAAATAAAGTAATTTTTAATATGTTGTTGCTGAGAATTACATACATCTTTAGGGAGAAAGGAATAAGAGTTGTTCTTTAAAGTTAAATCTTGTAGAGATTACAATTTGAAATTCAATATTTAAACTTTATACTAAGTGAAAACTCTATTTTTTACTATATTTTGTTAAGTAATTTATTTTAATCTTATTATTTCTTAGTCTTGGTATTATTTCCTTAAAATAAATAAGTAAGTAAATATTATTTTTAAGCAGAAATGTAGATCCCTAAAGAATCATTAGTTAAAAAGTTAACTGCATTTAAAAATAAATAAAACATTTAAGACTTTCTCTAAATTTAAGAATGATTTTAAAGGTAAAAGATTTTTACTCATACAGTCATATGTATGTAATAAAAATATGCAATGTGTTATTTCTTTCAATTAACTTTAATTAATACCTAAATAATTTTAAATAAAATGGATACAGGACATAAATAGGGATTAGATTGAATTTGGGAACTTGTGTTTTCATTGAAATTTTTCATAAAATAATAATAATATATAATATATATACAAAAAATTGTATTTATTGATTTTATAGCAGCATAACTTTCTGAAAATGCAATTTTTCAGACTAGGTATCGAACTATTAACATAGAAGTTTTAAAAAAATGCTTTAAAATACTAATTAGTGAATAATAAGATATAAGAATAAAATATTGAAAAAAGTTTACAAAATCCATCAAGAACATACGAATTACATTTTTTTTAAAAATCACATAATAAATGCATTTTTGGCGGCACAAAATTGGCTGTATTTGTTACCATAGAATTTTCCTGGCAACCCTGGCCGAATGTATTGTAGTCTTAAGTAACTTACTGGTAAACTTTTTGGCCAAAATGAAAAAAAAAGATTCACCAGAAAAACATAAAAGCTTGAATAAAAGTGATAGACCTCATGTGAAGGGATGATGAGGGTCACTTTTTGTTTCTGGATGCTGCCAGGTGCAGTCTTCACAGTTTTAACTAGTCTCTTTTAGTTTTTGTTTTACAAAGGATCAGGGTCCATAAGCCGTGTTTTTGGCCCATGAAATAAGACTAACATTCGATTTTGTTATACTGACTTAATTATTTCACTTTTTAATATTAGAAGTTTTATCCTGCACAATTTCAATAAGTTTTTGCTTTTTGTTCAGATTTATGTAACTTACACAAGCTCAAATTTTGTATTATTCATAGTTTTTGATGTCAAACACACAATTTCTCCTAAGTTTACCTCAATTATTTATATGAGTGCAATCGTGCAACACTTTCTTCTTTACATATAAAATACATCAAAATGTACAATATATGTAAAAATAGAGAGTTTATTAACTGCATTTCTACACGTCACTAAGAGACTTTAGCATGCACAATGTGTTTAAACGTACTATAATGAACGTAACTATTGCTAATGTAAAGGAATGTAGTTATTAGCAATAGTTACGTTCATATAATACGAACTTTGAGCTCAAGTTCGTTATATAAATCAACTAGTCAAGTAAGTTATATAAATCTGAACAAAATGCCAAAAATATTGTTGAAATCGTACAGGATAAACCTTCTAATATTAAAAAGTGAAATAATTAAGTCAGTATAACAAAACTGAATTTTAGTCTTATTTCATGGGCTAAAAACACGGCTTATAAATCCTGATCCTTTATGCATTCTGCATTGGAATTGCAGGAGTATTGCCAATAAGCTATCTGGACTTAACTGTACCCTTTTCTCTGATGTGGATGTCTTTGTGTTTCAACGGACCTTTTCTATGTGTGGAAAGTTCTCTGTTCATCCCCCAGAAAATTGTTTATCACATAGATAGGCTCGGCCGCCCAGGCGGTGGCCTGGCTATTGCTGCCAATTCTTCAAGGTCTTCTGCCGAACTTCATATAACCAATTCAAGCTTTGTTAATAAAATTATGGGCATTCCCATCCTTTTAGGGGCCTTTTCATTTAATAAATATCTATTAACTTTCTGGCTCTATGGCTGCTGACTTCACTAAAATTTCCCAAGACCTGCATGGACCAATACTTGTTTTGGGCGATTTCAACCTACACCACCCAGTATGGGGTGCCCCAGTGGCTTCTTGTTATAGCGAGTTTTGTACAGTGGCTGGCTGACAGTTCTTTCTGTTTCCTTAACATCTGTGACCAAACCCATGTGGCTCCTAGTGGTTCCTGCTCTCTGAGTGATCTCTTGATGTGCTCCACAGACTTTTTAGCCTGTGTTTCTCTTCAAGTAGAGGATGATCCCTATGAAAGTGACCATTTTGCAGTTTCCATCTCATTAAACTTTAACTCTCCATTGCTGCCTACTGCCACTCATTATAGGTGGCCTCTCATTTGTCAGGATATCAACAATACTCTACAGTCATGCTCTGACATGGCCTTTTCCTCTATCAGGGTGCAGCATGAAAAGGCCAATAACAGCTCAATTCAAAAATCTACTTCTAAAGGCCTCCTTGTGGGACAGACTGCTAGGTGCAGCAACCTTCTTAACCAAACAAACAAAAAAATAATTACATGAAAAAAAAACACTCCAGCTGGCTTTTACTGACTACTGGGTTAAATACAAATGGACATCTGCAAAGCTCTTCCAGGGAATCCAAATGTCTGTTCTGGGATTCTGCTTGTTGCAACACCAGTGACTCTTTCATTTTATACAACTTGTTCAAGAACATTAAAAATTGCTTGTGCTCCCCTCTTGATTCCAGTTTGTCTCTCTCCCAAAAGGATTCGCTTATTTCAGATGTGGCTGCCCAATTAGAAATTTTTGCAGAGCATTTGAGTGAGTATGTTGCCGATAAACCTCTTCCAATAGTTTACAGAGATGCTTATGGAGCTTAATTCTCTTTTCAAGCTGTCTGAGTTAACAGGGGCCATTAGCCAGACCAAGCCTACCACTTCTGGAGAGGATAAGATTAGCACTGCCTTTTCTAAAGGTCTCAAATAAGCATTCCCTGGAAATGGTCTGTTGTAGCGTAGGTCTATAATGCCATTTGCAGCTTGGGTGACATCCCACCAGACTACGCATCTGCCATCATTCTGCCGATTCTCAAGCCATGAAAGCCAAAAAAAGAAGTTGTCTTATACTGTCTTATAACACTTACATCAGGTATGTGCAAAATATGTGAGAGAATGATTGCCAACAGGATAAGAAATGACCTACATAAAAATAATGTCCTTGACCACAAACACCTTGGTTTCTGCTCTTTTGTGATAATCATACCTCTCTTGTGATGTTACACCACAATATTCTTCTGGTGAAAAGAGAAAAAAAAATTATCTTGAGTATTTTTCTTGACTTACAAGTGGTCTAAGACTATGCACATTGATGGTCTCATCTTTAAGTGTGTGCAGATTGGCATATCAGGTATGATCTTCCACTGACTTTACAGATTTCTTACAACTCAGAGGATGCCTGGTGAGGGCATCTTTTGTCTGCCAGTGCCATTGATAGAGGTGTGCTCCAGGGGATGGTCCTTAGCACTATACTGTTTACCATTTTTATAGCAGGATTGTTTAAGTGCCTGATGGCCTTAGGCCTTGGAATAAAATGCCTGGTGTACTCTGATGACATATCCATTTATTGTACTGGTGCATTGTTGGAGTCATGTTGTGATAAACTTCTTTAAACCTTTAGATCAATTGTCCAGTGTTGCCACCCCTGGAAAGTAGTTCGTCTGTCCTGACAAATGCCATGCTATCAACCTATCCAGAAGATTTGGTAATTATGACTTCAACTTCTGCATTAACAGCAGCCTAATTGAATGGTCCAACAAAATCAAATTTCTTGGGTTTTATGTGGCCAGACCAGGCTTTCTGAAGCATATGAAGGAAAGCTTTCAATAGAATCAACATACTCATAGCTTTTGCACAGACATGGTATGGTGCTAGGTCCTACCATCGTCTCACTTTTGCATCTACCACTATCTGCTTCTTAATTAAGTATGAGGCTGCAGTTTTCAGCATGTCATGTAATACTGTCTTCAAGCATCTACAAGTACTTCAAATTTGTGCCCTTTGGGTGGCTCTGGATCTTCCTAAGTGAGTCCTCAACATTTTTCTTCATAAACATGCTGATCTTCCCTGCCTGCAGCTAGAATCAACATTTTAGTGATTGGTTTCTGGGTTAAGCATTTTTTGCTGAGCAGTTGGTTTCCACTCTGTAATTTTCAAGATGAAAATTTTGTTTCTTTCACTGGTAGTCTCTTGTGCATTTCAAAAGTTTCTGATGAGATTGGGTGCCATCTTGAATATCTGATCAGCTTCCAGTTTGCTCTTCTATTAAATCCTGATGCAGTTCAGTATCATCTCATGATCCAGGACCTCGTGGATCATCATCTTCCTTTCAGAGAACTGAACTAATTTAGACTAGCAACATTGTCCTGCTCTTTTCTGATTTTATCCAGACATTTTCTGACTCATGTGATGTAATTGCCACCAATGCTTCTAAATCCTCTATGATTACAGTGATCGCTGGTTGTTCATTGGCTGCCCAGTTTGACTACAGAATTCATCAAGCAAGCTCTATCTTTGTAGTGGAAGCCCTTGCTAATTGGTATTGCATTAGGTGAATTGGTTCATCTGGCAATTATTTGATGCAATCCTTTATCATCCTCACAGATAACCTGTCAGTGCTTTCCACTCTCCAATCAGTTAACATTAAATCTCCCAGAGTCGTTCTGTGGTTGCATAACAAAATCCAGAGAGTTGCTTTCCACACTCCTGGTATACATTTCTGCTGGGTTCCAGGGCATCCCTCTGAATGAAAAACTGAATTGTCTCACAAAAGGTATAAGGAATTCTGAATCCTGCAGATTGGATCTCACCAGAAGATCTCATTTGTTTCAATAAACAGAGAACAAATTTGTATTCTAACCAGCAGTACAGACTAAGCAAATATTTCTTCTCCCATTATGATATCCCCTCCATTACATTTATTTACCCATTCATGGTCAAATAGACATACAGATTTTATTATTAACTAGTATATAACCCCGTCAAAAATGACAGATTGTTGATCTGCGTTTCTTTTTCATAAGACTCATACAAACAAACAGCATGAAGACTTTATTATTGAAAGGTTTGTACTGTAAAAAAGTACATTTTAAAAATGACAAATGATTTCTACAAATAAAAATGATGAGGATATATATATTTTATTCAGTATTAAATTTTGGAAGTAGTTCAACGATTGGACAAAACATTGAAATTAAATATTAACAAATAATCCGTGTGCGAAAGTTTTTGTAAAAAAGTGTTATCAATGAGTTTCTAAGCCGATTGATTCACCACATAACTCATTGTTTGATTACATAAGCAAAATTAAATGCAAATTACGTTGTACTATGTATTCCTTATATTTTAATTATGTTTGATAAGAAAGAATCATTTTACAGTATATGACCCCTTATCCGGAATTCCAAAATCCGGAAAAACTCGAAGTCAGCAAAAAAATTTCGAAAATTTTCTAAATTTGTATATTTTCACAAAAATTTTAGAATTTTTGAAAATTTTACAGATTTCTATTTTTTTTCAGTTCATTGTGTTTCAGTGTGTAATCACTAAAACATTATTACTTCGGTAGCGGGTGAACACGCCCCCCCCCCTCTTCCCGAAATTAGAAACAAATCATTTTTCTCTCAAATTTTAGTTTAAAATTAATTTATATTACAATTCGTTTGAAACAAAAAATAGTTAGATATTTATTTCATCAAGGGTGATTCTGTTCCGAATTTTCCTAAAAATTTAAGGCATTCAGTTTCGAAAATTTTAGTCTTCAGTCCAAAGATTCGAACATAACAAAATCTCGAATTTTGAGCGATCGTCGCCGAAAAAAACAATTATGTCTATCGTTCGAAGAAAAAGTAGACAATTTCTTTAAAGGATTGCGGAAACAACTTGAATTTTGTCAAAGTATTGAAAAAAAAAAACCGCAAATTTCGTCACAGAATTGCGAAAAAATGCTAATTTTGTTAACAAATCGCAGAAAATACGTGATTTCCGACAAAGGGTTGTGAAGAAAACGCAAATTTCTTCCAAGGACTCCGAAAAAATGTAAAATTTCTTCAAGGGATCACAAAAAAAAAACACAAATTTGGTTAAAAAATCGGAAAAAAAAAACCAAAAAAAAAAAAAAAAAAACGCGCCTTTCGTTAAATAATCGCGGAAAAACATGAATTTCTCCAAAGGATCGCGAAAAAAAAACCCCGCAAATTTCTTCAAAGCACTGCATAAAAATTTCTAATTTCGTTAAGGGATCGCGAAAAAAAGTAAAATTTCGTCAAAGGATCGAAGGAAAAAAACCCACAAATTTTGTCAAAAGATCACAGATAAAATGCGAATTCCGTCAAAGAATCTCAGAAAAAAACTCGAATTTTGTCAAAGGATCGTAAATAAAAGGTAAATTTCGTCAAAGAATAGCAAAAAATGCAAATTTCCTCAAAGAATCGCAGAAAAATACAAATTTCTTCAAAGGATCGCAAAAAGAAAACGCAAATTTCTTCAAAGGACCACGAAAAAATTATATTTCGTTAAAGGATCGTAGAAGAAAAACGCACATTTTGTCAAAGAATAGCAGAAAAAATGAAAATTTTGTCAAAGAATCACGAAAAAATGAAAATTTTGTCAAAGAATCATGAAAAAAAAGCATGAATTTTGTCAAATAATCGTGAACTTCGGGAGGACCCAAAATCTGGAAAATTCCAAACCTCGGGAAGCTTTTGGTCCAGAGGATTTCGCATAATAGGTCCTGTACTGTATTTAAGATGGAAGCAAAATTTCAAAATACACCAGTAGATGGCGCCAATGTACTGGATTGATCACTCAAAATCTCTGTACGAAAGATTTCACGACTATTTCTGAAAAGAAAAGTGCTGACAGAAAAAAATATATACATAAATGTTGATATACGCGTTTTATATGAAATAGTTTTTGAAGGTTTTAAACAAAATTAAAATATTTAAAAGCTCTAGTATGCTTTTACAAATATTTTAGCAGCAGAATCAGATGAAGCATAGCTTTTTCATTAAGCCTAACATGGCGTTTAACTATGGTCGATTCGCAGATCAGAGTGGTCAAGCCCGGAGCCGTTACAGACAATTTTTAGCCTTCAGATTTTATTATAAGTAAGATTGCTTGTTATGCAAGATGCTGACTACTCCTGCTATTTTATTTTGTTTTAGACTGGTGGCTGAACCTGATGACAAATGTCACAGCTTTCAAGTTACTGCTGCCTTGGAATATACGCTATTTTTTTATGTAAAGTATCAGTCATAGTGTGGATTTTGCTGGAACAGGACTGTTTTGAATAGCAACTGTTTTCATTCTTTCATTGAATTTCTAGAGAAATTCTGCAATTCTAAAGAGTTTTGAATGTCTGCCTTACATTTTCTCTATTGCATTGATTCTTTCTAATCTAACTTTTCTTTATCTAAATTCAGTTCATTACTTTTGGATGATTTGAGACAACAGCTTTTGCTGCTACAGGTCTCACAACACCCTGTCCCCTTCAAAGTTCAGAGTCAAAGGTATATCCCATCAAAAACATACATGTGAAAGAAGGCCAAGTTCGTTAACGGTTTCGCTAATAAAAGAAGTGAGATCTAACTGGAAACCAAGTTCTTTCGAAGCTCCTTAAATCATAGCTCCTGTCATGCATAACGTTCTTCAATTGCTTAAAATGATTTGTTATATTATTTTCTACTCAATAGAGCGACTTGGCAAGTTTTCACCCACCAACTTTAATCTTTGAGTCTGAGTACAATTTAGTCTAGTATGTCATTGGCAAAGATGTAGTCAATCAAGTATTCGAATAAGTATGTCAAAGTTCAGGTATTGATATGTTAAGGAAGTGATTAACTTAAAGTTCCGATCAATCAAGTAGAGAAATTTGAATAAGAGGAAACTTGCCAAGTCGCTCTATTGAGTAGAAAATAATATAACAAATCATTTTAAGCAATTGAAGAACGTTATGCATGACAGGAGCTATGATTTAAGGAGCTTCGAAAGAACTTGGTTTCCAGTTAGATCTCACTTCTTTTATTAGCAAAACCGTTAACGAACTTGGCCTTCTTTCATATGTATGTTTTTGATGGGATATCATTACTTTTTGTCAAGTAAGTAAGTATGTGTTTCCTTTTTGAAATAAATAGTCTTAATATTGAATTACCATTATTTAATATTAATTAATCTCACACGTTTTTCCTGCGTTTACACACTGTTTTTTTTTGCTGTCATTTTCTATATTTTCTTGCACGTTTGAAACGTTATAGCGCACTGCCCATTCACTATCTGAGTTTTTTTTAATATAAAATAAATAAATAAATAAAATGTAATACATGTTTATTAAATTCATAACATTTAAAAAAATAGTAAATAACATTATTTTAGTAAAAATAATAAATGGTAGCTAACATAATAAATAAGAAAGAATAATAAATAATATAAGAATGACCCGGACAATACGTAAGTACCAGAAAGAATATGAAACAGTATAGAAAATAACATTAAAACATAATCACAAAAAAAAAATATATATATATATAATGTATTATAATACATTAGGGAAAAAAAAAACTTTATGTATTTTTTAATACAACTATACTTAATTTTATTCCCAACTACCCTTAGCCCCTCCCCTCTCCTCCATCATCATATCAAATATTTCTTCACTATCTGTCTTCTACTGGACACGATGCACCATCTATCGCATTCTCCAGGCCCTATTCTTTCCTTATGGCTATTCTAGCCCACATCCTATAATGCACTAGACCAGGGGTTCCTAAACTTTTAGACAGGCGTACCATTAAATCGAAGTTCATACTTCTGCGTACCACCAGGCAGCAAACATAAAGCTAATATAAAAAACACTGGAAAAACGGAACCTGTCTAAAACAGAATATTTCCTAAGTCTTTTAGTCTTCCGTCTTAGCAGGTTTAACTGTACTTCAAAATGCATTATTACATTACTAAATTGGTACTTAGATTGACTGCTTTATATTAATATTCAAATTAAAAAAAATAGTATCATCATTACATTTTAATAATACATACCATATCAAAATACAGTGTTTTTGTTAAAAATAAACACAATACTTATGACATATTGACCTACTGATTCATACATAGTAGCTTTATTGCAGTAATTCCCTAATATCGTTAATGAGAAGGGTAAGCTTGAACTATCAAGCACAGATTCCTCATGTCTGATTCAATATTATTTAGCTGTAGTCGTAAGCCATATTCGATGTTTAGTTCTTTCCTGTATTTGTTTTTCATATGAAGAATTGAAGAAAAAGTACATCCACATAGATGTGTTGTTCTAAAATCTAGTAGCAAAAAAAAAAGTAGCGTTCGAAAATTTTCTGGGTGATAAAATTAATCCGGTTTTGATTTCATAAAAATATGCTGTATATCATTTCATATACCAGTATCAGACTTTTGCGTACCAGTAGCCAGAGCTTCGCGTACCAGTACTGGTACGCGTACCATAGTTTGAGAACCCCTGCACTAGACCATCCTATTTTGCGCTAGACTAAACATCTGGCGCCATCTCTCGCAGTTCATGCACATTACTTTTCCCGGATTCAACATTTGGCGCTTTTTTTGGCAAATTAAAGTTTCGCCTAATAGACGTAACGTTAAAGTAAAAATGGACACTGTCAAGTGGGTAATTAATCGATTTTCAGAATTTTTGGATTTTTTTTCCAATTCTTATAGTGTAAACGAGCTTCTCACCAAATTTTAAGTCTGTAAGTGCAGTAGATATATGAAATCTTTTTGATGAGTGAGTGAGTCACTGATAAAATTATCGATTATCAGACATTTTCAAGTATCATTATCTCGGAAACTAATTATGCGTTATTTAAAAAATTTTGGATTCTGGATAATTAAGGTAGCCTTACTACACATTTAAAATTACAAGTACGTAGGTCAAATAGATTTTCAGTAGTAGAGTGTCGAAATTTGGCGAAAACAGCTCGAAATGGTTCGTGTAAATATACTCACGGCCGGTGTATCGACTTTTTTGCTTTGGGAACTTGGCTGACACACTGCCGTGTGTCTAGATATTTGTACACTGTTTCACTGTGTATCAGCATTCCATGTCTCATTTGTGTCAAGTGACTTTTACTAAAATATGCCAATTGGCTACAAACCCAATTACAGAATTACTCTGCATCTTAAATGAGGGGGTTAGAATGACAGTGGAGCAAGTCAAAATTTTGAAAAATTTAGATAACCATATTTTTACTGAACGTATGATAATTTCCGTTCAGTGTTACAGTCAAATAAGTCATAGTTCACTTAGGAAGTCATTAGAAGGCAAAACAAGTCAGGTCACGTAATACAACAGCAATACAACAAGTTTCACAAAACATTTCATTTCTCAAATTACTAAATATTGACTTACACCACTGTCATTCTAACCGCCCTCAACTTAAGTTCACTTAGGAAGTCATTAGAAGGCAAAACAAGTCAGGTCACGTAATACAACAGCAATACAACAAGTTTCACAAAACATTTCATTTCTCAAATTACTAAATATTGACTTACACCACTGTCATTCTAACCGCCCTCAACTGGCTAAATAAGACACAAAAAGGAAAATAAAAAATAACAGTAAATAAGGTCATATCAATAACTCATCATATGAAACTCATAACACATCATAACTCATATCATTTTTTGATCAATAAATTACTTATCAAGTTATGACAAGCTTTACCCTTTCTGGTGCTGTCGCATCCGGATTTCAATTTAAAACACCCACTTTGATAGTATTTTCAGAAAGATTGTCTGCCTTAAAAAATGGAAAATGTCATTCAATTATATAATTTCTGAATAAGTACACCTTCCAATTTCATGTGTTTCTAAACAAAAATTAATTCAGAAATGTGTCAAAAAGTAGCTCCTTTGGATTTGAGAACAGCCTTAATAAACATTCCACTAAAAGAGAAATCATATAAGACTAAACTTCATGCATAAAATTAAAAATTGCACTTAGCACAAATTTTAACATCCACCACTATTGTGTGAGTGAAACACAAGGGCAAATTTTTAAAATCTTGGCCACTATTCGAATCTTTTCTATGTTTACTTCAAGAACAACTTAAAAGTCAGAATGGAGAATTACTAAATAACTGGGTTCCTGTATTTTATAAAAAGTAAAGTTCATGGGTACCATATAGTGCAATTTTATGAATCTCAGCACAAAATTCAAACCATTTTGTGCATTTATTGAATGAAATAATCTATAAAGTTAAATAACAAAACAGTAGTTTTTTCTCAAAATAGCAAAAAGTTGCAATTAAAATTTATCATGTTGTAAAGATAAGATTACAATATGTTTCTCTTATATATTAATTCGACTGAATATAGTTGATCTCAAACTGTTTTCACAAAGATATGTAAGAAAATGTGAAACTGATCGTTCTGTAATGGCTTTTGTCAAAAATTCATAAATTCCTGTGATCAAAACCTACTGATGCTACTACATCTTTCCTGATATACAGTCCTTCAAACACACTAAAAATTATCGCCAGAAAAGGCTAATTTTCAGTGTATCAATTTAAACAATGAAGATCATTAGTTTTCAAAATATTTGTTGTGTTACAAACACAACTTAAATTTAAAAATAAATTAAATTGTTTTAAATCAAAATTGTATAAATTAATACCTTTTAAAATTTAGAGTAATTATGGGATGTTTTGTTTATTTTGATATGATTTGTTGTTATTCATAGTTAAAGTTGCAGTTACAGTTTGCAGGTTGGTTGAAAGCTAAAGTTACTTACATATTAAATTATTTTCTGGCACAGAATTTTTATTTAAAATTCTCACACTGTCCAACAGAATTGATGCTGAATTAAGTATATATTTTTCATTTGGTTTTTAATAACAAAACGATTGTATTGGTAAAATTGATATTGTATTAATTGACTCTTGAGAAGATGAAAAGTGCACACTTCCTCTTGTCAATTGTGAATTTCTCAAGTATTTATATTTCACTAATTAAATTGTGATTTTATTTCCAAAGATTCCATTGATTTTGAAGCTTTTAATTTTCAGCTCTGGAGCTGCCTTCTACATTTTTTTCCTTTTTCTATCCTTTTATCCCCCTTAATTTCCATCATGCATGCATTAACTTAACTGATTATTTAAGTCTTTTTTTTGTTGAGATTTTTATTTCCAAATTTTATTATATTTAATGATGAAATATTTATTATGCAATAATTTAGGAGCTACTGGAGTTAAATGAGGTTAATTAATATTTCTGGAGCTACTGATGTTATTTAAATTTTTGGAGTCTATTAATATTTTTATTAACATTTTGTTGTAATATGTTTTTCCTATCTTTATCTAATTTTCTCAAGTTTTTTTCTGTTCTTTAACTGGAAATGGCAACAACATTGTAGCCGCTACAGCATAGCATCACCAAGTGACCATGCGGCACACGAATTCAAACATTCAAATTCACTAAATTAGTGAATTGTTGGAATTTTTAATATTGGAGGTGAGGCGAACAACAGACGGCAAATTTCATTAAATAAATGAAGTGATCTTGTGCAATTTTCAATCTTTTAATTATACATAGTACCATTATGTGGGGCACAATTTTTCGGCATGCATGTGTCATAGAATAGAAGGTAATCAAGGAGGTCATGTGGAGAAGCAGAAAAGTTCAATTGGAGACCAGAAGTCAAGATGTAAGGAAGAACCATTTCAGCTCCAGAGCTGCCTTCTATGTTGTTTTCCTTTTTCTATCCTTTTCTCTCCCTTAATTTTCATCATGCATGCATTAACTTAACTGATTATTTAAGTCTTTTTTTGTTGTTGTATTCTTTGATAGTAATTTAAGTTTTCATTTTGAAAATTGACTCCAATAAATTAATGATTTTTTTTTTGTAAAGTTTTACAGTAGCTCCGTAATCATTTAATATTGCTGTAATGTGATGTAATAAATTAGTAATAATTATGTTATTGAGATAAGATATCGCAATGAAAAATAATATTGTTAATATGTCAAGTAAAATTCTTGAAATTATATAAGGATTGAGTTGTAAATTTTACTGTGAAAATCATGAATCTTTTGTAAATTGGAAATTAATCAACCTTCAATGATTAACATCAAATATTTTGTAAATAAAAACTAAGTCACTCTAATCAACTATGTCAATAAACAGATTAATTTACAAATAAGGGACTTATCACTGTAATGATTCTGCAGTGTTGTTTTGTTTCAGCAATTAGAGGAAATGGATTTTATTTTTCAGAGAATACAGACAACTTCTGCGAAGGTTAATTCTTGTTATTCCTCATTTAGAATTTTGTGAAATCTTTATTTTAATTAATTCTCGCGTGATTTTCAGTTACGAAGTTGTCTGTATTCATTAAATCAGAATTGGAGAATGACTGTTGGAACTGGTTGATTTGAGATAAATGTTCAAGATGATGAACGGTGTTTAAGGTAAATTGGGTTTTTGCTGTTGATGGAGTTTTGGAAAATATTTTGGTAATAGGTTGAAATTTGTGTAGAAATAAGAGATTTACTTTGGATAAGTTCGTTTGCAAATCAACTAGTTCCATCATGTTATGGTATTGAAGGGATTTTATTTTTTCAGCTGTATTGTGAAGAAAGATAAGAAGAAATTTAGGAATCAGATTTGAGTTTACTAAAGAAATGAGACCATTAAAGTTTGTTTTGAGATTAATTTATGTTTTTGGCTTTACTCTTATTATGATTTGAATTCTCGGTTAATTAGTTTGTCAAAACTATTGATTTTTAAGTTTATGTTTCTTTGAACTGAAATTTTCTCATTTCTTAGTAGTTTTGATTAACAAAAGAGAGAAAATTTAATTTTTAAATATTGAAGATTATGATGAGAAGGATTCATATTTTTAAGTCATGGAGATTTGTACAAGGAAAATAAGTTATAA
Organism: Maratus michaelseni; assembly: GCA_963931845.1. NCBI lineage: Eukaryota > Metazoa > Arthropoda > Arachnida > Araneae > Salticidae > Maratus > Maratus michaelseni. Next base: position 233,071,246 of record OZ007599.1, read on the forward strand.
TATATGATCCACACTGACCACGCACTTAGTGTTATTGTTGGGTTTATGTAAGGTTATTTTAACATAATTATGGGAGACCAAACACAACGCACTTCCATATATTTTTTAATTAATGTTTAACTTAATTTTATAATTCTGATTCAATATAAATTATTTTATTAAATGTAAGTTCCAAATTAAATAGCCAGAATTTCTAATATAAAATAAAAGGATAACTTCTAATGGTTGAGTAAATAAGATAGATTTCAGAGATCATTAGTGAATTGTATTATTTCTTTATTAATTGGTTAGTTTAAATAATTAGTTGAGTAAAGTTTAATTTAAGTGTAAAGACAGTAAGTATTTATTTTTATTGTTGTGTGAGTTAAAGAGATGTAAGACACAACATATTCAACATCTCGATGGTATGAGCTAAAATAAACTTTAATGCCTTTGGGTACTCCTTTTTATTTTTTTTTTAAATAGAAGCCTTGTCATAACTCAGTTATAAGAAAGTGTGATATCTTGCCAAATATAATTTCAGATTCACAAAATGATTATTAGATTTTTTACATTCACAATATTATTATTAGATTTTTTACAAGTGTAAAAAAGCCATTCACAATTTCATGAAACCAAGACCCTGTGAGAAAAGCCTGGACAAAGATAGGGACCACTGTGAAAAATAAAGATTTTAAAAGTTTTAACTATCCTATTTTTAATTATATAATGAGATATTATTTAAAGTATGCAGTTTTTCCTTTTTTTAAAAAATATAATTCTCTATAACAGGGGTCACCAACCTTTTAACTATCATGGGCACGTTGGAATTTTGTAATCTCCTTTCTGGGAACACTTCTACTGCACATACACACAAATTGTAATGGACAAGTGTGATAAACATTGCATAAACATATACAATATCAATTATATAAATAAAGGATGTATATAGACGTATATTTAAGAAAAATGTCATATGCAAAGTTTAACAAAGATTCTTCCCAACAATCAAGTATTTACATAATAAAACCAATACTCCAAAATTCTATCTTTTTTAGTGCAAGTGAAGTTTTTAATATTTTGTTGACAATAGATTTTATTTCAGAACACTGTACGGATTGAGAACTTTCTACTTTCTAGCAAATCCAGTATTTAGGGGAGACCGGTACACAGTGGACCTATGGACACAGTGGACCACCCCCTAATATTTTATTTATTTAATTTTTTTCTAAGCTTCTCTTCTATCCTAATAGACAACAGCACTGCAATGATTATTTATAGCCTTCAGAAAATATGTTTAGCTCAGATTGAACTATTTTATCCTGATTGGTTGTTTTGAGCTTCTAAAAGTAAAATTTTTCATCATCATATTTTTATTTTTTTAGTAATTAAAGGTTGTAGATAAATAAAATGAAACAGCTTTTTTGCAAAGCTAAGATACTTGTTTTTATTTTACTTTAAAGTCAATATGCTTAAAAGAAAGCTATAAACAATATTAATATGATTATTTATTGAACTTCAACATGGGGTACAGTGGACCATCCACTCCTGGGGCACAGTGGTCCACAATCCACTCTGCTCCTGTAATGCAGAATGTTCAAAATATTTAATAATTGCTTATTTTCTATAAAAAAAGATTGTTTTAAAGTAGATTTAACTGTAAAATAAAGTAAGCAAATAAAAATAACAATTTATTTAACATAGTAAGAAATATTTTGTTTTGTATTTACTGCTTTTGATAAATATAACTGTAGTCTAATTGGTGATGATTCTATTCAAGTAAGATTCATGAAACGCAAATTGAATGGAAATCAGTTTATTTCTCCCGAAACTGTAGATGAATCTGCTGTTGATGTCAATGATTTCATAATGTTGATCTCAGACCCAAAATTATTTCTTGAAAATTCCAGGCTCAATCTTACTCATAAGTACTTTAGAATTTCATTTGCAAATTTTAATGTGCGCTGATTTTTTTGTACTTAAGTAATAACTTCAACTAAATTGCAATTGTTCCTGTATTAATCTGTTATTATTTTCAAAATATCATAAATTTTTTGTTTCAAAATTTATATTACTATGTTATTTTGCGGGTGAAGGGGCAACAAAAAAGAATTAGATTAATGAAAAATAGATTTATATTGTATTTTAGATAATACCTAATAGTGGTCCACTGTACCCCGCTTCCGGGGTACACTGGTCTACTTTACAAGTGTATATAATTATTTTTTTTTTGAAAAATGTATTGAAAACTATGTTGTGAGAAAATTATGATGGATGTAAGAAGGTTTAAGGAATATTCAAAAATATTTTCACACAGATCGGTCAGTCTGTTAAAGAGAAAAAAAATGTTAACTGAAAAAGTGGTCCACTGTGTACCGGTCTCCCCTACTGTTGTTTTTTAAAAAAGGAATGATTTATAAATAAAATTTATACAGGCTTTGTGGGCCCATAAGTGCACCCATAACCCACTTGGTTGATGACCCGAGCTCTATGACATGTATTTAGAATATATATTTTAAGAAATCTTACTTCATTTTTCTTTGCAGAGTTTCCAGTTTTATTATAGTGCCGTATTCCACCTAAATGAGATACCAGTTGTCTACAGGTAATTGTAACCTAAGAATAAAAAAAGTTAATCACATTAAAATTTGTTTTGATGATTGAAAAAATAACAAATTTTCACACATATAAAATTAAATGAACATTTAAGCATAAATTTTTTTATGGCATTGTAAAAAGTATCTAAACAAAAAAAAATATAATTAACAAATCACAAAAATCGACAGATTAAGAAAAAGATTCAACCAGAAATATTGAATTTCTTTTAAAAGCTAAAAATTTATTTTTAAAAAATCACTGATAAATTTTGAAGAAACTATATGTGCAACTAGCTGGTCTTTGCTCGTCTAGCCGGTCGTTTCCGAATAGGGCCCCTTTACCTTCTGCAGTGTACAACCCTGACTTTGATTGGAGCCCAGAAAGTGCATTTTGCATGCAAACAGAAAAATATAAATAAAATACTTTATGTTAAACTGTACGAAATATGAAATAAAGCATGTAAATAAAGATTTCGTGACATACATAATTTTTTCACAGCCCTGCCCATGATTATCTAGAGGGAAGGGATAGCTTTCAGATAAAATAAATTAAAATGTGATTGCCTAAGACACATAGCGATCATTGTAAATGGGCACTGTGGATATACGCCCATAAATTGTTAATGCAGTGATCTAAATAATGGGGCCCTGTGTGTTTCTCAGCCATATATCGTTAATACAGTGATCACTATAATAGGGTTCAGTTATTTTGCATGCATAATTCATAAAAAGAAAATAATTTTAACAGAGCCCTGTGAGTTGCATGCCTGTAAACTGATTATATGGCAATCACTATAAAAAAGCCTTCTGCATACCCGAGCCCTTAAATATGGCGATCAGTATTTAAATCGCAAATCTTTACTTCCAAAAAGTAAATTTTGAAAAGGAGGAACTGTATTATATTTAGTATAAAAATTTAAATCCGATAGCTAAAAGACGAAAACTGCAAAAACAATTTATAAAATATGAAATAAAGAAAAAAAAATTCCTTGGAAATATGTCACACAAAATAATCTAATAAAAAATCAGCAATAGTTGTCTTATTCGTCGAATCTTCCCTAATTGGGTTTAAACCCGATGTTGTTAACAAACTCGCTAGCTCTAAAATCGCTCAAATACATATACAGTACAGAACCATTTATCCGGAATGGTTATGGTCAGACGTATTCCGGATAACTGGTTTTTCTGGATAACTGGTTGGGCATAGCAACTTAAAATATTAAATTTATAACATCTGTTGGATCAGATTTGTAGAATATTTGTGGTTGTGACATTGTTTTAGATTTCAAATTAATTATTAGATTACTCATATTAAGAATCAGATGCAAACAAAATCAAAGATTAATCAGATTTTGAAAGAAGGCAATTTGTGAAAAACCGTTGGAAATAAAAATTCCTCTGCAAAAAAATCAAAATGTCTAATATCTAACTAAAGATGCTTCAATTTCAAATCTTAGATGTTGGCATCAAGTTATACCATTCATCTTGTAATGTTTCAAGCAATGCACTTGTCAAACTGGCACCATATGGCAAATTTTTACAGGAAAGATTTTGAAATCGGACAATTGGAAATATCATTCTGGATAACTGGTTTTCCGGTTAACTGGTTTCCGGATAAATGGTTCCATACTGTATAACTATTTTTTTAATAGATTTGTAATGCTGAATTTCACACTCCTACTTAAAACTGCAGCAGAGGTATGGCGAAATGACCTAAAACTTTCAACCACCCATTTAACCTCCTTAGTGGATGAATATCTAAAAAAGTCCTTCCGGCCTGTACCGGGAGGAAAAGGTAGCTTTCCTATATCTTCGTTTTAAAATTTTATCTAATGTTACACGAAAACAGCAAGTTAAAATGCAAAAGAAACGTTTACAAAAGATTCGTTAATACTGAATTTAAATAAGAAATTCGCCAAATTATTGAGCAATAGCTAAATTGGCTTCATTTATGAAGACTTATTTTGGTCGCCAAATTTGGCGATATTTCGCCAAATGTCGCCAATTTTGGTGCTAACGGATATGAATATATAGTTTTATGCGTATGATTGGGAAAATTATTACAACAATGAAAGAAAATAATTTGCGAGTAATCGCGTTAATGTGCTGTTTTGTTTCAAAACGTCAGCCACCCTAGAATTTCAAACTGCTCTATCTCAGCGATTTTTTGAGATAGAGGTAAACCAAAAAATGCTCTGGTATCCTTGTATCAAGGCCTAACACGTAATTAAAAAATAAATTTGAATTTTTAATTTTTTTGTATATTTATTTTAGTTTTAAATTTTTAAATGGCTGCCATCTTGAAACAAAATGGAGGACCAAGCTCAACGAACTCGTTCGAGACATTGGTGACCTTAATACACACAATTAGTTTCATCAAAATCGATTTATAAATACGAGCGTTATCGTATGACATAGGTCAGATATATATATATAAATCAACATTTGAACGGAGGGTGGTTTTAGGGTCTGGGGGTCATGATCGGTGAAAATATATCGAAATTTTCCGGAACTGCTTTCCTCCGAATGGCTGCAATAGGTAGCTTTATACTTTTTTGTATTGAAAGCTACCTAATATCTAAAATCGCTGAAATACCTATTTAACTAACTATAACTTCCACTGAGATATAGCAAAATGATCTAAAACATTTGACCGTCCATTTACCCCCCACCCCCTTAGTGATAGAATTTCTAAAATTACTGAAATACATGTTTAACTATTTTTATAGCAGATTTGTTATCCCGAATTTCAAGCTTGTACCTAAAACTGCCACTAAGATATGGAGAAAAGGCGAAAATGACCGAAAAATTTAGAACCCCCATTAGTGGATAAATTTTTTAAATCGCTGAAACACGTGTTTAAATATTTTTTAATAGATATGTTATACTGAATTTTACGCTCCTACCTAAAACTGATGCTGAGATATGGCAAAAATGCGAAATGAACTAAAACTTTCGACCCCCCCCCCTTTAATCCCCTTAGTGGTTGAATTTCTAAAATCGCTGAATTATGTGTTTAACTATTTTTTTAGCAGATTTGTTATTTGAATGTCACTCTCCTACCTAAAACTGCTGCTGAGATATGGCAAAAAGGTGAAATGACCTGAAACAATCGATCTCCATTTAACCCCCTTAAGGGATGAGTTTTCAAAAATCCTTTCTTAGTGGGTGCAGTGGCGCAGCCAGAATTCGGTTCTAGGGGGGGTTTTGAGTTTATAGTAAAGATGGTCGCCGGTTATATGAATCATCGGTTAATGGAATCAGTCTTTTAAATCAATGAAATCATAATGCTTTTCTCCGCAATTACGTTGGTTATGATTCATTTAAACAGCGTTTATAATATTAGAGTTACAAACTATAAAATGCACCAATGAAATAACACAAAACTAGGTTAGATTTATAAAGTGTTTAAAAATGATGAGGGGAAAACTTAAAGATGGAAGAGCACAAGTACAGCAAATAATTTTTACATAGAAAATAACAGTTGGAATCCATTTGTTCAATCAAAAATACACAAGGTTTCATTACAAGAGAATCACGAATTCTTATTCCTAACTTTAATAATAATGGAGCAATTTTAACAAAATTTTCAATAGACTTACTTACCTTGCTTTTTGCCAAATGTAACAAGTCATTTAGAACTTTTAGGGCTAGAGTTTTGAAATTTTATATGGATGTTACTTAAAAGACGTAAATGCTCCCCAGAATTTATATTTTCAATTTGAAATTTAAAAGAATGCAAGAGTAAGAAGCATTCTAAAATTGCGATTTATGTGACACAATTGGTATGAAAACTTGGAATTTGACATGATGATTACTTTTATGTAGTAAATGCTTCCTTATAACATTTTTAAAAACATTTAAAAATTTAAAAGGACGAAATGAGCTGAAAACTTTCTAAAAGTGTTCTAAATTATAATTTAGTTTAAACTGTTAGTGTTAGAAACTTGAAATTTAGTATAGAGATTACTTTTAAGATGGAAATGCTTGGCATAAAGAATTTATTATAAATGGGAAATTTAAAGGTGTGAAACAGCTGAAAGTATTCTAAATTACGATTTATTTAGAACCTCACGTCATATTGGGCCTTTCGAAGACGATCTTTTTTCTATGCTAAAAGTAACTAAACGTCTATATTTTGACACAATCCATTAAAAGCATCTTGGAAGATCAAAATTACAGTGCCAACAAAAATTTGGAAATGCTCTGATAAATAAAAGTATTTAAAAAAATCTGAGAAATTTTCGATGACAATCCAAAAAGAAAGTTGGGTATTTTGGCGTGGGTTTGCTCGATGTCGGCTCATGTTTTCAGTATTAAATGTGACTTAGTCTTTTTTGACGTGACTCTTTGATTCTGTTCTCTTCGACTTTAGTCAAAGACTAAAGACTTTTTTCACGGAATTTTAAAGAGGGGTTAGATACAGTTATATTTACAATCGAATAAAATTTCAGAGAGTTCGGACAGTAACTTTTTTGTGTTGTTATTTTAAAGGACACGTCACATAAAAAATAGACGTGAGAAGAAAGCATTTCTTTTACAGCTAGATATCAATATTTTTCCACGGTCTGTAAAACCATTATATTTATAACCATGGCTTTACAAATTTGATAAAATCTGGTAGCCAGTAAAAAATTCTAGTTACCAGTAAAAAAATATAACCTGCTCCCCTCTGAAGTCACTAATTTTCAAAAGCACAAAAGTTTTTTATCAAGTAATTGAGAAAAATAATAAGCCTATTGTAGGATTATTAGTTACATAGTTTAGAACAGTTACATCATTTAAAAAGGTGGTAACAAAGTTTTCTAATGAAATTTATCAAAATTATTTATCTATGAAAAAAAATGTAAAGGCTGCATTAACCGGTATGTTCAGGAAATGCTGATTGCCGAAGGTTTCAAATGTCTGGATAAGTGAGTGCTGCAAAATCTATATCTGATGAGGGGGGCATGGATGAAACAGTGAAGCAGAAAAACAATTTCTGCCTATTTTCGTGAAGAAGTCAGTCAAATAATTATTTCTTATTAATTTAAAATTTGCATTTGTTAAACTAATTTTTACCTAATTAAAAATGCCGAAAATGAGAAAAAATGCCATTTATGGTCATTTCTTGGGTCAATTTTTGTACAAAAAATTATAATAATAAAAAAAAATCGGGTTAAATAACTTGGTGGCTAGATAGAAAAACTAGGTCACCAGTGGCGACCTGCCGACTGCATTTGTCAAGACCTGTTTATAACTGATGAAAAATTTATAGAATTCAGACAACTGGGGTTATTTTTTTTTTAAACTATGAAACGAGAGACCCTTACGAGGAAAAGAAACAAACAAACAAAAAAAAAACCCAACCAAACAAGAAGGTGTCTTTTAAAAATGCTTTTCTGTCTAATAATCAATATTTTTTAGTGAAAATTTCATTTAAAAATATAAAATTGATATAAGATATATAATCATACAAATTTGAGGTAATTATCATGAGCCCAGGCACTGCCGGACAGGTCAGCTAGTACAATTTTAATGACATGCAGATAGCATTCGTTAAAATGTAATAAGTGTAAATCAATGCATAACTAATATATTGCTGATCAATTTAAATTAATGCAGGGTTAGCGTAAAATTGTGCATAATTATAGATAGTATTTTTCTAAAAAAAATGCATTTAACGCCTTTTTTTTTCAAAATCCATACTCACAGGCAGGTCTTAAATTCTAGGAAAAAAGAGTACCGGAGCTCATACATATATACGCTATAAGCAAGAACCCAAAGGCTCTCATCCTGTGAAGAAACATATCAGAGACTTGAGGATTCCATGGAAAAAAATATTTTATTTGAAGAAAGATAATTGAAAAACTGAGGCGGTCCCCCAGCACTCAGAACGTCTGTATCTTCACATCATGAAAACTCAAAATCGAATGCCTTTTTTTGAGATGCCACAAATTTATCCGCGTCGACCCATAGGGTACAGAAGAAAATTCGTTAGGGAGAAACACATAGCACTCTAATTTTTTTTAACGCAAACCGCCAAACCAGATTACCATATCAGCATCTTTATAACAACAGAAAACTAACTGTCCGAACTTACCATCTGCAGGAATTTTAGCATGCAGATGTATCAAGAAATAGACGTTGCATTTTATCTTTCTTTATTTATTCTGTGATCCAAAATGTATGTATTAGGAAGGCAAGCATATGCCAAACTGAAAATGATTTCATTTCTCATATGAAAACCGCAAGCACATACGAAAGAAAGAATTTAGACATGCACATTAATTGAAAAAGGATCACTTCAAGCTGCGATAAAAGAGTTTAAGAATTATTGAATTTTAAATAGAAAGGAAAGAGATTTTCTTTTCACAGAAGCGCGATAGAATTAAAAGTAGCTAAAAGAGGAACCACAACTAATTTATAAAATTTTAACGATAAATATATGAATCTCCATCATAAGCAAGACATCGTTGCTACATTACCAACAAATGAAATATAGTCTTTAAATTTGTGTACAGACCCCCTACGAAACAAATGATTCGAAAGAAACACCGATTGCAAAAATCTGCTCATAATCGAAAAATAGCTTTTTATAACTTTAAGTACTTTTTTTAAATTCTTACTTTTGCAAAGATTTTTTTCCTGGGTACGTACATAGCTTGGTCTTAGATATAACTGAGAGCAAAAAACGCAAAAAAAGCCGCTTGAAACTGAGAGAGACTTACTAAGTGTAAGTTTTTTTTTCTCTGGAATTCGATGATCTGTTATTGTATTGAACATGGAACAAAGACAGAAATGCAATTAAGAAACCGACCACAGTATACTATATAACTCAAAGCATCTGTGTGAGAGTATATGACGCATCTTTTACTATAAGATGTCTCGACAAAGTGACGCAGTCCAAAAATCAAGTTTTGACATAACCTATGTGTGTAATATGCGCTTTCACAGTTTTAAGTAGAATTTTTGCCATTTAATTGAATCACATTGTTGAATAGAATTTTATTTAAGAAAGCGGTGGATTCTGCCAAGGCGGAAAGGCCAAAAAACTTAATTTTAACTTTAGTAGTTTTGATTCATATAAGCGACAATTATAGTAATTTTTTTAGCTCTGGGGGGGGGGGGGGGGGGTTAACCCCCGACCCCCCCTCCTTCCCCCTTGGCTGCGCCACTGAGTGAGTGCCTCCATTGTATAAGGCACATGGCTTCCAAATTTCATTGTCCTAGGAGCGACGGTTGAGGCTTGGCGTTGATTATGAGTCAGTCAGGACATGTTCTTTTATAAGTATACATAGTAAAAAAATTATTTTTCTGAAATAGAGGTCATCTACACATTAAAAATTGTAGCAACTTTGATTTTTTAAATGGTAGCATCTACTTTTGGCACTTTCAATTTCTTAGATCAAAGCAGCCCAGAAAAAGGAATAGTTTATGCACTTTTTCTTAAATCTTCATGAATTATAAAGGAAATTGTGTTAGGTATTCCATAAATTTCGAAAAATAAAATTAAGATCTAACTAGGAAAAGTATCAGAAACATTCCATTAGTTAACAGCAAAATTAAATACAAATTCTAAATATAAAACTCGCTTTATATGAAAGAAAATTTCATAATATTTCTCTGGTTACTTTAAAGATTTTCTGTTCTATGGATGTTACAATAGCAGAAGACAGTCCCCTTACACAATTGAAAAGCAATATTTCCCTATATCTTGAAAACTAATAATGGGAATTAGTTGTAAAAGTACATACCCAAGTTTAGATGACACTCATTCTTTTTATGTAAAAACTAATGCAGATCACAAATTATAATTTTTTAAATAATTTTCATAATTAAATATGTGTTTTTTTGTTGTTAAATTCAAAACACCTTAAACTTGTTTAGATCTATTCATTGTAACTCATTAAGAAAGAACCATTTCAATTGGATGATTTTTTTTTTAGAAGATATAAATTAAAGCTTGTCACATGTGCAGTGATACCTCAGATAAGAAATTTAATTTGCTCCAAAATCACATTTTGCAGCTGAAATCAGAAACTGAAATGTGATTTCCAGTCCAAATAAAATGAAACACTACTGTGTTATGTTAGCAGGAAAAAATAACATTAAAAAGAAAAGAAAAATAACATTCATTATCAGAGTCACTTGTTAGCCTAGTATTTAATATTAACTTTGACCTCTCTTCTAACTCTGTGAAGATTTAAGAAAAAGTATATAAACCATACATTTTTTTCTGGTTGCTTTGACACAAGGAACTGAAAATGTTGAAAGTAATGTTACCATTTGAAAAATAAAAGTTGGCACAATTTTTTAATATGTAGATGACCCCTATTTCAAAAACTGTATTCGTATTCAGAAAGTAAACACAATTTCCAGTTGTACAGTATTTCTCACATCTTTATTCAATGACTGTACATCCCACACATGCACATATAAATAAATATGCGCATGTAGAGACACACACAATTTAAACTAGTCGGATGTGCCAATCCCAAAACTTTCTTCTATCTCACACAGATCTTGCATACACTAAAAAAAGTCAGCACCAATTTATATCAAGGTCTAACAGAATCTAAAGTTTTATTAAATTTCATCCATTAGTTCTTGAGATATGACTATTGCTAAAATCATGTAAACCCTGAAAAATGCAGCATAGCAGCCCCACCTGCTGGGAGATATAGACCAAAACATAATTAACAACAACTTATGTCAAGGTTTAACTGAATCTGAAGTTTGATGAAAATCCATGCATTAGTTCTTGAAATATAGTTATCGTGATAACAATGAAAATAGTAGCATAGCAGCGCTACCTGTTGGGCTATTTACACCAAAACATAAGCAGCATCTATTTATGTTAAGGTCTAACAGAATCTGAAGTTTGATGAAATTCTGTGAATTAGTTCATGAGATATAGCTATCGTAAAAATAATGAAAAATGTGGTATAGCAGCGCCACCTGTTGGGATATCTACACTAAAACGTAATCAGCGTCTATTTTTGTCAAGGTCTAACTGAATCTGAAGTTTGATGAAAATAAGTGCATTAGTTCTTCAGATAGAGCTATTAGGGAAATCGCAAAAAATGCAGCATAGTAGCGCCACCTGTAGGACGATTTTCACCAGAAACTAATCAGCACCAATTTATATCAGGGACTAACTGAATATAAAGTTTTATTAAATTCCGCACATTAGTTCTTGAGATAGAGCACCCAGAAAACTTTTAGTGACAGACAGACAGAGAGTCCCAGAATCATAGACAGACATTTTCCAAAAACAATCAAATCGTGTTCAGGACCTTCTAAAACATATAAATCCATCAAAAACCGGATCGAAAATTTTCATGAATCCAATACTTTCTTCTAGTAAAGGTAGAAGAAAGTAAAAATTATGTGTATGTATAGGAAGGAAGAAGCACAGACATTCATTAGAAAATTCAAATGCGTGTAGAATAATGAAAGTGTTGATGACACCTGAGAATGTATCAATCTGCAAATTTAATTATCTATTGTTGCTAGTCCTGTGTGATTTACAAAAGGTTTGCTACTACACTCTTGCATAAATAGTAGAAATAAGGCTAGATGTGTTAAAATATAAAGAACTATCATCAAATAAAAATCTAATTCACATCACTTGGAACAGAATCTAAGTACATTTAATTTATTTTCAAATATAGCTGATTTTGTTCTAAGAGGAAAAAGATTATCTATGAAGAGCCTCTGTTGAAAAGTGGATTGAAGAGGATGATGATTATAATATTGCACTAAAAATATTCCAGATACAAGACACCCTTCTATCCAGAATGGATTTGTTTTCACACAATTTGATAGCTCTGTCGGTACTTCACTGTATATGAGTGTTCTTCAGCAAAGTTCACCAACATTTCATATCATACGGAATTTTTTTGTATCATGAACTTCATCACACTTATCAAACTCTGAAAACATCCATTTCAACCTCCCAAATAAACATGAAAACTGAGAGACAAAATGACCAGAAGCAACTACAAATACACATAGGTTTATTCTACAAACCAACATAAATACCATTTTAAAAAGTCACAGTTACGATTAAAATACAGTTCAGTCAACTGAGCTTTGAAATAAAGATGAAAATATGCAAATTTTTAAACTCATTTAAAGAAATACATCTATACACCCTATAATTCATAAAATATATTTTTAAAGTCAAAGTTGATACTAAAAAATTTTTTTACTTACAAATATAACAATTAAAAAAACATATATACAGTGTAGCCAAAAGTTTGGACATTTTTTGAAAGTTTCATGTTTTTCAACATTGTGTGCTTGTAGAATATATTAATTTTCACTTAAATACAAATGTTTATATATCAAATTGAAGGTAATTTAATGTAGAATTTAATAATAAAAACAGTATTACAATATCTGTATTACAAAAAAAGTTATGCTCATTTTAGTAGAACAAACAAACACAAATCGTTTTGAATAAGGACGTGTTTTGTAATAAAAGTGTACTAGCCAATCACAAACACTGTTCTGGGGACCAATTAAATGTCTGTAACTATGGTTTAGGTTATTTGGATGGTAAAGGAGTTATTGTTGTGGAAATTTTTTTGTGGAATGATGCATACTAGTACAATTAAATAGAATATTGCTGTTTTTGAATATTAAAAGTCCTTTTTTTAATTAAACTAATTTTAAACAATGTCATCAATAAGAACTAATTGGACATCTACAGAAAGAAGCCGAATTGTCATATTGAGAGAAAATGGCCTCTCTTATACTGAAATTGCAAGACAAGTTGGTGGTTCAGTGACTTGTTCTGGTGTACGAAAGTTCTGTTTACGTTATGAAAAAACGAAATCAGTGGAAAATAAGGCCAAAAAAAATGCACAAGTACTACTGCCGATAGAAAAATTAAACAGCTATGCCTTCAAGATAGAAAAATTTCATCAGATGCCATTAGATGTGAAATGAATGCAGCGGGTATTGCAGTAAGTTCAAGAACAATAAGAAGAAGGTTATCAGGATTTGGACTACAAGCTAGAATTCCAAGGAAAAAAACATATTTAAATCAAAAGCAATGCGAAAAACGAGTTAAGTGGGCAAAAGAACACATTAAATGGTCAGAAAATCAATGGAAGCAAGTAATCTGGAGTGATGAGAGTAAAATATCGCTCTTTGGTAGTGATGGTGGAAAATACGTGAGACGTAGAGTAGGAGAAGCACTTCATCCTGATTGCATTGAAGCAACTACAAAAAAAACCAACAAATGTCATGATTTGGGCATGTATGTCTGCAGATGGTGTGGTGCCATTTCAAGTGATTGATGGTATTCTGAAGGCCAAAAAATACATCGAAACTGTCCTGGAACCAAAATTGATACCTTCCATCAGGGATCTCTTCCCCAACAACGCACCATTTATTTTTCAGCAGGATTCAGCTCCATGCCACACAGCAAAAGTATGCAAAGCATGGTTTCAAAATAAAGGTATAGATATATTACCATGGCCAGGAAACAGCCCTGATCTCAATCCAATTGAAAATTTGTGGCAATGTTTGAAAATTCTTGTACGAAAAAAATGTCCATCCAATAAAAGACAACTTATTGAAGCTATAATTGATTCTTGGCACCATGTGATTACGAAAGATGAACTCCAAACACTCGTTCACTCAATGAAAAGACGCTGTGAAGCTGTCTTAAAAAATAAGGGTTATCCTACTAAGTATTGATTGTGTAAGTATCACTTTAAAAAAAATGCAAATCTAAGATTGATCTTACTATTAGTTGCATAACTTTTTTTGTAATACAGATATTGTAATACTGTTTTTATTATTAAATTCTACATTAAATTACCTTCAATTTGATATATAAACGTTTGTATTTAAGCGAAAATTAATATATTCGACAAGCACACAAAGTTGAAAAACATGAAACTTTCAAAAAATGTCCACACTTTTGGACACCACTGTATTTGTTAGTTTTATGGGGGGTTTTTTTCTTTTTTTAAACATTAAGAAATAATAAAACCAAGAAATATGCACATCAAAACCATTAAACTATCTTACACAAAGTAAGTCAATTATTTTAAAATACAATAAAATTTTCATTTCTAATGAGCAAAATTATCCCGCACATTTTCAAACCAAACTTGTAGTATGCACAAAATAAAAAAAATTATGATTGAAGAATTTAAAAAATATTTTAAAATCAAATATCACAAATGAGTCCTGAAATCTGACAGGCATTTTAATTCTTCTTCCACTTCGAGTATTTATAATATGCTTCTCATTAACTGTCACAATCTGAGGAGTTTGCACAGCCAAATCCAAATTCTTTTCAGGAGTAACATTAGGCAATACTTCAGGAAAATTGCAGTTATCATCAATTGTTCCCAAATGGTATGCTGGCTTAAGTCTATCAATTGAAATATTAACTTTTCTTTTTCTCACTAACACTAAAAAATATTTCCCACGCTTCTCTACTACCAGGAAAGGTCCCTCATATGCAGGTTCCAGAGGTTTCTGTTTAGGGGTTCATTGGTTAAGTATAAAGGGTGGAGGGAATGAGGGGCTCATCCACCTTAATTTAGATAAATGGTTTTTTTATACAGAATTATGCAATTAGCTTCAAATTTTTTATATAGGTTCATTGTGATAAGGCACTTCCCTGATTAGTTTTGGGGAATCATTGGTTTCGTATAAAGGGAGGGACTGGGAGGGGGGCTAATCCCCCCTTAATTTAGATAAATGGGTTTTTTATGCAGAATTATCCAATTTGCTTCAAATTTTGTATATAGGTTCATTGTGATAAGGCACTTCCCTGATTAGTTTTGGGGAATCATTGGTTACATATAAAAGGGAGACGGGGGGGGGGGGGGGGGGCTAATACTCCCTCTTAATTTGATAAATGGGTTTTTCATGCAGAATTATCCGGTTTCCTTCAAATTTTATATATAGGTTCATTGTGATAAGGTGCTTCTCTGATTAGTTTTGGGGGTTCATTGGTTAAGTATAAAGGAGGGAAGGGGGCTAATCCCCCCTTAATTTAGATAAATGGGTTTTTCATGCAGAATTATCCGATTTGCTTCAAATTTTTTATATAGGTTCATTGTGATAAGGCACTTCCCTGATTAGTTTTGGGGAATCATTGGTTATGTATAAAGGGAGAGACTGGGGGGGTTAATCCCCCTTAATTTAGATAAATGGGTTTTTATGCAGAATTATCCAATTTGCTTCAAATTTTGTATACAGGTTCATTGTGATAAGGTGCTTCCCTGATTAGTTTGAGGGTTCATTGGTTAATTTTAAAGGGGGGGAATGGGTGTTAATCTATTGTCGATTTATTTATTTTTTGAGGGGCATTATTCTTTGAAATAGGAGTATAATATACAATTAGTGTGAATAGCCTGTGAGCTCAATGCGATCAGTTTAACTGGGCACTTTCCTTTTTATTTTAACATCACATTGCCATTGTTTATCTATTTGCAGATAAAGTCTCGAATCATGCCCTGCCCATTAATGCACACTTTTTATGATGGCATAATCCCATTATCTTGAAAATAGTTTATCACACCAAGTTCTGTAGATGGAAGATCGTAGAGCTTTATAATTTTTTTTTTCAAAATGTGAGAGAAAACACAGACATAACTTAGAAAAATTAAACTGGCTTTACCACAAAATAAATGAAAATGCTATAAGTACATAGTGTATCAGTACTGCTTTTGAAATTGAATGTAATGTCACACTTTAGAATTATATTACTGCCATTAACTCACATTGTTTGATGACATTTTAAAAAAAATAGAAATGTTTTGACAGGAAAGTAGACAAGTACCACATATTTCTTTAGAAATTAAAATAGGGGATTTCAAACAATTCAATGATGCTTCAAACTTCCAAATGCTTCCATATTCAACATTTTTCTAGAAATATGTATATAATGCATGGGTTAATGAATGCGCTTCGGCAAATTTTCCTTTATAGCTTAAATTAGTATAAAAATTTTCAAGCATTTAAACCATCTTTGCATTTTAGCAATTGTGTTTCCACTGAATGGAAAATAAACCATACAATTACATGCCTTAAATATGAACATCACTAACAACCACACAGTCTGTATGGAAGTGTAATTTTAATTTTGAAATAACCCTGTTCGGTTTTTCTACTATTTTTCAAACCCACCTGTATTTTGGAGAGGTTGGGTAAAATCAGATCAACTTTGTTTAACACACAATATGGCATACAATGAAACTGACATCTGTACATTTAATATTTCAATATAGTTTTGAATTTAATAAATAAAACATTTCATGGTTCTAGGAATATGCTGATATATATATATATAAATATATTATTATCCATTATTTACCACTTTAATTTGATCTATTTCAAGCCTAACTTAGTTTGAATGCTTGATATCCTGCAAATGTACATAAAAACAATACACAAAAAATGAACAAAATGTAAAGCATATAGTCTGATAATTACTGGTTTTCCTTCAAAATCTTTAAAAGGAAAATAAGGCACATAATGCTGAATGGGTTTATCAAGGTCAATTTTTCCTTCCTCCCACAGCTTAGCTACTGCAGTCATAGTGATACTTTTGCTAATGCTAGCAATTCTAAAAACTGTATCAGAAGAACACAAGAGTCGGTTCTCAACATCAGAGTACCCAAGACCTATAAAACAGGGATGAAAACAGCAAGCACTCAAAAGAGAGGAAAATATGCAAAGGTTTAAAAAAATTGCAAAAAAGAGGAAAATATAAACAAAAAGAGGAAAATATACATATCTAAGTTTGTTTACTAACATTTTATTATTATACAAGGTTTGAGTTTTAATCCAAATTTTAGAGGGGATTTTTCAATTTTGTAGGTGATTTATAATTCACATTCTTAATTTTTTTCATTATTACAGTCACATTATATTTACTTTAATCTTACTTTACAACAATATCAACTCATTTGCTTAAATCATATAATATACAGTACATTCTCAAAAACATGCATAGCCTGGGATCAAGGGTTTTGCAGATCTTAATTGTATAGATGTACAGTATGGATGTTTGATGATGTACAGTGGTGCAGATTGTTTTGAATTGTATGAATTTTAGATCATTGCTTTGTTTAGATTTTAACACCTTATCTGAATACAGTAAAATCTCGTGTAACCGGCACCCAATTAACAGGTAATAGGCACTTTTGAAAGCCTAAATTTAAATCTGAAATTTAGGCTTATGAGATAAAAAGCATTAATAATAATATGTAAAGGGTTTCTTGGTTTTAAAACATATGTCTGACAACTTTGATCTAGTTACGTGTTTGAAGAAGATTTATCTAAATGAAGACATTTATCAGCAGAAAATCACTAATGAAAAAAATTTTTATATCCCTATGGAGCAAAAAATTTGCAATTTTCGTAACCAATAGAGGAAATTGTGGCTGATTGTCTTGTAACTGATTGAAATTCATGATTTTTCTGTGACCAGTTGACGAAATTCGTCATCATCCCCTCCATGAACATTTCATGAAATTTGAGATTGTTTAGCGTGATCGTTTGACAAATTTTGCAATTTTTCTGCGACGGATTACGAAATTTGAGTTTTTTTTTCATGATGAATTGACAAATTGATTTTAATTCGACAAAAAATAAATAAGTAATGAAATTCTGCGAATATAAATACATATATTCACAAAGAAAGACTTTAAGGGGAGAAAACCCACACATCATTTTTCATTATGCACATTTCACACAATCCCAAATGCTATTTGAAACCCTGTGATGGCAGAATAAACATTTGTCAATGCTAATTGGTTCTCTACACTTTTAGGAATCTTCAGTGTTTGATCTGATCTGATTAAAAAGGGCAAATTCAAGGGGTTCAGTAATGAATTTTACAACACATTTCGCATTGCAATAAAAATAAAAAAATCATTAATATAAAAATTATTTTAAAAAACTGATATATTTAAAATATTGCACTGTTTTAATTTTTAACTTAAGATTGTACTGAAGAGTAAATATAACATGAACACTGATATTCCTGATGGTAATGGAGAGGGATTGAACATGGCAAGTCATGATACAGCTTTTGATGTCAAATTATTTTTAAAAAATACATTTGTTTGAAAACAATAAAAAATTAGGAGAAATAGGCTGTAAAGTGTAGAAGAAAGGATGCCAAAAGTCAAGAGTCTCCTGTCAAAATTGGTAAAATTTGCATGTAAGTTATTGCCATTCCATTTTACTGGTTAGTTATAAGAAAAAATCCAGGGGAAAAAAATGCTCAAAAACATTTTAGAAGCAAAACAAAAGAGGATTTTTTTTTTTTTTTAAATACTAAAAAGCAGAAGCCCATTAGCAGAAACTATGCAGCAATACAGCAGATTAATTTGACAGCTTCAATAATAATAAAAAAAAAGCACTCAGATAACTTCATACCATGCTTTCAGTAAGAGTAAGTAAAATAAATTATTTTAGAAGATTCAGTTGTGCTTGTGCTTAGGTTATTTTGATTATGAGCTTATTTCCTTTTCACAACTTCAATATACTGTGTATTCAACTTTGAACTGAAGCAATTTTTTTCTGAATACAGATCATATTTGCCAGATATTTGTAAATGAGCGATTCCACCGTTACGTGTGTGACTTTTAGAGAGTGTTTTCTTGCAAATTGACACAAATTTGGAAGTGAAATTATTTAGATAACGTTTTACTTTTTTTATTGCTATTACAGGACACATACAGAATCATTTTTGTAGTGACACCTTTAGTCTAAAGTAATAAGAAAAAAAAAAAATAGTAAAGTCGTTACGTGTGTGACTCAGAAAAATCACATACGTAAAAACGACTTTACTATTTAAAAAAAAAATTGATCTTCAGATGTAAATGATCTATCCTTTATTTATGAAATTGGTCAGCATATAAAATTAGATAGCACTTAGCTTAAGACACATTCAGTTATTTACAGAGAAAAAAAGAGTGTATCGGGGAAAGAAAAGCCTTGTGAGAAAGATTACAGACTATATCCCCTTTACTGTAGAAGCCTATGTAGTACTAATAACATTAGCTCAAGTGGTGTATATTAAGTATACCTGCGCACATAATAAGAGTACCTGTTACATAATTTAATAAAAAGTATCTTTTAATAAAATGCTTCTTGTTAAATATATATAGTATATATATATATATACATACATTAACCTTTTTACATTCTTCATCATAATTAAAAAATACATTTAAATTCAACAGTTAAAAGTAAAATGTAGAGTATTTTTTTAAAATGTAATACTTGTAACAGTTTAAAGTTCTAAATTTTTCTTTCTTTTACACTAATTTATCATAACTAATAGCAATATGATGGTTTTTCACAGCTATATTTAATTGAAGAATAAATACCCAGGTAAATACCAAAAATGGATATATATCCAGGTATTTATCCTTAAAAATAAATACTCGGGTATTTTAAATCACTGGAGACTCAAGTTTAGCTCTTTTATTAACTCTGAAATTTTCATTCACAAATCACTCCTAGTTTCTGCACCTTTAGTTAATGATTATTTTGTGACTTGGCAATTGTGCAGCATGAGAATATGATGGGTGTTTATAATTGGCATTAATCAAATAATCCCATCCTATAACATAGTAAGGTGTAACAGTGATGCTGCTAGGCTTTTGAAATCCATGGTCCCTGGAACACAGACACTTCCAAAAAATTGGGTCCTTTTTTACAAAAGGTGGCCTTTTTTTTTAGAAATAAGACAGATCTAATGCATTTTATACAAGATATACTTCTTTTATGATCTTTCAACAAAAAAATTATACATCCTGAAAGACTCATAAAAATTATATTAATGCATTCCCTTCTCCAATTATTTGCTTAAAATGATACACTATGGCACATCCCCGGCACCACTGGTGTAACAACTTCACTATGTTGCATAATTCCTAAGTCACAAAATAATCATTAACGAAAGATGTAGAAACTAGGAGTGATTTGTGAATGAAAATTTCAGAGTTAATAAGAGAGCCAAACTTGGCTCTACATGATCTCAAAACTTTTTAGGGTAAAAGAGTCACAAAACTTGGCTACATTTTTAATATGTGATGATTTTGATGAAATTTCACTTATTTTTGTAAGTAATCCTCCTTTTCTTGACTTTGGGCTATTTATGAACATCATCCACTGGTTTTCGTCAATTTGAAGAACCAAAAATTTGGAGCTTTAATTTCATTTGTAAAGTCTTCTAGACAAAAAAAAGTTTCAGGTTCCTAGGCAAGCATTAATTGGGGGGGGGGGGGGGGGTCAAAAGTACTGTCAATTAGGCTTCCAAGAAAGGTACTATCAATCTGAGGTATTACTTGCAGCCCTAGATACTTGATATTTGGCATAAAAGTAGCAGAGTTTCCCCCTAGTTTAAAAAAGGGCAGGGTGCTGCTGGTGAGAAAAGGGCACTTTTTTAATTGTTAAGGGCACTTTTTGGATTTTTGAGGGCACTTTTCAGATTCTTAAGTGCACTTTTTTAATTGTTAAAGGTATTTTTTTGGTTTTTAAAGGCACTTTTGATATTTCAAAGTCAAAACACTCTTTTTAAGACAACATTGAGTCAGTTTTTACTATGAAAGCAAATTTTTTAATGCAAAAACGAGAAATGGCACTTTTTTTACTAAGGGCAAGAAGGGTGCTAATTATTTTACTGGATGGGGCAAGAAGGGTGCTAATTCTTTTTATGAGGGGCAAGAAGGGTGCTATTTTGTAAACCAAAGGGCAGGCAGGGTGCAGCGCCCTTCTGAAACTGTCTGGGGGAAACTCTGAGTAGTGTTTAGGATACAAAGAAAGACAAAAGTAAAAATTCTGGAAAATTCAAACAATCAAACTATTTTTGAGTTTTTTATTATTTTCTTCGAAATATCCAGATTTTTAAATTTTTTCTTTCTTTGTGTATCCTACCTTTATGTCAAATTTCAAGTTTCTAGGGCTACAAAATTGAATTATTTTCAAACTTTCATTTTTTTTTACAAATTTTTTGATTTTTCCAATTTTTTTCTTTTTTTGAATCTTAAACACTACCTTTAAAGCCAATTTTTAAGTTTTTAAGGCTAAGAGATTGAAATATTTTCTATTTTTCCAGATTTTTTCATTTTTCTCTTTTTTTGTATCCTAAGCACTACCTTTAATACCTTTATGCCAAATTTCAAATTTTTAGGGCTACAGGATGTACCTTAGCTTTTTGATGATCGGTGAGTGAGTCAGGAAATTTCAGTGTCAAAAAAGTGAAACTTTGAGTTCATATATCTTCTGAACTAGAAAAGATAGAAACATGAAATTTGAAAATTTGGTTTCGTTTGCAACATACTCTAAGTTAGATAAACAAAGTTTCAGGATTTTGGGAAACTCCAGAGCAAAGATATAGGGGTGTCAAAAATATCCTGAGTTGATTCCAGGATGCTTACGGAACTGTGCTTTTTCGACTTGGCAGAGACACTGCCATGCCTCCAGATACATTTCGATTTAGTAGTATGCCAGTCTAATTTTATCGTGAAAACTTTTCCAACACAGCATTTGAAACTGCTGCTTTAGAGCATAAATTAATGTTTCTTTAGACAGTTACCTTCATTAACCATGGTTAAAAGTGTATTATAACTTTAAAACTACAAGATTAATTTGATAAAAATAACCAATAAAATATTTAACATACCTTCAGACCATATTACTTTATCATCTATGCTGACACCAACAACCATACCGGGTGCACCACATTCATCCTAGAAATAAATTGAATTTTTGTTTAACTTGGATGATAAATATTTATCAAATTAAAATTTTAATCACATAATAAATCTAAAGGATTTTTTTAATCGACTCAAGGTATGTTCACACTTTAGGACACCAGCTAGCTGGGGCATACCAAATGTTTGGAATAAGCCCCTCACGCGAAAACACCCTCTTGCTAATGTTAATCCTATGGGACAGTTATTTTCTAATATTTCATTTGCATTTCAATATTTTTAAAAGATTTTTTTTTTTTTGCATTGGATAGGTGAGATCAATCGCTACAACTGCCATATTTTTATTTTTCGATTTTCTTTGCAGATTTTTTTATGAGGATACTTTTACTTTCTAAACTAGTTCTGAAAGTGAAAGTATCTTAATTAAAAAATCTGTAAAGAAAATAAAAAAAATAAAAAACAGGGGTTGTAGAGATTGATCTCAGTTATCCAATGCAAAAAAAATTATTTAAAAAATATTGAAATGCAAACGAGAAACAGTCGAACCTCGATTTAACGTACTTTGATTTAACGAATTCTCCGATTTAATGAATATTTTTTTTCTGTCCCGACAAAAAGGGTGCTAAAATGCTCTGATTTAACGAACAATAGCTGAAAAAAAAATTCGCATTCGCACATAAAACTAAAACTTTGAATTTTTTGCACATAAAATTTTGAATCTTTTATACCCTAATTCCAAGTGTTACAATTTTTTTTCTCATTTCTGGTGGATTCAAAAGATTCTATCCCCCTTTTCAACTAGAAACATGACAAAGAGCACAGATAAGGAGAGTCTTAGAATGACTGTTTAAATGGACCTCTACCTTTTCACGAATCAGTTGACCTTGATGACCGGAACTTCAAGTGCAAACTACATTTTCGGAACAACGTATTACTGCTTATTTTACTGTTTATTACTGTTAATTTTACGATATAATACTGGCAGCTGGGATGCCAGTATTATACTGTAACATCAACATTTTTTTTTTTTGCAGTGTAGGAAAATCAGCCAATCCAAGATGTTTCAGAAATGTCAAATCGCTTCCGACAAAATATAGTGCTAATAAGAAATCATGGATGAACGCAACATTGTTTGCCAAGTGGTTATAAGATTTAGCCAGAAAGATGAGAAGTGAAAAAGGAAAAATCATTATTTTCATTGATCAATGCCCAGCACATCCTTCGGGTTACGAATTTTCAAATGTGAAAGTGAAATTCTTCCCAGCAAATTGCACAAGTGAACTGCAGCCCATGGATTTGAGTGTCATAAGGTTCTTTAAGGTGCAGTAACGAAAACTCTTTGTTCGGAAAATTCTTGTCAACATGGAAGGAAACTCCCAGAAAAAAGTAAATTTTCTAAACATCCTCGAAGTGATGATCGTTGTAAGACAAGCAAGGAATTCGGTGGGAGAAACTACTTTTGTAAACTGTTTTAATTTCCAAGGTTTCCTGCCAAATGCTCTAAATGAAGCAAGTGCCTATGAAGACAGCGATGAAGAAACAGTCATTCATAACAATGGGCTGGAATGGGAAGATGGCCAAATGCCTGAATGGGAAGAAGTTCCTAGTAACGGAAATTTTACAGAATATGTGTCTTGCGATGTAGAGCTAAGTACCTGCAATAGTGAACAGAAAGAGAATGAAGATTCTGAAAGCAGTGATGACGAAGAAACAGAAATTGAATTAAAAAAAGGTGACATTCCAAGAAGCAGTTTGCAGCTTGAACACTTTAAAAAATTATTTTTTGTCTCACGAGGTTGATGATGTTGTTCTTACGAAGTTAGAAAATATCAACAAAGAACTTTGGAAAGTCAAAACAAAGCACTATCAAGGATTTTTTTCCAAAATTCCAATAAGTATGTATGTATTATGTATTAAGTTTTAAAAGCAAGTAACATTAAAGACTTTAGATAATTTTAAAGTTGATCTCCTAATATATAACTTATAAGTTTTAAGCTCGTAGTAAACATTAATCATTCTTTTTTTCATATCTGTATATCTAAGGGTATTTTGCATTGATATTTTTATACCATACTCTTTACAAAAATTGATATTCAATTTAACAAACAGATTTGTGGGTCCCAATCAATTCGTTAAATTGAGGTTTGACTGCATTAGAAAATAACTGTCCCATAGGATTAGGATTAGCGAAAGGGGACAGGACCCTTAAGCAACAGCTTCAAAAGTTTTAGATTGGGTCTTCCAAACTATACTCTAAGTAATTTCAATTGTCATCTTAAGAACATCCATCCTCCACTTCATACTTTCATTGTCATGACAATAGAAGACACAAGCCCCTGGTCTCGTTTTTCCCACTGTTGTAATCGAACAAAGGACGAAGCTTTCTACTGACTTGAAGTAAGATGGGGAAAAAAAGAGCAGTCAGTCAGTCAAATGCAGTGTTACCATAGTTACTGACCTAAATAAGGACTGGAAAACTGACCTTGAGAAGTCAATTGAAACTACAGGTAGTGCAGTGGCTGCAGATTTGTTTGCAACAATTAATCTATTCTTAAAGTAAACTTTTTCTCTGAGAAATAAAGTGTTTAAAAAAAAAATCTTATAAGTTTAATGATATTCATTTAGTAATGGTTAAATTAACTTAATTTTCCATTTACTACATGAGCCCTGTATTCATAAGATTTTTTTCTATGCCACAGATAACGGGAACTGCCACATAATATATGGCTGGGCAAATATGTATAAATTTGAAGCTGCAGTTTTAGATGATTGTTTTCAGCTATATACAGAAGGTTGTACACACTTTATGGATACAATTCTCATAGCTAATTTCTATACATAATTGCTTTATGCATAGAAATTCCAAAATAACTTAATAGAAATAGCAAAAATTCCACGTCAAATCAACCAAAATTTTTTAATATTCAACCTGACCATTTCAGATTTTAATGAAACCTTCAGGAATCATTCTACCTGATGATACAAATGAGAATATACTTTTATAATTTTGTTATCTCAGTAAATTTACAAACAACTAATTTTTTAAATTTCAGAAAAACATAATCTTTTGGCTTGTATAAATGTTTTCAATTTTGAATTTCTCAAGTTCTAGCAGGTGTAGAGAGTTGTTTGATCCCCCATTTTAAAGAGAATTTTATAAGGTTTAATTTGATATGCAAGTTAACTATGCTTGGTTAAAAAAGAAATTTAACTTAAAAAAAATTAAATATTGTTTTTAAAAATTTTGAAAAAATATGTTTTTTGTAATATTATAAACTTTAAATTCTGAAAGTTTTAGAGTGGGATCTCAATGGGATCAGCAGTTATAAAAAAATAATAATAATAATTAATAAGACAATACTATCTTTAGAACAATCATAAAGTTGGAGAGGTGCCAACTTTAAATACCAGCCCCAATTGGTGTTTAACATTCTTTTTTTTTTTTTTTTTACATAACTGCTGATTCCATTGAGATCCCACTCTAAAACTTTCAGAATTTAAAGTTTATAATATTACAAAAAACAATTTTTTCAAAATTAAAAAAAAACAACAGTATTTTAAAAATTTTAAACTAAATTAGTTTTTTTTTTTTTTTTTTTTTTAACCAAGCATAGTCAACTTGCATATCAAATTAAACTTTATGAAATTTTCTTTAAAACGAGGGGTCAAACAACTCTCTACACCTGATAGAACTCGAGAAATTCAAAATTGAAAACATTTATACAAGCCAAAAAATGATTTTTTTAAATTAAAAAAATCAATTGTATGAAAATTTACTGCGGTAAAAAAATAATAAAAGTATATTCTCATTTATATCATCAGGGAGAATGATTCCTGTAAGTTTCTTCAAAATCTGAAATGGTCAGGTTGAGTCACTGGTTGATTTCACTTTATTGGATGGTTTGACTCTTGGCTATAGCACTGGCTTAAAATTTCCATGACAGTAGAATTTTTCTTAGTACTGCAATTTTCTACCTTTTCTTTTCTCTTGGATGACTTACACTTCCATGACTGGGATACTTGGTTTTTTCAATATTCATGGATAGTGTCTTCTTAACACTCACTTTAACAAACCCCTAGCTGATGCTAAATAGAAATTTGTGATGTTACTGGATGGCTGTATTTAAGTGGCAGTAACAAAAACAGTTCATTTTTGTAATAATCAAAGGAAAACAAAACCCCAATGAAATTGGTTTGTGAATGTAAAGAATAGTTTTTAAAGGGATTCACAATTGCTGCTGGATTTCGTTATGAAGATAAATTAAAGCTCAAAAAAGTATAAAGTAGTAAGGCTAAAGTAAATTTACTAGGTATATTATCAGCAAAACATTTTAGAACCTATTTTTGAAGAAGAGTCTAGTTTTAGTCTAGTTTTTATGATTTATTAGAAGAAATTCTAGTTTTATGTAGAAAAGACGTCACAATCAAGCTTTTTACAGGCAGTCTCCAATCACACTATCAAATCAACTGCCACATATTTAGCAGAAAAAGAATCACTGTAAATTCCCTTGATGTGTCCTTTCCCCGTGAACTTTTCTGCATTTTGTTTGAGCTTATTAAAGTGAGCATTATAAATACACCATCCATGAACACTGAAAGGACTTCCTGATGTAACTGTCAACACAAACTACTTGGCTTTTAATTTCTAATGTTATACAGTCGAACCTCGTTAACACGAAATTGAAGGGAATGCGATTTTTTTTCGTGTTATCCGAAATTTCGTGTTAACCGTCATACTAGTGGCGCCATCTATTTTAGATATAAAAACTAAATAAATTAACCTACAAATATATCCCTGCTCATAAAATCATAAATTAATAAGACATAGAAAATTCAATTAACAAATTAATCAAGATATTTTACGCAATAATAAATTTATTTATTTGCTAATCATTTTTTATAGTCCGTTACTGACTTTTTTTTCAATTTTTTGTAGAGTACTTCTTTTAATGGAGAACGCTTGCTCATATCAGAGATTAGTCAGGAATTCAATATTTCACGATTTTCTGTAACCCTTTTCCAATTTAGATATTTTTCAAACCATGAGAAAATTCCATTTTTAGTAAGAGGATGTGACAGTTTGAAATATCGAAAACATTGCGTAAGGAATCATGTTTTGACTTTGGAGCTAAAAAAAAATTCGCCTTAAGCGGGATCTTCCGAAATTCTATTTCGTGTTAAACGAATTAATTAACATTGATTTTCAGACTAATTTGACGGGACCTCAGCGTTATTTCTTGTTAGCGAGATTTCGCGTTAAGCGATTTCGTGTTAACAAGGTTTGACTGTATTTCATTTGTATCTATAATAATAAAAGAAAGTTTCCCTCTGTGTGTGTGTCTGTCTGCGATGGCCAGCAAAATCTACTACACTTAGAAGTCTGAAATTTTGGGTGAGGGTAGTCTAAGGCAGGTTCTGATGCCCCTGAGGCTCAGATTTTTAATATTTTCATACTTAACTGAGATATTAATTAAAAACTCATATCTTTCTTTGCAAGACGGCAACACTGTTCATGCATGTCCAGAACCCGATTTAGGCATGGGTAAGAAATGTAGATTCGAACATGTGGTATTTTTGTGTTATTTCATAGTTTTAAATCGGCATAACCATTTGGTACAGTCAGAATTGGAAGACTTATTCAGAAAGATTGTACTCTTACGTCTGAAACGCTGCAATCAATTTTTAAAAAATAACGTTTTTAACATTTTGAAAAAAAAAATTAAAAAGGGTCATTTTCTTGAAGGATGTTTTTTCCCTTATGACAACTGGTTGCAACTTTAGAGGTACCAACAAACCAAAACTATGCTCTTAAAGCTGAAACCTCATTTTAAGCAATAAAAATTACTAAATATGATATTTAACTAAATGTTTATACAGCAGGAGTGAATACTATTTTTTCAGATTTCAAATGCATTGTGTTTAACATATTTTCTGATTTTAAAAGTTTTATCAAATATTTTTCAAGCGAGCCTGGAAAAATATTGCAATGCATATTTTATAACAGCCTTTTTTAGATTTTTCTAATTTTTTAATGTATGTGCAGCGTTTGACAAATTTGGTTGCCACCGGCGACCAAGTTTTTTCATCTGGCAACAAGTTATTTTATTTGCCTTAATAAAAATTGGCCTAAGAGATGAGCACAAACGTCATTTTCTCTCTCTTTCACACCAACTTGTGCGATGCCAGCAGTGATCTTCTCTCAGTGTTGAATTCAGGGGGTGGCCCGGAGGGGTACATTCCCCCCCGGAACATGGAAATGTCTCCCCCCCCCCGGAAGATTCGAGATTTTAAGCTTTCAATGGGCAAAAAGTGGAATTTCTTCCCTCCCAGAACTCTATTATGTCCCCCCCCCCCCCCCCGGAGAAAAGTGTCTGAATTCAACACTGCCTTCTCTTCTTTCATATTCTCAACGGAAGAACAAAGTTTAAAAGGCATTTTCCATCTCATGCTCTATTCTTTTCTGCTTTGCCAACGGGCAAGACACGTAATTAGAATGCAGGGGGTGGAAGAGGTTTCAATAAAAAAAGTAAGAAATAGTGTCAATCCAGCATCTGTGACATCTAAAGTTGGATACAATGCTAAAAAATGCTCAATTTTTTTGTAAGTTTTAATTTAGATTTTATGTTCAAAATTAAAACTGATAAATTTACCACATTCATTTTAAAGAATAACAACATATAGGTTATTATAAGTAATTCATTTGAAGTAAATCTTTAAATTAATTAAAATTTCTAAAATAATTAATTTTAATAAAATTAAAGAATAATATGTATTTTTTAAATATTTCTTCCTAGCTTAAAATGATTAGCACCTTATTAACATGGTGCCTGTGTACACTGCACACACTGATTATCAGGTCGGCTCCCCGCTGGTTTAGAGACAAGTGTCTGGTACTGGGTTGTTTATCAAGCTTTTACGTGAGAAGGTTTGGTTTCCAGTTTTTCAGAGAATTTTGGTGGGAGGGATTTGTGTGAGAGAATTTATAATTACGTGACCACTAGAAATTAAGTTGACATGACATGAAAATTGGAGGGCTTCTTTGTGGAGAACGATACTGTACATTTATTCATTCAGACTTTATAATACATACAGTAAATGCTCAGTTGTCCAGAAAGTTCAGAGACTTGTTTTTATTTAAAAATGAGAAATGGTTATTTGACAATTTTTTAACCTAGATCCTTATTTTACTCAAAAATTTCATTACATTATTTAATAAAAAATATTGGTTAAATCCTAGAACAAGCGAGACACTTGGCATCGTCGAATTTGGCGAAGCAATAAATGAGTTTTTTTTTGCTACCGGTTTGTTTCTTGCATTTCTTCCACACCTACAGTGGTTGATTGGTTGGTTTATTGTTGTTTGTTCTGGAAATTGGCTTGGGTTTTGAGCTCAGAGCAAAGATAGAAGAAGGTCTTGATTGGTTTATTGTGTGTTGGATTTGTTGAATTATGTTTGTGGAAAGTGTTCTGTGAAGTTTAATGGTTTGACATTTTATTGTATGTCATAAAGGAATAATTCCAGTGAAATAGTAAAAAAAAAACTGAAAGATGAGAAATAAAAGTATTATATATATTATTACAGTGGCAACACTATTTTTCTATAGACGTTTTGGCAACAAAACCGTTTATTTCAATATTTGATGGCACTATGTTTGCTTGTATATGTTTATTAATGCTGATTAAATTGCAATGTGATTAAAAGATCAATACAAACAATAATAACAAAAGGTAAGTGAATTTTTGTTGATTTTATTTGATAAAATGTATTTCATGCATTCTAGAGATTGCTGTACCATGAGTTTCATGGATCCGGGGGGGGGGGGGGGGGGGTAATGTACGCAAAACGTACATACATGTAAGTTACTAACCACTGCTTGTATGAGTTTTGTGCATTCTAGAGATTGCTACACTGTGAGTTTCATGGATCCAGAGAGGGTTTTTTTCGGTTAATGTATGCGAAGCGTACATACATGTAAGTTACGAACCGCTGCTTATCTGAGTTTCGTGAATTCGAAAAATCAAGACTCTTGAGATGCTCCCCAATCATAAACTGTGTGTTTTGTGGCAAAGAACTCACTACTTACACAGTTTCTATGAGAATTTCTTTCACGAAGTAAACATTGATTTTATTCCCTTTTGTGACAATTTACAAAGATTAAGCAAGGAGAAGAAAATAGCTAAAAATTTGTAAAAAATAGAAAAATTCAGAGGAAAAAAAATTGCAAAATGTTTGTAAAAATCGAAATATTTGGAGGAAATATTGCTAAAAGTTTGTAAAAATACAAAAATAAGGAGGAAAATACAGTGTACTCTCGATTATCTGTGCTCATTCCGGACTCAGAAAAAAAAATTAAAGACAAACATTTTCACGCTTATCATGCATGTAAAATCGAAGTTGATGTGAATTAGAATCTTTTCCGGTTTAGCTGACAGTATTGTGAAGTGCGTAGAGGTAAAATCGAACGCTCTGGAACCTGTTTGACAGGTAGGATTAAAGGGGATGTGGAGGGGGGTGTTGGACTGTTGACTGTAGCAATCTCCTCTTTCTCTCAGCCCTCCCCCGCAGCTAGCAAGGAGAAATTTTCACTCAGCCAATGGCATGTGGCACATTTCTTCTCCCCGCTTTGCTGTGGAGGGGTTTGAATCACGTGATCTAAATCTCTTTGAGCTCTGCAGGTGTTCATAAGTTATTCATAAGTGAGGTTTACGACATAACATACTATCTGGCTGTGTTATCGTCAGTTAGTGGCATCAAATTTTTGATAACTTGGAGAATCAGCTAGCAAATTAGCAAAGAATTATCAAATTGGAGTACAAACTGTATGCGATATAAAAAAGAACAAAGAAAAACTCATTACCTTCACGAGAGATTGTGATGACGAATCAGCGCTTCCGAAACGAAAAAGTCTGAAAACGTCAACATACAAAGATCTAGATTCTGCTCTACTACAGTGGTTTAATCAAAAAAGAGCAGAAGGTATACCTATTTCGGGTGCCATGTGTTCCAAAAAAGCGAGATTTTTTCATGAAGCACTAGAATTAGAAGGAGATTTTAATGCTTCATCTGGTTGGCTCACTCGGTTCAAGCAACGTTATGGAATTCGGCAGTTAAATATTCAAGGAAAACGTCTAAGTGCGGATATGACTGCTGCAGAATCGTTTTGTGTGAAATTTCAAGAATTTATCGATGAAGAAAATTTTATTCCCGATCAAATTTATAATGCCAATGAGACAGGGTTGTATTGGAAATGTCTCCCAACAAAAACACTTGCTTCACGGGAGGAAAAGTCAGCTTCAGGCCTCAAATCATCGAAGGAGCGCATTACCATCATGTGCTGCACAAATGCTTCTGGGGACCATAAAATGAAACTCGTAATGATCAGAAAGGCTATGAAACCCCGCTCGTTTAAGGGTACAGAACCAAAAAATTTACCGGTTGTTTATTTCAATCAAAAGAGTGCATGGATGACACGGAAGATTTTTCTCCGATGGTTCCATGAACAGTTTGTTCCTGAAGTCAGGAAACATTTACAAGCAAAAGGCTTACCCCAAAAAAGGTATTGCTTTTAGACAATGTCCCTTCACATCCAGATGAAAGTTTCCTAGTGTCTGATGATGGGTTGATTACCAGTAAATTTCTCCCTCCAAATGTTAAAGCAGCGATACAGCCTATGGATCAAGGTGTAATTTCAGCAATGAAACGGCACTACAGATCTGACCTTTTGAAAATTTTGATTCATGAAGTTTAAACACTACCAAATTTTTGGAAGCAATATTCGTTATTGGATGCAGTATATGGAATATCAGCAGCATGGTCAAAGGTAAAATCGTATACATTATCACGATCGTGGAGAAAGATCATTCCGCTTGATGAACAATCTTCTTCAGATATTCAAGAAGAATATGAAAACAGTAGTACTATTCTTGAACAAGCAAAGGAGTTAGACGGTTTCGAAAATCTTGATGACGAAAATTTAGAAGATTGGTTTCAAAAGGATGCATGTGAGCCTGGCTTCCAATATTTGACAAATGAAGACATCGTTTCTAACTGTGTTGTTAAATTTAATAGTGATGCTAGTACTGATGCAGAAGATATACTAAATGAGGGAAATACAATTTCTCATTCTACTGCTCTACAATCTGTAGAAACTTTGTTAAGACTATATGGGACAAAGAGGATTTGATTACGGTGACATTACTGCAGTTCGTAAAGTATGTGCCGATATAAGACAAGAGATGAACAGACAGCAGAAGCAAAGACGCATTACAGATTTTTTTTAAGCAGTAAATATTAAAAGGAAAATTCCCAGTTTGATGTTATACAGCTTGCAAATGTAAGTAATCATATATATTATTTCTCCTGTCAACATCCCTTTTTTTCTGAAAATACGAAACGCAGAACGACGAATGAGATAGCATATGAAAGGATTTTGAAAACGCTTCTGACATAGCTCACTTAACATTTGGTTAAAACACGTTTTTGATTAAAAATTGCTGATAATTAAAAATTAAATCGGCATTGTTTTCCTAAATGAAATGAAAGGTTTTCCTCAAAACATTGTTGCCAAAAAAATAAAATACCATATTATATGATGCTCAGCAATTATTATAAAAAACACTGCACGGGTTTATTTTATATTTATGATTAAAAAGCGAAATTTAAATTTAAATGTTTAGATTTATATTTCTATGCCCCATGCTTTTCCCGAAGCGGATGACGCCATCCTCTAATGCAGTTAAAATACGATTTTTTTTTTTTTTTTCTCGCGCGTGCCTTTAGCAATCTTGGATCAGTTTTTACTCTAACTTTGATGGAATAAATTAGATGATATTCTGGATTGACTAACAACTAAATGTTGTTTAGAGATATTTTTATCCTTGCTTTTTCTTTAGAAGTTTAAACCTGCATCTAATAACTATTACATATTGATAAAAAATGGTACTTCTCTTTATCCCGTCGACCACTTTTGATAACAAAAAACTATCGCCAAATAAACAGGAGAAAGTTGCCATTGGAATATCAAAATAAATAAATAAAATATAAGAATTTAAGGACACAATTGTTATTTTAATTAATGAAATAACTAATAAACCAGTAAAACATAATAAAAAATACACGCAAATGTCGAATTAAAAACCACTTGATGATTTAACAAACACGTATAATGCTTCTGACATCAAGTAAATGGGACTGCATTTTTGGCGTTTAATCTTAC
This sequence comes from Maratus michaelseni, assembly GCA_963931845.1. Lineage (NCBI taxonomy): Eukaryota > Metazoa > Arthropoda > Arachnida > Araneae > Salticidae > Maratus > Maratus michaelseni. The sequence continues at coordinate 233,104,729 of OZ007599.1, forward strand.
AATTTGGCGATAATTTTTTGTTATGAAAAGTGGTTGACAGCATAATAGAGAAGTACCTAAAAAATATTAGATTTCAGTGCGAAATCCTCGCACGGGCCCTCTGGTTTTTATATATTTGTACTGATGTTGATTTTTTTCTTTAATAAAAAGGAGTTTTCGGATTATGCGTGTTTTTTTATTGTCCGTGCGACATCTCCCGATGATTAACCCAGATAATCGGGAGTGCACTGTTTTGCTAAAAGTTTGTAAAAATCGAAAAATTGTGAAGAAAAACTTGCTAAAACTTTGTAAATAGTTGCAAAACGGAATAAAATCGATGTTTACTTTGTGAAAAAGCTTGCCGGAGGAAGCACATGTTCTGACTGGGTAGAATTTGGAAATTGCCGATTTTTCAGTAGGCGTGCGTAAAAAAAATCACCAAATTGGGCATCTTGCTTGTTCTAGGATTTTGCCAAAATATTTTATAATTAGATGCACCTCATCTGCAGTAATGGAAAATAAAAAATCATTCATTGCACTTCAGATTTTTTTTTTTTTTTTTTTTTTTTGGGGGGGGGGGGGGGGGGTAATTTATCTTCAAATTTTTATTATAGATTGTTTGATCAAAATCAATCTCAACCCTCACCCAGCCGGCTGCTGATTCTGATTATGTAATACGAGTACAGGAGAATGGTTTGTCACAAAAAGATAACGTCTAGATAAAAAAACCTTATTTTTTTTACAATCAATATATTTACAGCAATTACTTGCCTACAGCTTTATCAGGGGCAGCATCTGTTGCTCATCTTAGTCACAATGTTAAATTAAAATTCACATAAAATGTCCTATGATAGATGTTGCAAAATATTAAAAGATAAACTTAGAAACTATATCCAAACAAAAAATAATTTTGTCTACTTTTAATTTGGAAAAAAAACATGGCTTGAAATTCAATTTTTCCAGGGAGGTGAGTCTTCCTTTCAGCATTTTTAAGTGGAGGGGAGTTGTAATGTTTGGGAGAGAGAAAAAAAAATGTCTCTAATCCCCACTATTATTTTACATACTATTTAAATAATTACATTAATACAGACATGACAAAATACCATTCAAAAAAATTTAAGTCAACTCAGAATAAAAAGTAAAATGTATATTTTTATTATAAAAAAATAAAGGAAGAAAGTTAAACTTTATATAATGCAATGTCTATTTTTCAACTTCCACCAAATATTATGGGTCCTTAACAATTAGATTGTTAAATGAAGCTCTGAATTTAGATTTTATTCAATTTAGGGTGCTGAGGCCCCTTTCACAAGGTACTACACTTTTACTTCTGCACAAGGATTAAAAGGGTTTACTCCTTTACTTCAAGGAGTAAAAGTATTAACTCCTCAGACTTTTACTCTTTCACTCCTTCATGTCTACTCTTTCAAAAGGAACACCTGGTATTTTCTTTGATTGACCTAGGTTATATGCATTGAAATTTCAAACCCATGACCAAAGTTTGGCAGGGAAATTGTTCATTCATTTCTTCTATTACACAAGAAATGTAGCAGAGTTTCCCCCAGATTTAAAAAAGGGCAGGGTGCTGCTGGTGAGAAAAAGGGCACTTTTTTATTCTTAAGGGCACTTTTTGGATTCTTGAGAGCATTTTTCAGATCCTTAAGGGCACTTTTTTTAATTGTTAAAGGTATTCTTTTGGTTTTTAAAGCAGCTTTTGATATTTAAAAGTCAGGGCACTCTTTTTAAGACAGTAATGAGTCAGTTTTTACTATGAAAGCAAATTTTTTAATGCAAAAAGGAGAAAGGGCACTTTTTTACTGAGGGGCAAGAAGGGTCCTAATTATTTTACTGGAAGGGGCAAGAAGGGTGCTAATTATTTTTATGAGAGGCAAGAAGGGTGCTATTTGGTAAACCAAAGGGCAGGCAGGGTGCAGCACCCTTCTGAAACTGTCTGGAGAAAACTCTGAATGTAGGTTGGCTTTAAATTCTCAAGTCCTAATTTTTGTGAATTGCAAGGATCAACTACTCTGTTGTTTCTAAAAAGTTTTTCTTGGAGTTCAGATTTTCTTTTCTTCATGTGCACCATAAGATTTTTGCAGTTTTTCTAATCTCATTTCTGCTTAGTACTGACTCTAGGTCAATTTGACAGGGTGCAGCAATTGGTAGCCCTTACTGCCCTTTTTGGTCACGGGAGAAAATTTTTTAAATATGTCTATCAGTCACAGGGTTGTAAAAAACCAGTTTTTTTTTTAAACCTAGCCCGGGTGGGTACCCGGGCAGCTACCCACTACAACCCTTACGGTTGTAAAAAAAACCCATTTTTTTATTTAACCTAGCCAGGGCAGCTACCCACTACAACCCTGATCGGTCATAAGAAAAATTGTGAATTTAGTCAATTGGTTGAGGGATTAAAATCATGAAATTTTTCATACGCATGAACATAGAAATATATAAGGACTTCTAACGAAATAGTGTTAATATCGATTTGAGACTTTGGAACTAAATGGCAGCCGATTTGAGACTTTGGAACTAAATGGCAGCCGGTGTATAACTGTGCTAAGCTAAGGTAATGCCACCTATAAACAACAATATGGATACAAATCATAGAATAAATCTATGATACCTACCAAATGATGGCATTCAAGCAGACAATTTGAAGTGGCAGGTGAACTAATACAACTGTCCTACACAGACATTGTATTTGAAACATTTTTTGAGGAACACTTTTCTTCTTCGAAAGGCTATTTCATTAGAAGCCCTTACCTATTTCTATGCAATATTCGCCTATCGGTCACAGAGAAAATGTCATATTCGTTGATCGGTCGCAGGGGAAAAAATCACGAAATTCACTGATCAATTGCGGAAAAAAACTAAATTCATTGACAAGTCGCAGAAAAAACGCAAAATTTGTCAATCAGTTGCAGGAAAAAATCATGCAATTCATCGATCGGTTACAGGAAAATTAAATAACACAATATCTCTGAAAAATTGTGAAATATTTTGGGCAGGAGGCTCCCGCCCATGATATTTTTTTGAGCAAGAATTCAAAATTTTTGACGTGAATCCCGCCCTGAAAAATAAGTTCATCAAATACAAATTTTAAAGTAATAAAATCAAAGATATTTGACTAACTTCGACAGGAAAATAGGCAAAAAATTGTTTTCCTGCTTCACTATTTCATCAATATCCCCCTTCATCAGATATAGATTTTGAAGCACTCAAATATACGAACATTTGAAGCATTCAGCAATCATTATTTCCGGAACATGCCGGTTAAATCAACCTTTAGAATATTTCTTTTTTTTTTTTTTTTCAGAGAAACATAAATTTTACAGATAAAACATAGTTAATATTATCTTTCTAAACTATGTAGCTGATAATTCAAAACAATGCTTGTTATTGTTTTTTCTCAATTAATAAAAAAATATATTGTTGTGTTTTTTAAAAATCAATGATGGGAAACAGAGAAGGAGTGGGGAGGGGACAGTTTTTACTGGCAACTAGAATTTTTTGCTGGCTACCAGATTTTATTAAATTTGTAAAGCCTTGTATGTAGTTATAAAAAAACATAGGGGAGACCAGTACACACTGGACCTATGGGCACAGTGGACCACCCCTTAACATTTTATTTATTTTTAAAATTTTTAAGCTTCTCTTCTCTTCTATCTTAATAGACAACAGCACTGGATTGATTATTTATAGCATTCAGAGAACATGTTTAGCTCAGATTGAACCATTTTATCCGGATTGGTTGTTTTGAGCTTCTAAAAGTAAAATTTTTCATCATCATATGTTTCTTGTTTTATTAATTAAAGGTTGTAGATAAATAAGATAAAACAGCTTTTTTGCAAAGGTAAGATACTTGTTTTTATTTAACTTTAAAGTTAATATGTTTAAAAGAAAGCTATAAACAATATCACTATGATTATTTATTAAACTTCAACATGGGGCACAGTGGACCACCCACTGCTGGGGCACAGTGGTCCACAATCCACTCTGCTCCTGTAATGCAGAATGTTCAAAATATTTAATAATTGCTTATTTTCTATAAAGAAATATTGTTTTAAAGTAGTTATTTAACTGTAGAATAAAGTAAACAAAGAAAAATAACAATTTATTTATCATAGTAAGAAATATTTTGTTTTGTATTTACTGCCTTTGAAAAATATAACTATTGGTAAGGATTCTGTTCAAGTAAGATTCATAAGACGTAAACTGAATGGAAATCAGTTTATTTATCCAGAAACTGTAGGTGAATCTGTTGTTAATGTCAATGATTTCGTAATGTTGCTCCTAAACCCAAAAGTATTTTAGGAAAATTCCAGGCTCAATCTTATTTATAAGTATTTTGGAATTTCATTTACAAATTTTAGTGTGCGCTGATTTTTTTGTACTTAAGTAATAACTTAATCTAAATTGTAATTGTTCCTGTATTAATCTGTTATTATTTTCAAAAAATAATAATTTTTTATTTTTATTTTTTTTTAATGTTACTTGCAAATTTATCTTACTACGTTAATTTGTAGGTAAAGGGAAAATAAAGAAGAATTAAATTAATGAAAAATAGATTTATATCGTATTTCAGGTAATACCTAATAGCGGGGGTGGACCAGTGTACCCCGATTCCGGGGCACACTGGTCCACTTTACGGGTGTTGTAAATATTTTTTTTTTTTTTTTTTATGTATTGAAAACTATGTTCTGAGAAAATTATGATGAATGTAAAAAAGTTTAAGGAATTTTCAAAAATATTTTCATGCAGATCGGTCTGTCCGTTAAAGAGAAAAAAAAAACTAAACTGAAAAAGTGATCCACTGTGTACTAGTCTCTCCTACTTTTTAAATCATAATATAAAATCACTGGTGGCAGCAACTTCGCTACATAAGAATCTAAAAAAATGTGTGAAATTCAGTAAAGCAAGTGAGTGTGTGCCTCACGCTCATGAAAAAAAAAAAATCCCTGTTTCCAATAATCTTGTTACATAGATACAGAAATCCCAAAAATACATGAAATTCAGTAATGTCCCAATTATTGTAATGCATAGTATGTATAAATGCATAGTATGCTTCATGCCTATGAAAGCCAAGAAAAAAAATCATCGATGAATGCAGCAACATTATGGTAGAAAAAATTCAAAAATGCCTGAAATTTACTGATATAAAACAAAATTTTAAGTATTTTTGCATACATTGGATAAAATCTTTATGAAAGATAAGAAGTACTACGTTAAAAAAAAAAAAAAAAAAAAAAAAAAAAAAAAAAAAATCAATTTTAATAATTTTAATTCTAAATTTTTAAAAATTACAAAATCTGAGGTAAGGTTGCAAAATTAAAATAAAATGAAATAAAGCAAAAAACCTACAAAAACAGAAGAAAGAATTTGGAACTGCAAATGTAAGACATGAAGATAAAACACAATTCAAGCCATTTTCATAATTTTCAAAATCTATAAATTATGATTAAAAAAAAAAAAAGAGTACTGTTTGTTCACCTCTCCCACAGCTGCAATACACTCTCAACCATCTGATTTATCATTAAATTCTATGTTTATCAATATCATCTTCATGGATCCACCACATTCTCCACACAGCATTAAAAAAGAAATAAGTGAACAGTAATGTGGTAATACTGCAATCACTAAATGCATACTGTATGTGTGCTTCTTGCCCTTGATAACAAAAAGAAAACATCACTGAATGCAGCAATCTCAAAAAAATATGGAATTCAATACTGCTGCAAGATTGCAGTGTCGCTAAACGCATGTATGTTATAGGTGAAAACTGGGAAATTTAGTTAATTGCCAGTGGCCGGTAGACTCAGTTTCATTAGTGGCCACTTTTTAAAGTTAGTGGCCACTATTATGTTTCAAACTTTCTTGACATCTAGATAAATTATAATCGTTGTACATAAACATATTTTTCTATAAGTTTTATACCTATTGTATGAGTACGATTTTCGCATGTAGTATGAGTAGTATTTCGCATGATTAAACAGTATCTCTTGAAGAAACAATCCACCTGGTGAGTATGTGGCAGGAGTCGAAATATTGTAGATACTGAAATGTCCTTAAAATCCGCTTGTATCCAGTGGCAAAAAAAAGGAATAAATTACTTGAAATGCATGTGGAATGAATCAAAGCTGATGAATATATTTTGCAGAATAAAACTGTATTTCTTGAAAAAATAATCCAACTACTTAGGGAACGAGCAAGTTGACAGTACAGAATATACTGGGAGCTTTATACCTCCGCGACAAAAAGTAGTGCGCTACCTATTTTAATAAGATATCTCTCTGTAGCTGATTTTTGTTTAAATCTTTAAATACAGAAACAATTGACTGCTTAAATGAAACTGATTTAAGTTGAAATGTGCCACTGTTTTGATATATATGTATTAATATTTCGTAAAGATGTATCTTTTCGCTTGGCGGAATTTTGGCGAAAAACAGGGACACGTTGAAGAGAAACTGCAAACCTAATGATGATAATTCCACCCCACTTCCGTCAAGTTACCGATAATTACATTAAGGATTGTGGTTTTAAATGCACAATATTTGTTTTTCATCTTTGAAACTATTAAAGATACAGCAAAAATGTTTGTGGATTTGAACTTTTCGAGAAATTTTATCTGAAATCAGTGGCGTAGCCAAAGGGGGGGTCCAGGGGGTCCGGACACCCCCCCCCCTGAACCCCGAAAGAAGAACTGGTTTACTGAATCATAGATACAATATCAATAAAAACTGATAAGATGGAATCGCAAAGAAACAATGGAAAATTCCGCTTTAGACAGGTGTTTGTCTTAGTAAGTTATTATTTAAAGGTATGTCTTTCGCCGGGGCTATGAACATTTTCCGTTTAAGACAGGTTTTTGTCATAGACATGTCCCATTTTGTCAAGTACTTTCTAAAACTGTTATAACGTATCCACTCTATAGTATACTTCTGAAAAGCATAAATGTATTACAATAAAATTTGTGAAGATGAGAGTTTATCCTAAACAGCAAAATTTCAAGGTTCAACGAAAACAACACTACATATTTATACCTGCTAAGATTTGAAACCTATCTAAAATAGATTTTTTCTGATTGTGATTCCTTCTTGGCAGGTTTTCTATGAACGTGGAATCCTCTGGTAAACGAAAACATTTCATGGTCTCGATGACGGAAGGATAACTATAGAAGTATACCTGATATGACGAAAATCTATCTACAACGGAATTTTGTAACGATCCTTGGCGATTCCATTTTGATAGGTTTTAAGGTAACTAGATTAAACGCAAAACTTCTTCAATAGAGACTTCGATGGCACCAATTGTTGCCAACACTTACGGGAAAAGACGAGTTTACACGAATGCAATAACAGCACATTGATCAGAGTTTGACGACCCTTATCTTTGCTTATTTTATAATTTTATATCGAGCAATATTATCAATTACTTTAAATCTGCTGGCTGGAATTTTAAAAAAAGAGTAACTTTATTCTTCGACTAGATATTTGTGAATTCTTATTCAACATTACATTTCCACTGTCAAAATAACTGCATTTGAATGTGATTTGTCTTCTGCTGTAAAACATACTGATGATGTCATTTTTCAGCTTTATGAAACTTTACAGTAATCAGTAAGCAAGGAAGAGGAGACTGGTGTTCAAAAATTTTCTGACCTGTTCAAGATAGCACAGTCCTTTGCTAAAGAAAACTCTGACACAATTTTCTTTATTCACACATATTCCTTGTCATGTTGACCACCAGATATATCTCGTTCAATGTCAAACCTGAAGAATATTTCGGTATATATTCCCAATTTTCTTCCTATTTTTGATACTTTTATTTTTGATCCCGTTATTCGTTAATCGTTAAAGAGAAGAACAGAGGGATATTGAAATATTTTGATGTTCTTCTGGGTTTGTACAAAAATAATGGTGATTCTTGTTATTAAACTTTTCAACTTGAGCTATTTTTAATAAACTGTTAATGGAATATTACGCTGTTGTATATTATTTTGAAGGGCAGGTTTTTATCTACTTATTTAGTATTATAATTTTGTTTTTCGCTATTGTACAGGGATATTTAAGACAATTATAGAACTTCGGGAAATTTCATACAATTCTTTTGCTAATTCAAAATGGTACGAAAATCAGAGGAAACGGCTTGTATATCAACCACTCTACAGTGTTGAATTCAGGAGAGCAGGGGTGAGGCATCCACCCCAGAGCATCAAAAGGACCCCTCGGAAGATTTGAGATTTTATGCTTATTAATGGTCTAGGAGTGTAATCTCTCCCCTTCCTGAACTCCACAGTGTGGGAAGGGGAGACCATTCGGTAGAAAAATGGTACCTTCTGCTGAAATCCCTCCTGGAGAAAAATGTCTGAATTCAACAGTACATTTGACCGAAGTACGACTTGTGAACTCACAGTTTAACAATGTTTTCAGAAATTTCATGATGGCAATGAGAGTTTTGAATATGAAGGTCGTAGGTGGCATTCGGTTATTGGCAATGAGAAATTGAAAGCAAAGGTTGAAGCTAATCCACGCACCAAAGTCTGAAAGATTGCTGTTGAACTTAGAGTACGTTCTAAAATTGTTTCCAACCACTTAAAATAAATTGGTTGAAAAGTAAAATAGCAGAAACCATCATTATTTTTTACACAATCTAATAATACTTCCCAAGATGTTCTAATCCATCATAATTAATTTTTTTACAAAAATAAACATATTTTAAGTCGACCAGATATCGGAAACAACTATTGATGTCGAATATTTACTTTAGCATCAAAAGTGGTGAAACTTGAAAAAGAATTATAGTTGTTTTAGACAATTGTAACAAAATATTTTTTCCAAACATCAACTATATTTGTTGCGTGTGTCTGTTACATTACTAGCTTCTGTAGCCGAAAACACAAGATTTTTTTTTTCTTAAAAATTAAAACCTTATCTCAGAAACTCCAATGGTGAATAAACGGCTGACGGCATTGGCAATTATGTCAACACATTATTCAGTATACCTATTACAGCACAAGGTCTTAATTCAATGACAAGAAATTAAACATGAAAACTGAAAAAACAATTTCAACCAAATGCTGTTATAAACTTATCCATTCGATCATAACTTTAGCGTAATCAAATGTTTATGTTACATGAAACTTGATTTAAATACATTCTCTTCAGTGTGTGCTCAGTTTTTTATATCTTATCACAGTCAATCCTGTCCAACTATACTTCAATAAGACGCGTTTCGTTGGGATCCCGAAACTTTTCTGTTTGAGACAGGATTCCGTTATAGGAAGTTTCCGCTTTCACAGGCTTTACTGTATTTATAACTAGGGTAAAACCTGACAAAACGAAATCGGAGTCACAGAAGAACGGTAAAAAGTCCCGTTTCAGGCAGGTTTTCAGCAGATTTAATTGTATGGTTATCCATATCAGGACCATGTAATGCTTTCGTTTAAGAGAAGAATCTGCTATAGACAGGCTTTACTATACATATTACATTAGGGGTGCACAACCTTAGCGAAGGGCCACTTACAAAAATGACTGGGCTGTCGAGGGCCACCATCAGAAAATTTTTGTTTCGAGGAGGTGTGACCGGGGGGGGGGGGGGTCAGATTTTAAAAAACATAAATTTCGGAAGGGTAGATTTAGCCCCCTAGGTTCCTTCCTTCCTTCCAGTCAACGTATTCAGTTCTGTTGGGAATGATATATCAACAGTTTACGTTTGTATTTATACAAGAGATATAGCTAAGATTATTTTCAAAGAGTAAAAATACTCTGACTTTATTTGAAGGAGTAAATTTAGCTTTAAAGTTTGCCAGTGCTGAAAAAAAAATTCTGCTTTCATGAATGAAGGTGGAGAGGAAGAGAAACATATATTATTCTAAATTGTACTTCTTAACATATTCAGTCATAAAATGTGGATAGCAAAGGGGTGCACAACCATTATAAGAGGAGGGTCAGTCACAAAAATGACTGGTTTGTCGAGAGCCAACATCCATAGGGTGGATAAAATTTTGTTTCGGGCAAGGGGGGGGGGGGGGGGGGGGGGGGGGTTGGGGTCGGCCTAAAAGTTCATAAAAATGCTAATTTTAAAAAGAGGGTTAGCTCCCTATACTCAACCACCTCCTTAGTCAGCATAACCCAATTCAGTTGGAAAGGATGGAAAAACTTGCATTTTTTTCCGTGCGTGATTGACAATATTCATAGTTTTTTCCTAGTGATTGACGAAATTCATGATTATTACACACACGTTCGGCGAAATTTGCGATTTATACGTACCCTATCGGCAAAATTCGCGATTTTTACGTGCCGATCGGCGGAATTCGCAATTTTTACGCGCCTGATCGGCAAAATTTGCGATTTTTACACATCTGATCGGCAAAATTCACGATTTTTACACAGACGATCGGCGAAATTTACAATTTACCCGAACCCGATCGGTAAAATTCACGATTTATATGCACACTATCGGCAAAATTCGCGATTTATATGCATCCTATCGGCAAAATTCATGATTTTTATGCACCCGATCGGCCTAATCTGCAAAATTTACGATTTTTACGCGCCTAATCGTCAAAATTTGCGATTTTTATGCGTCCGATCGGCAAAATTTGCGATTTTTACGCAGACAATCGGCAAAATTTACAATTTATACGCACCCGATCGGCAAAATTCGCAATTTATATGCACCCGATTGGCAAAATTCGCGATTTTTACAGGGCCGATTGGCAAAATTCGTGATTTATATGCACCCGATCGGCAAAATTCGCGATTTTTACGGGCCCGATCAGCAAAATTCACGATTTTTACGCATACTATCGACGAAATTTACAATTTATACGCACTTGATCGGCAAAATTCGTGCTTTATACGCACCCTATCGGCAGAATTCGCGATTTTTACGGGCCCGATCGACAAAATTCACGATTTTTACGCAGGTGATCGGCAAAATTTGTGATTTTTATGCATACGATCGACGAAATTTACGATTTATACGCACCCGATCGGTAAAATTCGCGATTTATACGCACCCGATTGGTAAAATTTGCGATTTTTATGCACCCGATCGGTCTAATCTGCAAAATTTACGATTTTTACGCGCCTAATCGTCAAAATTTGCGATTTTTACGCGTCCGATCGGCAAAATTTGTGATTTTTATGCAGACAATCGGCGAAATTTACAATTTATACGCACCCGATCGGCAAAATTCGCAATTTATATGCACCCGATTGGCAAAATTCGCGATTTTTACAGGGCCGATCGGCAAAATTTGTGATTTATATGCACCCGATCGGCAAAATTCACGATTTTTATGGGCCCGATTGGCAAAATTCGCGATTTTTACGCATACGATCGACGAAATTCACAATTTATGCGCACCTGATTGGCAAAATTCGCGCTTTATATGCACCCTATCGGCAGAATTCGTGATTTTTACGGGCCCGATCGACAAAATTCACAATTTTTACGCAGTCGATCAGCAAAATTTGTGATTTTTACGCATACGATCGACGAAATTTACGATTTATACGCACCTAATCGGCAAAATTCACGATTTATACGCACCCGATCGGTAAAATTCGTGATTTATATGCACTCGATCGGGCAAATTTTGCGATTTTTACGCACCCGATGGGCGAAATTTGGCAAATATCGCTTTTTTACGCACCCGATCAACGAAATTTACGATTTATACGCACCTGATCGGCAAAATTCGAGATTTTTACAGGCCCGATCGGCAGAATTCGCGATTTTTACGGGCCCGATCGGCAAAGTTCACGATTTTTACGCAGGCGATCGGCAAAATTCGTGATTTTTATGCATACAATCGACAAAATTTACGATTTATATGCACCTAATCAGCAAAATTCGCGATTTATATACACTCGATCGGGCAAAATTTGCGATTTTTACACATCCGATGGGCGAAATTTGGCAAATATCGCGATTTCTACGCACCCGATCGGCGAAATTCGTGATTTTTTCGCGTCCGATCGGCAAAATTGATCTGCGGGCCACCAGTAATCCGATCGCGGGCCACAGGTTGTGCACCCCTATATTACATACATAAGTTATATTTGTATATATACAGCAAATCCTGGGGAAACGAAACCTGCCTATAACGGAATTCTGACTTCTTAAACAGAAATATTCATTCGTCAAAGAGAAAAGAATACCATACACCAGTTAAGACGAAAAACAACTTTCTAACACGGATTTTTTTTACCACTCTTTGCGATATTATCTTGGCAGGTCTTACTATATATATAAGCTGAAGAAAAATTCTGGACCCCTCCCGAAGGAAATCCTGGCTACGCCACTGTCTGAAATACATACCAAGTATGCCAAAAATATATTTAAAATAACAAAACAAAAAGAAACTTTTGAAAATTAAATGAATGGAAATGTGTTTAAGAAATGCTGTGGTTGTAATTAAAAAACAAACAAACAACAAAAATCTTTCATTTTACAGAAACATCGGCAAGGACATATGCAGGAGGAGGGGGGGGGGGGTGCCAATAATATTTAAGACTGTTCTCAAATCCAAACTGGCTACTTTATGACATATTTTTTAATTTTTTTAATTCAGAAACGCATGAAATTGGCAGGTGTTCTTATTCAGAAACTTTCTAATGGAAAGACGTTTTCCATTTTTTGGTAAAGGCAGAAGATCTTTCAAAAAATACTGTCAAAGTCGGTGTTTAAAACCGATTGACCAACGCGGCATCTTGAGAAAGGGAAAAACGTGTCGTCACGTGACACGAATCGCTTGTAACTCAGTAAGTAATTTATTTATTTAAAAAAAAAAAAAAAAAAAGGAAAAACTCATTTCGATTCCAAATCGCTTTTTTTTTTTTTTTTTTTTTGGTTGGTGTGCGGGCGTGGGAAGACACAGCTACAATATCATTCTTTTAAAGAAAATTATTTGAATAGATCTTTTTCTATCTATTACGAATGGTGAGAGCTCGTGCCCCCCCCCCCCCGTTATGTCTATAGACATCAGAAAATTAATTAATACTTTTGAAAATTATATATATTGAATCATCGTATTTTTAAATATAATTTATTAAAGTCAATTATTACATTACAAATTATATCTGACTCAGCGAGTGTATTTTTTTTAAATGTGGGTGGGGGAGGGGGAGGAGAGAAGAAAAAGAAAGAAATATTGGAATATATATATATATATATATATATACACATAGTTAAAGAAAATCCCCGGTAGGTTTTATTTATTAAGATGTTATATATATGTCTGCATGTGTATAAATATAACTGGAGATATCCATTTCATATTTTAAGGATGTTAAGAAACGAGTTTCTACCTTTTTTCTTCCAATGTGACAATAGTCACCAATAGACAACAATAGGCTGTAATGCAACTTTACGACCGCCACATGTGTTAAACATCATGTGTATACCTTATGTGTATACCTTATGTGTATACCTTATGTGTATACCTTATGTGTAAAACCACCTGATTTCTAATTTTAAACCTGTTTCCCATAACTATACTATTAGCTTAACTCTTCAGTCGTGTGAAAACCAGGGCCTGATTAGCGCACAGGCCAACTAGGCCACGGCCTTGGGCCCACTGCTGATGGGGGCCCCAAAATGAGTAAAATTATTTAGAAAAGTTTCTTAAAAATGAAGTTTTCTGCAATTATTTTCTCAAAAACAGAACAAAAAGATTTTGCTTAGCTTGTCAACTGTATCATAATATCTAATAATTGTCCTCGAAAGAAATTCTAGCTACTATTTTAATTTGAGGGGCCCCCGAAAAGTTGCTGGGCCTTGGGCCCCAGGCGACCTTAATCGGGCTCTGGTGAAAACTGGATATCAGAGTAAAATTTTACCTGTTACCTATTTCACATTCTACCTTTCCTTTTTGGCTGATTAAAGATAATAGATTTTAAAAAAATATAAATGGGAATTAATGTGGTTCTTCAAGATTACACCTGTCACCTACATATCAGTTTAAAACTGATTAGAAATATATTTGTATTACTTAAAAATCTGAACGAAAAAAATATTATGCTTTAATTATTTATGCTTTAAAAAATAAGGAAAAAGTTAGATATATGATGTTAAATTGCAACAACATTATTTTTTTTCCCTTTCAAACTTATTTCAATACTCAAGATTACTTTCTGAGGTCAAAAGATCTTGAAAATTGACGCATGTTATCTTAATTTAAGTAATGTGCATTTGTGATAGATTGTAAATTAAATAATGAATTAAATTCAATTTAAAAAACACACACACACACAATAAAACATCCCTGAAATAAGGTTTCTGGAAACGCAGTCCTAAAATAATTTTATGTCGCCGAAATGAGTGCTATATCGCCCGATATGGCAACCAAATTAAGCCACAGGTGTTAACAGGCTATCCCAGCCTTGTACACACTATCTTCTTAACCTTTCCCGAAGTATAAAGAGTAAGCACATGAGAAAAAGCCAAAATATTGAAAATACAGCTAAGTCATTGAAATCTGTTTACATCTGGTAGGAAAAAGAATTAACCAGTTCTCTAATTAGATGTAATCAGTGTAGAGATGCATATTTCCATGAAAAATTGTGTATTTCACTTGGCGATCAATAACAGATTTTTTAATCGCCACTTGGCGAGTGGCGACTAGGGTGGCGATCGATGGCTGATTTTTTAACTTTAATCGCCACGTGGCGAGTGGCGACCGCTAATTTTCACCTATAATGTATGTGTGCTTCGCACCAATGAAAGCAAACAAAAGAAAATCACAAGATGCAACAACATCGTTGCATACAAATCTGAAAAATGCATGAAAATCGATAATGCCATGATCAATAAACTGCATGTGCATTTCACGGCCATGAAAAACAAAGAATACTGTTTCCCTTTGAATAAAAAAAGTCAGGGTGCTCCTTCAAAAAAGAGGCACTTCAGCAGAACAAAATGGGTAATTTTTTATGAAAAGGGCTTTTTAGTGAGCTTTTCATAAGTAATAGCTTAATTATTTTAAAGTTTTCTTTCTATTTTAATATTCACACATAAACATATTTTTCTATTGAAAAGTATTTGTAAATTTTCTTATTTAGGCTTTTTAAAATCTGGCAACAGTAGGTAAAAAAATCGGCTATTTCAAACTATGAATTAAATCTTTATTCAGCTAATGAAATTTTGAATAAAAGATCCCACAAACTCTACAAAATTAGTCAAATTAAAAAAATTATTGGGCTTTGCGCACTACAATCTAGTCAAGTATGTGCCTGCAAAAAATGGTTAAATTGCTATGTATATTTTTTGATAATATAAAGATTACATAACTGAAATAAATTGACCAATTTCCACATTAAATAGTGCTCAAAATAATTCTTTGATTCAAAAACTGTCTGTTTCAGTGAGTCATACATATCTCTATAAAGCTACCAATTTCATGTTTTTAAATGTAATACTTTATTTAATATAAGTTGAGAAAGAGCACTGGTTACTTTTTTTAGAATAGAGAGAAATATTGTTATAATCCTTCCTTTTTAACATCAAAAGTGCATCCTCAGTTAAGTGTGCCTATCAAACAAAAGTAATATTTCATTTCAAATGAGATGTGAAACAACATTACAAATATGGCTTAACTGTCTTTTATTTTAGTAATGTACAGATTTTGATATTTAATATTTTTTACTCAAAAAATCTGTTTAAAAAATATTTATTATTTCAAAAAACACATTTCCTTGAGATCAATTTGCACATAGCAGTTTTTTCATACATTTCTATGCTGCATATCCACTACCTGCCCCCCCCCCCCTAATTTATTAAAAAATATCTTAATATTCACTATCTCAAAAAAAAAAAAAAAACTGAACACGAATTAATAATTTTTCCTCTCTCTGTGCTACTTTACAAAATTCAATAGTGTTCTAAGAAAAATAAATGTTCTTTCATGACAGATATACAAATTTCTCTTATTTTTTGCCGCAATCGATTGACAAATTTAGCGATTTTTCTCATGAGATCAATGGACGAATTTTGCTATTTTTTCCCCATGACTGACTGAATAGTTTCTTGATTTTACCCGCATCTGACTGACGAATTTTCAGGATATTTTCCTGCTACTGATTGCCAAAATTTGCAGTTTTTTCTTGCGAATGATAAGTGAATTTTTACCTACGACTGATTGACGAATTTCGCAATTATTTCTTGTGAACGAGTGACTAATTTTGCGATATTTTCCCGCGACCGATGGCTGAATTTTGCGATATTTTCCAGCGATCGATAGCCGAATTTTGCAATGTTTTACTTTTTGGTGAAATTTGCAACAGCAAATTTTTGCGAACCCAAAATAATCAGGGCACATTTCAAGCTATATAAAAACGGGCAGAGTGCATTTACAACCACAAAAAAATGGGCAGGGCGATGTGCCCTCTCGAAAACACCTAGGGGAAACACTAAAGAAAAATACATTACTGGATACAGCAACATCGTTATGTAAGAAACTAAAAAATACAACAAATTCGTTAATGTAAAACAAAAAGTTAGCTATTTTTACTTACATTTTTAGCGATATCTTTATAAAAGAAAAGTTTTACCAGAGAAAAGAAAATTTAGTCTGAATAATTTAGATAAAAAATAATATATATAAAATATGAAACATCGGGTAATGGTGGAAAGTAATATTAAATAAACTAGAAAAAAGCAAAAATCTTATAAAAACAGATGAAAGAATTTTGAATCGCAAATGTAATACATGAAGATGAAGCAGAATTCAAACTATTTCTATAATTTTCAAAATTTATAAATAACAAATTAAAAAAAAATAATTAGAATAGAGTTGACCAACATTTCCCGTAATACCATCTGATTTATCATTACATTCTTTCACCGTTATGGGTCTGTTGCATAAGCGAAAAATTGGTCAAATTTATTTTTTTTAAAAAAAAGCTTATAAAAAATACTCTTTTGGGAATGTCTGCAAGACTAAGAAAACTTCAACAAAGTCCAGATTTAAAAATATAACCTGTACTCGCTACACAACATTCAATGGTTGCATATTTATAACCTAAAATAAAGAATTTTTTTCACATTTTTAAAATAAATTGCTTAAAATTAAATAGCATTATTTAAAATTTATATCTATTAACATAGGTACTTAATAAATTTAAGTAAGCTCAAACACTACACAAAACAAAATTATCAAAGTTCCACAAACTTCTCCAAGTGATAATTTTATGAAATTCTAAAAAATAGGCATTTCCAAATTTAAACTAAAAAAACATGCTTCAAGATCAATTATTAAATATGCATGCACTGAATAAAATACTACTCTCCTACTTTTCCAGCACAGGTGATAAGACACAAGCACCAGAAAAATTCCTCCCCTCTCAAAGGAAAGAAACAGGGGCTATGAAGACACAGCGTGCCATAACAGCAATTTATCAGTAAAATTTTGTGACTTTTTTACTTTTTCTAACTGTAATAATAACAGCACTATATCAAATCTAAGTCAAACTTTTACATATAGTTTTAATCGTTAGGCATATTTCACATTTTTTCCTATTGCCACAGTGTAAACATATCAACAAGTTCTACCTCCACGATGAAATTTCTTCTGTTACATATCCTTCTTAATTCTTTACTAATGTAAATAACACAATGCAATGCAGTACCTAATGAATTATTTTGAAGTCACATACATATTGCCATAACAGTATATATATATATTGCATTTTGCTGGTTGGTACGATTTTATGAAAATTCCCCATCCATAAAAATGCCTAATATTTCATTCTGTCCTGTGATATTATATTGTTATATCTTTTTTTATGCATATTAAGAACTTCATCATTTATTTGATTAAAAATTAAATCCTAAATTCCTACGAGTGGATGAAATCCTACACTGCTTGCATACGTTATCCGGTTAAAAAGATATTTTAATCAATAATAATACACTTTTATAAGAAGGCAATAAAAGCTATAGTAATACAAATATAATGAGAAAATGTTACCTTAATACGTTGAAGAAGATCACGGCACTTAGATATAGCTACGCTGTAGTCGTGATCCTGATGATTAACGGTAATATGTAATTCATCATCACCAATGTTTTTAGCAGCTTCATTAACAATGTTTCTCTTCTTTGCAATATATACAGATAAACCGATTGCAGCAGCAGATGCAAAGACGGCGTTTGTAAACCCAGAAAATGTTTTATAATTTCTACCAACCATACGATCACTAAAATAACGAACTTGATCATTTTTGGATAAAAAATTAGATTTACCACGAAACAAGGCAAAGATCCGGTTAGACTTGACGGAAAACATTCTGTTTAAAATGTAACACTAAAATTGTTGAACAGAAATTTAAAACATATGGAAGCGAAGAACAGTTTAAAAGACTTGTTGATTTAATAATCAAACAAAGCCGCTAAATTGTTGGTTGGTTGATTGGCGTAAAGGGAGAAAAGACCCATGCAGCCCATGGAGCATAGAAAACGTGTTACACACAGGTTCCCTGTTCTGCTTTGTTTTGAAGCCGAAGGTTTCCAAGGGCGGATCAACAGAGATCCGACCAATCCGACAGTCCCGTGGTCCAGGTCGGTGGGGTCTAATTATTTTAGGGCTTGTTTACCGAATAGACCCGTGAAGCCCATGCTTACCCTCTGAAAGGCAAAGGGGGGCCCAAAATTTACTTTTCAAAACTTATTTTTAGAAAAAAAAATTTCAATCGGGATAGAAAATGCATTTTTTTTTCTTAAGAAACTTTTATCTAAACTATGAAACTCAATCTTACTCCGATCTCTGACACATTTACTCTTTATATTTTCCCCCTTATTAATGTAAGTAATAGTATAAAAACAGTGATTACATGCAACTTATTTTCTTTTTACTTATGTTTTACATTTAAAATGTGCTAAAAATATCAGAAAATTTAATCATTAATAGTTTATATTCATAAAGAGTGAAGAAATAATACAAAATATGGAAAATAAGTTATTTAAATTTTGGGAAAAGTAATTAACATTCACTGATATCAAATTTCTGTTCATAAAATAAAAGTAAAAGGAGAAACAAAATTGTGTTGCAATTAAGCATAAATTTACGTCAAATATTTGTTGTCCCTGAACTGTTCTTAACACTGACAAATGCTGCAATTTGTAAAGCATAAAAGATATTTTGAAGTTTAAATATTCGCAACTCCAACTGTAGTTCCATGTTTGTTAATACATTTACAAAATTAATTAGTTTCTGTATAATTATGTATATAATAAAATAAATTTTCATATGTATATAGGTAATTAGTTTTTTATAATATTAAAAGTGTTGTTTACTCAAAATTTTGATGGTAAAATATGAAACAGTTAAAACATACGTAAAATGAATTTAGTAAATGACAAAGTAATTGGCAGAGTAATATGCGGGGAGGGGGGCTGTGTGAAGTGGGGCTTCCTTTACTTCTGAGTCTTAAGCGGGCTCTGATAATGGGTTGGGTTGACTTCTACTTTTTTGCTACGGGTCCTATGGTTCGGGTCGGGTTGACTTCTGCTTTTTTGCTGTGGGTCGTGTTTTGGTCGGGTTAACTTATTTTTTTTCTATGGGCCGGGTTCGAGTCGAGTTGATTTTTACGTTTTTGCTGCAGGTCGGGTTAACTTCTACATTTTTCTTGTGGGTAGGGGTGACTTATATTATTTTTGGTTAGAGTCGGATTCGGATTAGGTTTTCACTCTTGCATGTCGTGTTCGGGCTGACCTGATTTTTCAAAAGTAAGTGTAAAATATTTTTTTCCGATAAAGTCTATATATAGTAAAATTTTCATAACGGACAGTCCCAAATAGCGGAAATCTTTATTTAAGAGATACTTTTTAAATCTTTTATATAGCAAAACCTCCGAATAACGGACACCTCGGAGCCGTGGAATTTATCCGCTATTCAGAAGTAACAGCATGTACAGTAAGACCTCCGTGCGGTCCCTCCCGAATAGCGGATACAATCCCCAACAAATATTTGCATATTTTAGCGCGCACACCTTCGAATAAGAGACAAATTTGATGGCACCGTGGGGTCCGTTATTTAAATGTTTAACAATATTTGAATATTAATGAGTACAAGAGAGAATGAGTAATCCAAGAGAGAGTATATACTTTATGTTTATATAAAAAAGATAAAATTTAAATTAGAGATATAATTGCATGCTACGTTTTCTAATTCTATTAAAATATGGATTAATTTTCCTTCATTTCGGTTTTGGCAGGGCGAAGATTTTCTTTCGAAGTTCGGTTTTGAACCCAATGGAATTTTTCGTTTCGGTCAGGACAACCTGATCAGCGCAGGTCTCTAGGTGGGACCAAACAAAAATTTTAAGTGGAATGTTCACAAAGTGGAGTTGTTTTAATTGGGAATTTTGTAGTATCTCAAAAATTGCCCATTGCGCTAAATTTTTTAGAAGCTCCAAAACCCTGCTGTATTAAAAATTACAGTATAAGAAACTACAGCAGTCTCTAGAGAGCAATCTCAAATTTTTTTAATTGTTACTGACGCTTAAAACACAGTCTACGCTACCGAGCTTGTATTCTTATATGTGTATAAATAACAATGATTTTGTAAATGTGTTAAGAAAAAAGCAAGTTTGTTTTTGAGATTGTAAACAAAACTTACAATTTAATGGATTGTAAACTAAACTTACAATCCATTAAGGCTTATCGCCTGCAATACCGAGCCCTGTTTTCTTGACTATAGACCCTGAGGTGCTATACAGCATATGTCCCGGTCAGGTAGTCAGCCTAACGCGGGACCCTCACTGTTTAGTCCCTAAGTAAGCTTGGTACTCAAATTATAGACCTCGAATGGATGAAAGGCTGAGTTAGCCTTGCCCAGTCTGCAGTCCGGAATCGAGCCGAGGATCTGTAGCGTGGTAGCGAGATACGCTGACCATTATGTTGTAAATGCCGTTACCTTTCTAATCTTTATCACTTTTTTTTAAGCCTATTTTTTTTATAATGGAAGCTGCACAATTTACTTCAAAATTTCGTTCCTTGTTCTGGTTCTGCTTTATATAAAATAATCCCTGGTTTTTCTTCCATTATTTTCCTGAATCGCATATGCTGGAATGCCAGTTTTTCTCCCTTTTCGCAACAAACACCTCAAATTTTGAATGCGAATCTGTTATCTATCACTTTGCCCATGTAGGAAATTGCTGTATCACTTGATTCTTTTTACTCTCACTGCAAGTAAATTATGGAAAGTGAGGATGGGAGGAAGCGAAGATTATCGCAAGCTATGCGAACTTGAAAGTTGCCACCAACCAGACAGATGTAGTTGTAGGTTCAGTGAGACTGGGCTAGCTTGGGGTACCCAAGAATAGGGCTGGACAATATAACCAAGATAGAGATACCGTACTAGGATCGAGAGATCCCTATTCGACGGCTAGACCTGAGCGAAGGCCAGACGAAGTGACAGCAAGCCCCACCAAACAGAAGGCACAATACAGAGGGAGCCGCGTAGGAACGAGCGACTATCCACCAATGCCTAGAGGTGGTCTACTACAAAAATAGTACGCGTGTACAGGCCGCAAAGAAGACTATGACAGCCGGAACCAACGACCATACCGCAAAGCAGAGACCGCCTTCAGGGTTGACTATTAGAAGATGAATCGAATTCTCGTTATGCACAAGAAAAAACACTGTGTGGTCACCACGTCCGAAATACATCGTGATGATAGCTTCAGACCACTCATGTAGCAACCATTGAGACACAGCAGCGCCCCGTCCCTAGGGGACTCTGACCCCGGTCACTTTCCACACTCAAGTGACCGGATCGGAAACACAGAAAAGAACGGGCACTTCCCTCACTGACCACATGCGTTTGAGGTTTTTGGCACTGCACTGATTCCTTTCGCTAGACATTGCCCGAATCCCTGTACATGTACGAAAGCACCTGCCCCTTACACCTCGACTCCACGTCATCATCCCCAGGAGAAGGGACCGAGGGATGGTCTCTTAGAGAAACATCGATCCCGGTCTCCCTCCACTCGGCGGCTGGCACGAGAAAGCGACGTGCATGCAGACCAGGATCCCGTCATCTTCCCAAATAAAAGGAGCGAATAGGAACCACCTAGAAGGACTCCCATCCTCAAGCACCCACTACCGGTACGAGATTTGTCTTCCTATTCCCCAACATGATTTCCAGCGGTCAGCGCGGAAGGATACAGTGACGAGATAATTTTAGTTCGCATTCGTGCTAAAACATGCTATTTAGTGCATTTCCTTACATGATTAGAGAATCATTTATTAATTAGGTAAGCATAGCTTAATTAGATAAGCATAAATTAGGATAATAGTAAATGAGAACACTTATATCGTACATTGACAACGCGGACTATTTTTTACCTTTGCCTTGCATGCTTCATTTTCCTTGCAAGTTTCGGACCGCCGACTCAGAACTCCTGTTATATATGGAGCTCAGTGCCACTGGCAGCGTGATTTTCGAGATACACAACCGGTGCATGACTTTTAAAACGTCACACGGAGTGGATCATTTTTACACGGCGATTAGCACAAAACGATGAGCGCGCCACTTTGTACAAATCGCCGTCTAATTGGTTGGATTTAATCGGTCCAAGACTGATGTTGATCGTCCGATCTCATGGCCGATCTTCATAACCTGTCTGATCACTCAAAAATCATGTGACCTTAGTAGACCCTGGGATTTCAAGGTCAGCCTGTATGCTTGCATTGAAATCAGTACCGCAGTGGAGAGTGCTTGCTGTCGCACGTGTATTTCTGCTTCATTTTATTTAAAAAATAATATTATTATAATAATTTTTTCTATTATTATCGAGTGGTTAAATTGTATGCTATAAAATCAGAATACATTTTTCACCATGGATATAAACTAGAGTTTACAGTGGACTTTTTAAGTCTCCTTCGTACACGTGCTACTATTGAAGACGGAAAGATGAATTTCAGGGCTAAGTGTTCTTTTCATATCATTTTCAGCATTATTTTTACTTAACATATTAGTTCTTTATTAGTTTTCCTTTGTATCGTGAAAGAAAGAAATAATCTATAATATTTTTTTATACATCTTGTTTGTTTTTAAATTATATGTGCATGTGAATAAGAAAACATGCTTAAAGTTGATGTTATTACAGACCCTTGTATCATGTACTCCTTTTCACAGTGTATTCTTAAATGCCTTACAATTTACAAAAATAAATTTTAAATGCTATATTTTAATCAAACAAACTCAAGGTTGAATGGTGTTTTTATTTTTATTTTTTTAACGGCTGATTGCTGTTGTTATGGAAGTAAACTGTTTTTACAAATTAAGTGATTACTTTTATAAATCCTTATAGTTAATAAAAGTGATTCATTTGTTTTTCTAATGATTCAAAAGAGTATTTACATGTCAGTAAGAATAGTAGTTTGTAGTAACTTGTGTTGAATAGTAGTTGAACAGTAGTCAATAATTGTAATAAAATTTGTATTTTATATGTAATAGTATTTTGCCTCTGATTACACATTTCAATATTTTTGATATTGATTAAATATTACAATTCAATACAAAATATATTAAAATGTTTGGCAAAATCCTCAAACAAGGGCGACCCCCGATTTGGCGATTTTTTTAACGCGCGCCAAGCACGGACGCGCGCCAACCTAAAAAACGGCAACCTCCAAATTCCACCCAATCAGAACACGTACTTTTCGGCAGACAAGTCACTACTTACACAATTCCTAGGCCAATTTCTTTCACAAAGTAAATACTGATTTTATTTCGTTTTACTGCTATTTACAAAGTTTTGAAAAGTTTTTTTGCGAGATTTCTCCATTTTTACATACTTTTAGCAATATTTTCATTCAGATTTTTTAATTTTTACAATTTTTAACTATTTTTTCCTCCGGATTTTTCCATTTTTAAAAATTTTTAGCTATTTTTTCCTCCAGATTTTTCCATTTTTACAAATTTTTAGCTATTTTTTCCTCCAGATTTTTCCATTTTTACAAATTTTTAGCTATTTTTTCCTCCAGATTTTTCCATTTTTACAAATTTTTAGCTATTTTTTCCTCCAGATTTTTCCATTTTTACAAATTTTTAGCTATTTTTTCCTCCAGATTTTTCCATTTTTACAAATTTTTAGCTATTTTTTCCTCCAGATTTTTCCATTTTTACAAATTTTTAGCTATTTTTTCCTCCAGATTTTTCCATTTTTACAAATTTTTAGCTATTTTTTCCTCCAGATTTTTCCATTTTTACAAATTTTTAGCTATTTTTTCCTCCAGATTTTTCCATTTTTACAAATTTTTAGCTATTTTTTCCTCCAGATTTTTCCATTTTTACAAATTTTTAGCTATTTTTTCCTCCAGATTTTTCCATTTTTACAAATTTTTAGCTATTTTTTCCTCCAGATTTTTCCATTTTTACAAATTTTTAGCTATTTTTTCCTCCAGATTTTTCCATTTTTACAAATTTTTAGCTATTTTTTCCTCCAGATTTTTCCATTTTTACAAATTTTTAGCTATTTTTTCCTCCAGATTTTTCCATTTTTACAAATTTTTAGCTATTTTTTCCCCCAGATTTTTCCATTTTTACAAATTTTTAGCTATTTTTTCCTCCAGATTTTTCCATTTTTAGCTATTTTTTCCTCCAAATTTTTCTATTTTTACAAATTTTTACCTATTTTTTCTTCCAAGTTTTTCCATTTTTACAAATTTTTAACTATTCTTTCCTGCCGATTTTTACAAAGAATTCGCAAATTTAACAGTCAATTTTTTCCTAACAAAAAATACCCCTTAAACTTTGTAAATTGCAACAAAACGAAATAAAAACAACGTTTACGTCGTGAAAGAAACTCTCATACAAATTGTGTAAATAATCACTTCTTTGCCACAAAGCACAAATATTACAATTGGACAAAATCTCTAAATTCCTAATTTTTTAAATACATAAAATTCATTCACGCAGCGGTCAGCAACTTATGTATGTACGCTTCGCGTACATTAACCGAAAAAAAAACATCACTGGATGCATGAAACTCACTGTACAGCAATCTCTAGAATGCATGAAACTCATTCACGCAGCGGTCAGTAACTTATGTATGTACGCTTCGCGTACATTAACCGAAAAAAAACATCACTGGATGCATGAAACTCGCTGTACAGCAATCTCTAGAATGCATGAAACTCATTCACGCAGCGGTCAATAACTTATGTATGTACGCTTCGCGTACATTAACCGAAAAAAAAACATCTCTGGATGCATGAAACTCGCTGTACAGCAATCTCTAGAATGCATGAAACTCATTCACGCAGCGATCAATAACTTATGTATGTACGCTTCGCGTACATTAACCGAAAAAAAACATCACTGGATGCATGAAACTCGCTGTACAGCAATCTCTAGAATGTACAAAATTCGTTCACACAGCAATCAATAACTTATGTATGTATCCTGTACACATTATCAAAAACAAAAAAACAACACTCGATGCACGAAACTACCTCTACAGTAATATCTAAAATGCAAGACACACACTTATCAAATAAAATCAATAAAAATTCTCTTACTTTTATTTTTTAAATTTACCCTTTTTTTAAGGCTTCGGTTTGTCATAATCGCTATCGCCGATCACTTCTGATGAGGCAGCAGTATTTATACAAAAATAACCCTTAAACTGATGTATATTGACGATATAAGCAGGCACTTGATGTCAAGCACACAAGTCACATGTATCTTCTCAAGAAACAAACAAACAAACCCTTAAACTGCTCACTCAAGAGGACAAAATTCAAATTTACCTCTAAATAATCTATCAAAAACACCTAAAATATCCTAAATTTTCATTAACAACACACTACACACACTATTTCAAATTCACACTTGCCGCATCGCCGAATTCTTCATAAAAAAACAACACGTCAAAAGATTAAATTCACTTCACTTCGCAAATCCCAGAGTTCAAACAAAAATAAACATGCGATGTGCCGTGATGCAACACTAAAGTCGGCCCAAACAACTTGGGACTTGATTTGAAAACCTCTCACTGTCCAATAAATTCAGCCCTTCTTCCATACACTGTTAAAAATATCGTGAAAAATTACCTCTGTTTATAAAGGCTCTCTATTTTCTGACCAATGAGAATGCTACATGAACGCCCTTGGCGTTCTCATTGGTCAGAAAATAGAGAACCTTTAAAAACAGAGGTAATTTTTCACGATATTTTTAACAGTGTATGCTTCCTTTTTTGGGCCTAATAAATTCCGAAATTATCGGTTTCATTCTCAAAAACATTTTTACGGTATACTGCACCTCTATCTAACTCATCACTCTCTGAATCCAACAATACGGCACACAATAAACCAACCAACCCAACCAAACGAACGTAATTCACTCATAAACCAATCAAATTTGTAGATCAAACCGTAGTAGGCGGGGAAGAAATGCAAGGAACAAACCGGTAGCAAGAAAAACTCATTTATCGCTTTGCCAAATTCGACGCAGCCAAGCATCGCCCTTGTTTGAGGATTCAACCAAATGTTTTTTAAAAAATAATAATATAGTGTAAATATGAATAAAATTTAGTTTAAATTAATTAACCAGGGCTCCCACTCGGTCCGTTTTTTGAACACTACTTTTTTTCAAAGAAAAATTTTCTTTATAATTTTTGTAGAAACTAACTTAGAGGTTCGTTTTAGTTGCAATTGTTGCAAATAACTACCACAATTTTCTTTCTAAAAAAATACTGGTTTTCAAAAAACGGACCAGCATAGGCGTAACTAGAACATTTTTGTGGGGTGGGCACAGGCCCCCAACCTGAAAAGTTCTTTGTGTGTGTGTTTGTGTGTATGTGCATGTTGGGAAATATCTAACAAACTTGTAATGATACCAAACTGGTTAATTTAATGAAGAATTTGAGTAAAAATTAGCAACAATTTATTATTGAAGCTAATGGGAAAGAATATTATTGCCTGTGATACTGCAATTTTTAAGATGACCAGACGTACTGAGACAGTGCTAGTTTTAGACAATGTGTCAGTTTCCGAACCTAGATTTAACGCCCAGGTTTTTAAGGTGGTTTTTAAATGATTTGCGGAACAACGTAAAATTTTCTGACGCAATTTCTAACTCATTTTTAAACGTAAAGGCATAAAATTGGTAAACCTGACTATTTAAGCAATTTGGAATCGAAATACGTTTTCCATTTTTTGATAAATAGCTTACTTATTGTGTTATAAGCGATTCTGGTCACATGACCACGCATTTTTCGTGCTCTTCGGACTGCAGCGGCGAGATTTCGGTCCAAAACGTCGACTTTGACCAGTTTTTTCTGAAAGATCTTCTGTTTTTACCAAAAAATGGAAAACGTGTTTCGATTACAATGTTTCTGAATAACCAGACCTGCTGATTTCATGCTTTCCGAACAAAAATGAATTTAAAAAAAATATGTCTGAAAATAGCTCTTTTGGATTTGAGAACAGCCTTAACAGAATCCTTAAATAGGGGGTAGTCAACCTAGCGATTGAGGGCACATTTGAGCCCATCGATTCATTTTCTTACGATCATGAAACCTCTATCAATTTATATATATATGCTATTTTGCACTCGTAAATGCACATATGGGTTTTTAAACGTGGGGGTATTTCGAACGTTCTCAGTCTGTAGAAGTTTTCTTATAAAATCTCTGTCGACAAAATATTCAAAGATTTATTCACACTGAAAATTTTGCCGTTATCTTCCATATTTATATCCTCAATTGTTGTGAAGAATCTTTGTTACGGTTTGCAGTTAATTTTCATAAACATATATATCTATCCATTCAATATCTTTGCAATATCTATGTGCAATTGTGAAGTTTTATGTAATAGACTCACAGTTAAATAAATATGTGTGTGTACGTGAGAGATAGGAAGAAGGTGCTCCCACGAAGATGAAGATGGTTATAAAGTTCAAATTAGCCAGTGATAGTAGAAAGATGGACGACCGATGCGCCTAAATTATCCCGGTTTTCAAAATTTAACTTATGAAGAAAAAACAGATTCTTTAAAAGAAAACGTTGGAAGACACAAAGACTTCTCTGTTAACAAAATCGTTGAAGCAATGCACTGTCTATATAAAAAATACCGTAAAATCTATGAAAACGGAACTTGTATTAACCCTTTGAAGGATGGTGGTATACTACTTATACAACTTAATTTTAATCACCGCGACTGGCTACAATTGCACCAGAAATTTTGAATAAATTTTTGCCTATTTTTAGTGTGTGAAGAATATTATTTTCAAATCAATTTGTCAACAAATTCCTCTGACATTAAATTATTTGAATCTTTTATCAACATACTTTGCCCCTTTCAAATTTTGCCAAATATATTTTATTTCAATAGTATCGAATCACTTAAATGAACTTCTTGGACTCATGCCAAAAATAGACTTGTGCTACAGTCTAGGTTTAGACTTCAGATCCTTTAAAATTTTGACACTGCAAAACTTGACCATTAAAGCAATTTAAAAAAAAATACAAATAATAATTTAACAGTAACATTAATTTAATTTAGCATTTCAATAGTCAAATATAATATAGAATCTCTGACTAAATTAAAAGCAGTTAAAATCAGAAAAGAAATAATATAATCATTGAGACAAATCCCCCCCCCCCCCCCGGGCCCAGCACACAGGCAGAGGTAGATTTCGAAGTTAAAGTATTAATTTCAGGTGATGCGTTGCGCTGATTTTTATTGGGAGGATTTAGGTTTCGCTTTACATGTTTTTGTTTTTATTTATTTATTTTGTTGTAAGAGTTGGTTCTTCCAAAAACTTGTCAGTACAAAAATTGCAGATAATATTATGAATAATTAAATTAAATTTAAACGGATTTGATATCTTGTGAATTGAAGAAGTTATGCTTTTCATTCTTCTTAAAACCCTGTTTTTTTAAACCGCTTGAGACCATTTTTAAGGATATCAAAAATCTGTCATGCGTATATTTTTGGCCCTTTTCCTTGAAGTAATAACTTTAAACGGGTGCGGAATGCTATATGTATCATAATTAAGAAATTATGTTTTTTTTTCTGTTTTCACAAAAAGTGTACCCCCATCCCCCTGGTCCGATTTTGCCCATTAACGAACTTGACCGAGATTTTATCGCCCTGGATTTTATGTATGAGTTTTGAAGAGATTTGTGCAGAATTACAGAAGTTATCGAGTCCATAAAAAAAGTGATATTAATATACATCAGCACTCAAAAGTATTTTGACAAAGATAATAATTGACTTAATTAAAAACCTTAATAAAATTTAAAAAAAATCAATCAATTAATTTATTTAACTATATTCAATGTTTCACAGAATTTTAATAATATTCATATTCTCAATGGTACGGAATATATTTTATTTATATTTTTATGTTAAACAAAATAAGAGCGAATATAATGTCAAAATACTTTTGAGCGCTACTGTATCTATAGATAAGATAAAGTTTTGAACCAGGGGGTTATTTTGGGTTCTAGGAGTCATTATCGGCGTAGATCTGCAAAAATGTTTCAGAACATAGGGGAGAATGTATTAGATAGTATTTCTTATGAAATCTACCTAAAAAAATAAACGTCGCCTGAATTTAAATTAAATTGAAAATATATTTTATAACTACTTTTCTCAAAGAAAGGTTTTTCATTTTTTTTTCTTTAGATGTTTCAATTTCCCCAGCTAGTGGGGCTCTAGTTGGGCTCACAGCTAGTTGGGTTTGGAGCATAATTAAATCCATTGTTATTCTTAACTCTTATTTAACTAGCCGCCACTGGCGACCAGTTTGGTCTCCCTTAAATGTATGTTAAACATTGCAACACGTTACATTTATTCATAATTTAATTTTCCCTTAATTATTCGCCAAATCGGAAGATTCTAATAGACAAGTCATGAACTTTTGCGATCATGGTAGCATTTCGCATATTTTTGGGGCACAGGTGTCACATACGCACGTTGGCGCGATTTTTCCCCCCCGCGAATTTGGCGAAAATTTTTTTATGGAAATTGTTGTTTATTTACTTTTATTTTTTTTTAGTTCTATAAATTATGTTTGATATGTATATCAATATTTATTTACATCAAACTATCATTTATTTATTTTTATTTCCCTTTTTAATTATGAGTATTTTTGTTAGCCGGGAGCAGATGATAAATCGCCAAATATTGTTCCCATCACCATCATTCATACTACATTAATTTAATTTTAAATTATAAACCTGTCACTCATTTCATTTAAAATACTTAACTTTAATCCGAAATGCTTATATTACATAAATTTAAAATACTTCACACTTTTCATTTAAATAGAAAAAAAAAGAAATAATATTATAAATCAAAACATTTGATTTCAAACTCGAAGTATTGTTTCTAGTTTGTACACGCGATAAATAAAAGCTGTATTAGCGATTTTAAAAATGCTAAAAATTTGATTCATTAAATATTACTACATGAGTTCAATTTACGTCAAGAAAAGATCCGGAAGGAAGTTGAGTTGTATAGCACATAATTATGGTAAACTTTGATTGTCTCACTGGTGCGAATTACTTTTTTGACGCGAGGCAGCGGTCCAAAAATTCATTCGCGGAGAACTTGCTTTGCGAATGATTACCTCCATGATTTAATATTTTAAATGTTGACGACGAATCAATCTTTTTTTTGTTGTTGTTGTTTACTTTCATGAATAGAGAATTTGAACTGTGAACCTAATTTTGACTGAAGTTATTGCAGAATATATACATAATTGAACGTAAGTCACCTCTCAAATATTAATTTATTTTGAACGATCTTTCTTAAAATGTAACTTTTATGCAGATTTATTCGAAAAAATAATTTTTAATAAAAATGGCCGCCTGCCATATGAAAAAGTGAAACGGCCATCCCGGAACTGTTGATGACAGTCACATGACTTACGCTTTTATTTTAGAGGATTGTAACCCTATATAATATTTGGCAATATTTCACCTGTGGACAGTTAATGGGAAAAATGCTTTAAAAATAATTTATAATTAAGTTTTAAAATATTAAAATGTTATATTACCATCGAAAACACGCATGAGAACATAAATTTTCTAATTCTAAAACATCAAGAAGTGAATCGAATCCACCTTCACAAAAAAGGATTCTAAATATCTTAAAGTCTTTTACAATCTTTTAAAAATCAGCTTGAAAGAGAATTAAATTGTTATTGGTGAAATATAAAGATAAATATTCTATTTGATTATGATATTAAACACATACCCTGTTAGTAACATAAGAAAAAGCCGTTGGATGTTCCTTGTCTATCCTCATTTTCTGTTTAAAGTACTTTTATTAAATTACTGTAAAACAGAACTCATGTCTTTCTGCTAAGTCGTACAATGATATTGGGAAAAAAAAGAAAAGAAATGAAGTATGACTTTTAAATTTTTTCTTCCCGTGGTTGGATATAAATATTAAATTTGCAGATTTATTATTTACAATTATAAACAGATTTTTAGAGTAATTAAAGTCACTAAACGTTGTCATTGGGGCGTATTTAAAATTAATACTTATTTCTATCTAAGAAGATATTTTTAAATGAGCAAATTCGTCTTGAAACAATATTAAAATGTTAATAATTTCATAATGCATCCTTTTGGTTTCAGGCTGGGGCTCTGATGACACAAAATTATTCGGGTTTGGATTTCAAATCGTCGGGCTCGGTGTCCGGAAAAAAAAAAAAAAAAAAAAAAAGAGTCCGAACTCATCTCTATTTTACACATGTGTTGTTAATGGAAGTTTAAATAAAGTTAAAATTATATTGGGAAACATGCATATTAAATGCGTATAACAATGCATATTAAATTACATTCCACTTACTTGCAGTGTCATAATTACACCCATTCATGTAAATTGTTGTTGACAGTACGTTTCTCCATACTTACAGTACGTTTTTCCAACTTAGCTTGAAAAATATTTAGAAATTAAGATTGGGATTTAGATTCCTTCTCGTTCTTTGCCTTTCAAGATCAAGTCGTGTTTTGTATATTCTTATCAGTACTCCACCTGCTGAGTGTAAAATCTCTATACCTTTTTCCAGTGATCTGTCTTCCCACTAATTAGCATGTGTACGGCCTATTTCCGTTTCAGACATTCAGCAATCGATAGCCAGTAATTTGATTTTTTTTTACTTTTAAAGTTGTGAATTTGGTTGATGAGTTGTATGAATAGGATTCCGTTTTTAGCAATTGTTGGATTCTCCACATGCATCAACTGCACTTTTTGGAAGGAAATCACAAGTTGTGTGATTATTCTTTGTCAGTCCCTCTCTCATTATAAAAGGAGAAGAACATATGTGGACAAAGAATTAAAAAGAAAAAAAATACGAATAAGCTGAATTTACGATAGATACAAGTCGATACATCACGTAATGTAATTTATGAAAAATAATATTTTTTTTCGAACTTTTGATGTATTTCTATCTTTATCAAGCAGCCTCTTTGAAACAGTACTACTCTTTGCGTTTCTTTAGATCTCAACTCTCGGCTCACACATGAACATTCAAATACGCGTTCGCACCGGCTCTGATTACATTAGTTTTCACAACAGTTATATTTATTATATTTGTGTGTGTAGCCTTTTTTAATATCTGGAAAATTAAAATTTTTTATCAAAATTTTTACACATGAGACTTGAAATTACTGGAGCTACTTGCAGCTTACCACTCTAGTTACGCCTGCCGTAAAGTATTAATGCAAATTTAGTGTTGTAGAAATCTGCATGGGCACAGGGCTGGCAAGCAACAGAAGCCCGCCCGATGCGTGGGCCAGGCTGATCTCGGATCAATTTTCTTTCATTAAATTCGGGGGCGGGACGGGGTTGCTTTTTTATTTCAGACTCGTGCCGGGCCAGTCTTGGGACATGAGGAGAACAGTGCCACCCAGAGCCCTAACCAGCCAGCAAAGTTACAAGGGGCTTTAAAATTATTTGTTGGGGCTAATTAACATCCAATTATTTTTCCTACCACTTTAATGATACAAAACATAAACAGAAAAAAGAGGTCAAGTCCCCATGTCATAAAATTTTCGATTGCAAAGTTTTAGAAATTTTAAATTTAATATAGATGCTATTATTATTTTAAATATTGTGAAATCTAAAAGGATTCAAGAAGTTGCTGTGTGTGTGTGGAGGGCAGCCAAACCTCTCCCCAATTTAGTTATATCCCTGCTACTACTCCGTAGCAAGTATATTGCCGAAACCATGGAGATTTTCGAGGTATAACTTCAATGCTATAATGAAGTACATTCTTTAAATTTTTGTAACCCCCCCCCCCCTCCCTCAGAGCTTAGTCGTCTGAAAGAAGCACTGGACACATCATTCTAATTTGTTCTTTTCCTTTCATACCTTCGTACTTCACATGCAGTTCTTGAGAGTATTATGGTTAAATAATGTAGTACATCTTTCGTTCAGTTTTAAATTTTTATAAGATAGTTTTGTTTCCATGTGCCCAAATTCTAGGACAAATAAAATATTCTTTTATCTTGATTCAAGTTTAATTGCTTCATTGCATTCTCTACATTGCATAACGAAATATTGTTCCTTTAAACATTTTTAGAAATTTATCGGAAAAAGTTCTGAAAAAGTAGAAATTTGATTAAGAAGCATAAATGTAGCAAAAACACTATGTGCGAACAGCATTTGAAATCTCATGGGTGTATGAAGAGGGGATGGGGGTGGTGGTGGGGTAGGAGAGAGCCAAGTCCGCTATCCTAAATCTTTATAAATAGAAGATTTAAAATATATATATATTAAGAAATATAAATATAAAAACTGTCTGTGATTGTTATTGAACTGATTATTCAATGATTGCAATTTTATTGTAATACTAGCTAACCCGACCGGCGTTGCTCGGGCCTTAGATAATAAATAAAAAGGGAAAAAACGTAAAAGTTTTCGATAAAGGGAAAAGTTTTAAAAAGGGAAAAGTTTTAAAAAGGGAAAAGTTTTTGATATCAAGTCGAATGACCTAACCCTGTTGAAATCAGGCCTATAGAACCCAAGAAAAGAATGCGCTCCCAGATGGTGGAAGATGCCCCCCCTGTAAATTTAACAAATTAATTTTAACATTAACGCGAAATTTAATTTATGGATGAAATCACCCCTCTCTTTAAACTTAACCACTTATTTTGAATAGTAACACAATTTTTAATTTATTGCTAAAGTGAGAACGTAAATTTATGCCGAAAAAGAAGATTAATATTTTTGAAAGGTGGTAGCTCAGGTCTAAGGAAATGTTTAGAAGTTTATAAAGTAGCTGGAGTACCCTAGAACTATGAAGAAAATTGAAAGAGAATCGGATCATTTTTAAAGAAGCTGCATCAAGGGACGAAAGAAGGAGATTAATATTCAAAATTGGTGGTAGCTGAGATCCGAGAAATTTTTTTGTCGTTCAAACAGTAGCTGGAAGCCCTAAGAATTTGTTAGAAAAAAAAAACCTAGCAAATCGGACGATTTTTAAGGGATGGGGTTTGTATTAAGGGGCTCGAAAGGGGCCAACTGATAGTTTTGAGCAGGAACCTAAGACGAAAACATCTTAAAAGGTCCTAGTACGTAGCGCTTTAGATCTTCAAATAGTCGAAATTAAGCATGTATAAATTAATCATTAGAATAAAATATTAAAGAAATACTTAAAAAGGTCCCTAAAGCCCAAATAAAAATATCAGGGTGGTAGCCCGAGGAGAGGAGTTCAGGACTCAACTTTTAAGCTATGCATTGAGATAATGACACCATTAGGGGGTGAAAATGCATGACACACAAAAAGTTCAAGGGCCCCGGAGTTCAGGGTCCTAATTTGAATGTAGAAATGAGGGATTAACAAAATAGAGAAAAGGTATCTAAGACGAAGTAGATCGGATAAAAAGTTTGCAAGTTATTTAAAATTTAGGGCACAAAACCCGGGCGCGAGAGGCCCGGGCCTGGACGGAGAATTTTTTTGTCGTTCATCTGGAAGTCCTAAAAAGTTGTTAAAAAAACTAGTGATGACTTTAAGAGAGCTATAGCAGGGGGCTCAAAAGAGCCAAGGTTTTGAGCCCTACAATGAAGGGTCCGAATGGGAATGTAAATATGAGGGAATAACTAAATGGCAAAAGGGCCCCCAAAACGAAGAAGATCGGATTAAAAGGGGGCAAGTTATTAACAATTTAGGAAACAAAAACTTCAAAGGGGCCCCAGAGGGCCAGGATCTTAACTGGAATGTATGAATGGGGGAAGCTAATTGGAGAAAAAAAGGACTCCCAAAACGAAGAAGATTGGATAAAAGTGGGACAAGTTATTAACAATTTAGGACAAAAATCTTAAAGGAGACCCAGGGGTCCCGGGTCTTAAAAAATTAAAAATCCTTGCCTCAGGTACATCAGGACCCAAATATTTAGACTTCTACTTACGGTAGATTTTGTTAGCCGTCGGCGTCGCACGCACATAGCTTTCTTTTATTTGTATAAATATGTTTGTTATAAAGGTTTGCATTATATTTTTCATTATAAGTGCTAAATATTTTTCATGGCCGAAGTTCTTAACTATTTTTTGTCACACACAAACCCTCTATCGTGCGTGCACCCGATCTTTCAATTACTTCCTGGATTTTTATCCCCCTCGTTACTTTGTTCGGACGAAGAATCGTTGTCAGATGTTCTATGGCCGTAGGTAATACGGTCGTTTCTTCTATTTTGCACACAAAAAAGAAAAAATGACAGGAAGTATCCTGCTATTTTTAGATGGAATGACCACCCAGTGCTTTCAACAGACTTATGACTTTGTCGAAAGGATGCTAAATTGCACTTCTTGAAACTATGTTTTCCCCATCAGCTTGTGAAGAAAAAATCCTTCATGTAATATTTAATTTTGTTCTTTCTGGATCCTTGATGCTTCCATGCTACAGAAGAATTGTCCTTTAGATAGTGCCCCCCCCCCCCCGTCACATAACACAACCTCATACTCACATGCACAAGAACTGCCTCTGAATGCGCAATTCAATAATATATGTGTATTACATTTGTTTGTGTACTGTGCAACCTTTCAAAGATTTGGGTTGGAATATGCAAACTTTGAATTATTGCGTCATAATATTTCCACATGAGTTTAAAATTCTGGGGTGGGCACTGGAGCTGTCTGGGGTGGGCCGTGCCCACCCGGCCCACCCACTAGTTACGCCTATGCGGACCAGTGGGAGCCCCGAATTAACTTGTTCAGTATTGAGGTCCAGATACGTAAAAAAAAAAAAAAAATTCTTTATAGAAACTGAACTTTTTATATTATTATTATTGCTGTTTTTGCGATTGTTGCTTCACTTGTTCAGCCGAATGTTTTTGCTTTTAAGCAAAAAAAAAAAATAATAATTTTTTTTTTTTTTTATGATTTTCCAAGGCAGAGTTTAAAAAAATAAAATAAAATGACTTATTGTTCTTTAAGTCAGGTATTTTACAGAGAACCAATTTGAAGCTTCCTAGTTTATTAACCATCATCTTGTTTAATTAAAATATAGTATATAAAATTTATTTTTTCAAATTGTAATGCAGGTAATAATTTATTAAAAATATGCTGTGAAAAGGAGAATACGATACTAGGTCAGCATTAACATAAGTTTTAATCATTATATCTTATTTATATTCACGCATAATTAAAAAAATATATTAAAATGTCTCAACAAGGGAAGAAAATAAGTAAAAATAGTACTATAAATTTTATCAAAAGAACACTTATCGAGATAATTTATTGTTCCATCTTCAATAATAATGCATTTCCGGAAGTTTAATGTCCACTGTTAATTAGTATGGTTAAAAATATACCTTTGTATGATGTTTAAACATAGACATTTTTATTTATACAATGAAAAAAGTATTATAATATTGGTCTAAGAAAATAATAAAATCCAACAAATAAAAAAGAAAAAAAACCTCAGAGAAAAGCGGTTATATAAAAAGAAGCATGTTCGATCCATGCAGAAATTGGGACCTCTTTAAGACCCCTTTACAAAATTTCACTTAATAAAAGCTCCATTATAAAATTAAATTTAATACAAGAGACATCTCCACAAAATTCATCATAAGGGGACAGATCACCTTTAAAATGGTCAAAAATTCAATCTCAATGTTTTGATGTCAGTAAATAGTGCATTTTATTCTGAGTAGAAAGGTACCAATGTTTTTCAGAGGTGATAATTATTGACGAAGATATAAAGTAAAACGCAATCGTCATTCTTTATTTTTGAATGGAGAGTGAAAACTTTAAATGCATTTAATTCACAGCAATGATTTCCAAACTTGCGCGCACGATTTCTCCAAAAATAATTTAGATAGAACCTCAATTTTTTTCAAACTTATTAATGTTGTAACAATTAACAAAATGAACTAGAATCTTTTAATTTGGTCAATAAATTAAAAAATAATTAACTGTAATTCATCGAAAAGCGCATTCAAAATGCGTTTTTAATTTAATTACAGTTCATTATTTTTTAATTTATTGACCAAATTAAAAGATTCTAGTTCATTTTGTTCATTGTTACAACATTAATAAGTTTGAAAAAAATTGAGGTTCTGTTTAAATTATTTTTGGAGAAATCGTGCGCGCAAGTTTGAAAATCATTGTTGTGAATTAAATGCATTTAAAATTTTCACTCTCCATTCAAAAACAAAGAATGACGATTGCGTTTTACTTTATATCTTCGTCAATAATTATCGCCTCTGAAAAACATTGGTACCTTTTTACTCAGAATAAAATGCACCATTTACTGACATCAAAACCTTGAAATTGAATTTTTGACCATTTTAAAGGTGATCTGTCCCCTACAGCACCTTCACAAATTTTTACTTAATAAAACAAGCTTCACCATAAAATTCCCTTTAATAAAAAAGACTTCTTCACAAAATTCATCGTAATAAAACAGGCACCTTCACAAAATTCTATTACATAAAAACAAAATCTTCATTAATTATTTTTATTTTGCTAGGATGGAAATGTGTAATTTGCAAACAAAATAAGTTCATCAGAAAGAAACACATTAACAGGAAGATTTAAAAATATATATTAAATGCTGGGTGTGGATTAAGTTTGGTTACTAGGTTTGGTAATTCCTTACTAAATTTTAAATTTTATTTTTCACGAAAATGTAATACATTTCAGAGAAAAAACTCATTCAAACATTTCAGAAGATTTACAAAATGGAAACCTAAGATTAAAAAAAAAAAATCCTTTATCGACCTCTGATCATACAGATTATGTTCAAGTGTAAATGTTTCTTCCGTTTTTCAATATTTTATCAAGAAATAAAACCTACTTTTTTGTGTTTTATGAAGGCATTTTAACTTTATACTGAAAGTAAATAAACAAATACAAGACGACTCAATACATATTTGAAATTTCCAGTTTTGGTTATTATTTAATAAATACTAAAAAGTAACTATTTTAAGGCAACAATTGACAGGCGTGCAAAAAACAGCCGTTGCTCCTGTTTATTATAAAATGCACGAAATCTACAAGTGTTCTTATTGAGAAACAAAGAAATCGAATACAGTTTTTTTTTTTTTTTTTTTTTTTTTTTTGAAAAAAGCAAATAATCTTTGAGGCGATTTTCGGCACGCAAAAGGCGAAATAATGTAGTCATAAGACGGCATTGGATTATAACGTCCTTTAATTATCTACGTTAGTCATATGATGTCTGAAAGAAAAATGCCTCCAATTTATCATCATGAATGGCAATAAGGAATTTCTTTTGAAAACAGTGGACTACTAAGTTGTTATAATAAAACTTTAATCATTAGTAGTCTAATAATATAATTCGTTCTTTTTTTTGCGGTAGGGGGGCTATGGGAAGCAAAAAAGGGAAAGACAGGTTACGCCGCCGAAGGCGCACGTGCATCTCCGACGATTCCAGATTCTCGTGAATCCATACGAAAACACCGCCAAAGAGGGCCAGTTTACCCGGTGCACCTCCCAGGCAGTGCTCTTCGGCCGGGGGAGAGACGGGGGCGTGAGCCTCCTGCGCCTCTCAGCCCTTTCCCAAATGAATTGACGACAGAGGTCGTTACGATATGCGATGGAGCTCATACTCAGAGAACACCACCAAACAACACTTGGACAGACGTAGAGAGGATCCGACGGCTTCGTAGGCGGAACCCCATAAGAGGAACCGGGTCCTAAGCCAAAGCCAAACCGCCCCCACGACCCTTACTGTACCGCAACCTCCGAATATCGAGTCCTAGGGAAGGAGGAAACAACTAGTTCATCGGTTGCGGACAGCACTCGTGCGGCAGGAGGAGCTTCTTGCCAACCAGGGACTACGAAAAAATCAGTCCCTGACGCATACACACGTCTTGGTAGGGTTGTACCCCCTAACTGGCTTCGCTTCCGGTGAGCTTCTGCAGCGAAATACGGACGGTCCCCGGTCGACTCCATTTCGGAGGTTCATTCCCATGTAAAAAACAAACGCAAAGCAAATCATATCACTAAAAATGTTAGAAACAACAGAAATTTAGGTTTAGACCCACTACCGGACTCTGAAGGGCATGGAAAGTTCCATCAAGAGCGCTGGAGAAGAGGTCCCGGTCGAGATTAGTAAAGCACGTGCAAGCATGTGCAACAGGAAGTTATTGTTAGAACAGTACTGCTAGTCCCAACCTTGCCAGGCACAGAAAACTCTGGTTACGCATAGACTGGTTTCGACCCAAGGTCCGACTAAGGTCTGGACGCCGTCTTCCGACGAGCCTCCGGCCCGGTTCCTCGTAATCGGCTGGTTGGAGAAGAGGTTCAAACCCCTCCCAGAGAAGGCCATACGAGCCACAGACCTTAGACCTGAGGGCCCTCCGTGGCTCAAACCGCTCTTGGTACGAACGGGCATCTTCCCTTTACAACCGAAATTTGAGGCGGCTCACAACTACTCCAGCTACAGACAGACTCGCAAGGGACGATCGGGAAGGAGGTCATCACTGGGTGCGCCAACCTACACCCACACGTTCCGTCATATCTACGTTCTACCGTCTGCGCGGTGCCGAGGGATGCTGCACACCGCCTCACCCACCGACAGACGTCAGAATAGAACCCGAACGGTCCTTGCCATATGAAGTCCGTCCTCGCTTTCCTCTCTCCTTAGATAATTTTGGAAGCTGTCTTATCCCCGTTAGCTAGCTGTTGACCTCACGTCATCTTTCCTGGGTGGTCGTCCATCAACAACCACCAGGTACGAGGGATTAGCCTACGCGGTGTCCTTTTACCACCCGGCTGCCCCCAAGATCTCAAAGGACAACCTAAAGTCGCAAACCTCCTGCAGCCGAGAACCGGCCCAAAGGAGAGGACGGCCCAGACCTCCGTGGTTTCCCACATCCGGCGACGTCGGCTAATCAAACACCACTTTACCACCCGATCACCAGGTTGGGACTCGTCAACTTACCTGCCGCCAAAAAAAAAGGGAAAGGGTGGACCGCATTACATTCCTAAATCTTTGAAAATGTAAGAATATTGGTCACTTTTGACTAATTTTAACACTTTGGCACCATCTTAATAAAATCCTGATTACTCCCATGGGGGCCCCCTGAAATGGGGGGGAGCTGGGGCAGCTGCCCTGCATGCCCCTGCATTAGTCAGGTCCTGATTATGGCAGTTAAGTCACTTAGTTTAACTTTTTTGAACCGAACAACCCGGAATTAGGCTTTGCCTGTTCACATTACCAAACATTTTAACAGACTTTCCAAACATATTTCTGCGCGTGCGCATAAGTTGTTAAATTTGTAACTGAAGCCTCGGACTATATATACTTTATTATTGTTTTTATTCTTTGCGGCTTGCTAAATAAATAAACGATTGAAAGGATCTTTTGAAAAATTTAATTAAATACTTGTAGAACTCAGCTCGAAATTTAAGAGCAATTTCAAATAAGAAAAATAAGTTCCGAATAAGTTCAGAAAGTTCAGAAATAAGTTCAGAAGGCAGAGTTCCACTCAACTCATAGTTAAGATAGGATCTCAAAGTTAAAAACGTTTCAGAAACTTGCTTAAGGACTTTTGTCTTGGTGGGTGGTTTCGTAAAAGTGGTCAATGCTACACGCTTTTTCTCTCCCAAGAAAAGGAATTTTTTGTTGGTTATTGACCGTTCATTTGTGTTTTATTTAAGCTACCCGTAGGGCTTTTAGGGTTTATTTTGGTTTGCTTTAGTAATAGTTGTTGTGTGTGTGTATTTTATGTATTTTCATTAATTCTTCGTCAAAGTGGCTGGGCTCGTTATCCAAGCTAAAAGTAGCGAATGTGAAGTGCAAATGCAACTGGATTGTCAGATAATTACACGAAATAAATAAACCCGTTAAACTGAATAATCCGTTCTTCTTCAGGAACTCTAAACTTAAAACGAAACTGGCTATAAATGACGGTATTAGTGAAGTTACAATCAATATTTCGCCGGCGCTATAACGCCGGCGCTATTCCCAGTTCCCACTCAAAAGTGTTGAAAGAAGTTGTGGTTGGTCAAATTTCTAACCATCAGGATATCAACATTTTGAAGTTGACCCGCCCGGCTAAATTAATAATCCACACCAAATCTGATTATACGGCTATTCAAGCACTTAATATACATTCTCATCTACATATATTTCTGTTAGAGCAACCTATCGGGTTGAGTGCATATGTACAAAATTTTAACTACATAACATCGATCCACTGGTAGACTGTACAGAAAATGCAGAGGAACTTGGTTCCTTTGATATCACAGATCTTGAAGTGGGAAGAGCCCTCAGGCAAAACTCAATTCCGATACCTACAGTGCTTGTCATCAAGCTTGGCATTTCACAATCCTCGGAGGACAAGTTATGGTGTCAGATTCACAGAATTTCTCTCTTTCTAGATAAACCTTGGCAGTGCGCTAACTGCCACAAATATACACACAACTCGCGCTCCTGCAAAAGTGCTCATATTTGCGTCCAGTTTGCTAATACTCATTAAGATCCTTATATTACCGAATCCCTGATATATGCCAACTGTAAAGGATACCACCTTGCTACTGAGAAGTTACGCATCTACTATAAATATTAGTAGCTCATTTACTTAAATTTAAAAGCGAATTTCATCTGAGCTGCAGTGAGGTCCGGCGCCAGTTCCGAGTGAGTGGAAAAGCTAACAAGACTGAATCATATGCCACGGTCGCTTCGGCAGCTCCGATTCTCCTTCTTTCACCGCCCACCAACGGAATACATAACTAGAGCAGAATTCCGGGATACTGTCCTCCTCATAGCTTTGCGGAAAATATTGCCACGATGCTGCAGACAGTATTGGATTCACAAATCTCTAATTGTCAGAATATGCTCAGTATGGTGACCACGGCGGTCGTTGGTACCATGAAGAAACTGCTGGTTCCTGATGACTCGCCACCCCCACCGGTCCTTTGTGGGAATAACTTTGAAGTTGCTCGTCATCCTCATCTTGTTCGAAAGTCAAAATCGACAGGTTAAAAAAAAAACAGCGGCATCATCTAAGGTGCACAATCCAAGACTAAATATCGACGCTTCACCTTCTGATGTCTAGGTTCCTGATGCACAGGACAGTTTTGCCCAACAGTTTGCTTCGTCCATGTATCCTCCCTTAGCTTGAATGAGGTAGGCCGTTTTTCTAATTTTCTTTCTGTTTTTTATCTTTGTTCCCTCGCGTTATTGTTTCAGGTTTTCTTTTCTGCTTTGCGCTTTCGGGCCGGTGTCTCTTTTTGTAATCTTTTATTTTTAAGATAATTTTTTTTTTCGGTTTTGTGTTCTATTTATGGGTTTCAAAATTGTTCATTTGAATTGCCGAGGTGTTCATGCCAACGGCCACTAGTTATGTTCCCAGTATTTTAGTGATTGCAATTATTATTACACCGCTATTTTATTATTATTACACACGCTATTTTATTATTATTATTACACCGCTAACCAGGCCCCTACCTGGCAGGCGGAGTGCCTAGCTTAACCGGTTGTGTACCTGGTTACGGGCGAAATTCGCCTGATCGCCATATGGCAGTGATTCTTCTGACTAGCACCTTTACCGTCACAGCTGCAGAAAATGTGAATTACTCTATTGAATTGCTTTAGATCACTGTGTTGGCTGGTTTTAGATTGCTATTAACTATGCTGAATTGGCACGGCACAACACAGCGATTTACATCATTATGCTTGGTGGGCTTAAAGTGGATGTTTTGGGGGGAAATGGACGGTGCATACTTAGCTTGGGAAATGATTAAATGGGAGAGGAGAGAAACAAAAAGGGTGCCGCTAATGTTAAGTCGCACATGGGATATATGAATTTTCCGCCGAAATTCGAGACAGACTTTGCCGTTGCAGAAGGAGATGAGACACTGCTTTTTTACTCAATCTCACTGGGTAAAAACTGGCTCCGCAAGCTGTCCCATTTGAGCGGGCCGGTGGCTCGTGCAGCTTTCGCCTTAATGCATCTAATAAAGAGGTAGGGATAGGAAAAACTACTTTTTTATTGTAGCGAACTACAACTACTTTATCGAAAATGCAGTTAACTACAACTACAACTACTTGTTTTAAAAAGTAGCGACTACAAACTACTTTTCAAAAGTAGTCACTACTTCGCTACTTTCAGATTTTTCCAAAGGTCCAATTTACACTCGAAATGGAAGACACAGATTAAAAAATACAGTGACTCTTCGTTATATATTGCGTTTGCTGGAATGCAATTAAAAAAGTGCGACATATAACCGAGATCATTAAACAATTTATAAAGATAGCATACAAGAAAATGTTTTGTGTCTGTTTCCAAAATGTCAGTTTATACACACATTATAAATTTCGTAGCAAAATTAAGAAAGATATTATAATCTAGAAAATCAAAGAAAAACAACTAAATGCAAACAGTAAATAAATCTGTAAATAAAACAATTCCGAATAATAAGAAATTTGGCGTTAAAATATGAAGACTTAATAACGGGTAAATAGACGTGTTGCCAGCAACAATATTTATTGCTTACTTGATTTTTTTCAAAAAGTGTCAATGGGGAAATGGACTTCATGCGATGCGTTGCTATTTACTGCAGCTGAGATTCGTAAATTTTTGAGCAGAACAAACTTTGCACAAAAAAAGAAAGTTTTGA
This sequence comes from Maratus michaelseni, assembly GCA_963931845.1. Taxonomy (NCBI): domain Eukaryota; kingdom Metazoa; phylum Arthropoda; class Arachnida; order Araneae; family Salticidae; genus Maratus; species Maratus michaelseni. Next base: position 233,148,772 of record OZ007599.1, read on the forward strand.
CCACGTGATTTGAAGAATGGCACATTTTTTTTTTCTCTTGAAGTAGCGGTAAAAGTAGCGTCGGTTCTCGCTACAAACTACTGATTTTTTGTATCGCGCTACTCGCTACACTACAAACTACTGTAAAATGTAGGGACTACTGTAGTTTCACTACTTGTAGCGCGCTACTTCCGACCCCTGTAAAGAGGTGTTGTCAAAAAAGGGGGAACATCACTCTTGCACAGAACTTGTACGAGTTGCATGGACAACTGGTCCAACCAACCATTCGCGCTGAAAATCGTGAGGGATGAACCTATGAAAAAATATTGGGTTAGTACATGTGTTAGTTATGTGTTGGGACACTTGCTAAATTAACTATCTAAATTAAGAATATTTAAATTACTTAGATAAAAGTACTCTGCATAAAAAGAGAAAATAATAAAAGTAAGATATTACTAGGTCATCTACTGAGAAAAAAATGGTTCTTTTAGGAGGAGAGGTTACTATGTCAAGCACATTATTTTAAGTACTATAAAGAAAAACATATAACTAATCTTGAGTACAAACATGCTTACGCATTTGCACTCGAGCTGGCATGGGTGCTTTCATTCTAACCTTCTTGTATACCTTCATACTATCATGCATACTATCCGGCGTACATGTAAGCTTGCTTGCTATCTGATGCACTCGTACCATAACATGTCATTTAATTAATTGGCCTAGTAGGGCTAGTAATTTGAGAATAACAAAAGTCGCTGGGACCCAAGTCCTGCTAGTGGACTAAAAGCCATGGAACGCGGACTAAATCGGGAAGTGAATTCGGTCCGCGCACGGCATCTGCAAAGAAGGGATGGCTGAGAAACTAACTACCAACTGGAAAGAGAAAAAAAACCCGGGATGGACTAAATGCTAAGAGAATAACAGTGTAAGAATAAAAATAAACTGAGGGGGACCAGGTCCTGGGGGCTCCTGCGAAGTATCTACGAAGGACTATTTGAAAGAGTAAGTACTGGATCTCCTTGGCGAACCCTGCTCTTTGGAGCAGCAGGCCGTATTTCCTTTCATTTCTCCGCCCCTGGCTTCACGTTGTTCACCTTGGAAAGTCGAAAGATATTGACAACCTGAGAGGGACTGCTCATACGAGGAGAGCAAATGTCCCTCCTGGTACCTTTTATTGAGGTCTTAAAAAATACAATTTCCAGCTGGAGCTGAACTCGCCGGTAAATGCGACAGAGGGCGGGTTGGAAAATAATAATTAAGTAAGAGAACAAACTATGGGATTTGGCCAAAAACACCAAGAATGTAGTAGACCATATCTGCCGGGGCCGGAGCCCGAACATGACAACGTGCTGGAATAAATAAGATTGTGTGTGCGCGCTTGAGACCAGCTCCCACGCCACAGGGGTGCTGTGGTACCACCAGAGCAAGCTCTACTCGCGACAAGGGGCGGTACCACTCGGTGTAGTAAACTGAGACAGGCTAAAACCAGACAACTAATTTGTTAGATTGGATAAGTGTAGAAGATAATAGTGTATTCGTTTGATTTTGGTGATAAGTATGAGGCGTATTAGAATGGTGTGTAACCATTCCTTTGGTAGAGTGGCTGGCCGTTTAATATGCCAATTTTCCGTGAGTGGACAGTTATAGTACAGGTGGCTAGGTGCGCCCACCTCACCACACTCGAATCTGTTGGTTCTGGAAATCGTGAATTTGTGCAGGTAGGACTTGAATGGGCCGTGTCCGGTTAGGAAGCTTGTTATGTGGGGTGTGAGGTAGTACATAAAGTCGAAAGATAGATAGCGGTGGACTGTTGCGTAATCCGCGTACTAGGGACCGTGGCGCCCATACGCAGCAGGTCGTGGAGACCCTTTTCGGCAACCACTCCTTGCTTAATGTGTTACGCCCTGCCTTAGAAGTGATGAAGCGATGTAGGAGTTAGATGGGGCTGTGTAAAAAAGAGGAAACTGTAGCAAATGTGGGCCTCTTTGCCCCCGTCGGTCCAGTCCATCCCTACCTTGCCCATGGGCTTGGTGCGGGTTCAAGCCAGGTATTCCGCAGCACCAGCGACTGGCTTACTGCTGATCGTGTTTTGGTTGCCTCTTGGGTCTCATCAGTACAACTTGTAGCTAAAAGCAATAGTTACATTGGAATCTTAGCTGGAGCCAATGGACTATGGTAAAACAGGAATTAAAAACACTCAAAAGAGAAAAAAATTAAAAAACAAGTTAAGGGGGAAGCTACCTTTCATTTACCTGTGCCAATAAGACAAAAATGAGTGAAGTATACTGCTAAAAGAACTAAGACCTGTGCATGCGACAGTGGCTACAATAGAAGTTGATGCAACATGCAATTCATAAAGTTAATGCTACAGCACATGGGTATAATAATTAGAATAATTACGGGTGGATAATTATTATAAACTATACTAATGGGGAGTACGACTACTATAATTTGTATAAAAGTAATAAATACAATTATGAATGGTGACTTAATGCTAAAATAAAAAATAAACTCTATAAAATGCTAAATTATATTATATTATGCATATAGCATGCAGTATAAAATTTTTCTGCTGCTGCTTTGTATTGTTAAATAATACTAAGTTTTCCTTTCTTTTACTTTGTCATAGTTGGCTTGTTGTATTATCATCCTTTGGTAGTGGCAAAAGTTCGTCACTCTTATTTGGAAGTTTAGTCACTTATCATGTTTTGGTTGTCGCTAGAAATTTTTTTTCTCACATATTTTGGTTAGGTATTGACTTTCTCTTATGGTTATAGTTGTCACGAATTACGGTAATAATTGTTACACATCTTGATATTGGTTGTTACTATCGAGGATAGTTATCATATTCATGAGAGGGTTTTCACATTAGTGGTTTGTTGTTATCCTGGTGGGCTATAGGATAGGGTGGAGCCTGTTGATTGGCCTTTAGTTCATTTGTTTTTTAAGGTGTCATCATTATAATGTAGTATTGTTACTTCTATTTGTTGATATTAATCATTTTATTGTTACTATCAGTTCATCCTTTTATGATGTCTGTTATCACTTCATTTGCATAGATTCATTATATACTTCGTGAATAGGCTCGATGGTCATCAGTTCATCTTTAAAAGACTGCCATTCTGCAATAACGCTAATAAACGAATTTTTTGACGCACCCAGATGCTAGCTTTTAATATTTTTTAATTATTTTGTGCAATTTGTGCTTTTTATATATTTTATAATTTTGTTCGTTAGTAAAAGGAAAGTTCTTTTAATTAAAAAAAATAATTTCGCTTGCGCTGCTTGTTGCTGGAGAGTGTTGCCTTACATGGCGGGAGGAAAGGGCTTGTATTGTTAAATCTTGGATTTGCCTCGAGTCAATGTGATATAAGGTCTATGTTGTCAATTAGCCATCTGATCGCTACTTTGCTTAATAATTGTTACACATCTTGATATTGATTGTTATTATCGAGGGTAGTTATCATATTCATGAGATGGTTTTCACATTAATGGTTTGTTGTTATCCTGGTGGGCTATAGGATAGGGTGGGGCCTGTTTATTGGCCTTTAGTTCGTCTATTTTTTAAGGTGTCTGTTATCACTATTATGTAGCATTGTTACTTCTATTTGTTGACATTGATCATTTCACAGTGGCTATCAGTTCATCCTTTTATGATGGCTGTTATCACTTCATTTGCATAGATTCATTATATACTTCGTGAATAGGCTCGATGGCCATCAGTTCACCTTTAAAAGACTACCAATCTGCAATAGCGCTAATAAACGATTTTTTTGACGTACCCAGATGCTAGCTTTTTGTATTTTTTAATTATTTTGTGCATTTTGTGCTTTTAATATATTTTATAATTTTTTTCGGTAGTAAAAGGAAAGTTCTTTTAATGCTTTTTTTAAAAATCATTTCGCTTGCGCTGCTTGTTGCTGGAGAGTGTTGCCTTACATGGCGGGAGGAAAGGGCTTGTATTGTTAAATCTTGGATTTGCCTCGAGTCAATGAGATATAAGGTCTATGTTGTCAATTAGCCATCTGATCACTACTTTGCCTTTCGTTTGCATGTGTTTGTTTGGAGCTTACTGTTTATGCCAAAGTTGCTCGTTTTTTGCTGTTATGTCGACCAGATGGTGTGCTTGCATGAGTGGGAAGACTGTGAGATAGTATTTGGGTGTTTCCAGCGACTCGCACTCACACTTCAGTATTTCCTTCAGTACGAATTTGTACTGGTATGCGGAGAACGCGTCGTGTTCTGTGTAGATTTTTGAAAGTAATTTGCAGCTTATTATTCTGTGTCTGTCAGCTTTATTGAAGTATCTGTGTGTCAGCCTGACTGTGTCCCCATAGTCCCACTCAAACTGCCATTGTTTAATTGTGAGCTCTTTGAGAGTTCTCTTTAGATTTGTTATTGGTTTCTCTATGTAATAGGTGATTGCATGATATGGGTTTAGTGCTGCGTGTTTGGCCAATTCGTCTGCATCTTCGTTTCTTTGGATGCCTACGTGGGCCTTGATCCAGCTAACTTTAAATTTATTGTTTTAATTTTTTACTCTTTGTTGTATTGTGTATCTTATTTCAGATAAGTTAAAGCGATTGCTTAATGCTTGTATTGCTGACTTGAAGCCCAAGCGTACGCTATGTTCTTGGCCTGTAGTATTATACCATTATACCGCTTTTAATATGACCAGCAGTTCGGCTTTAAAAACGCAGTGCACTTTCTTAGTGGCACTGACCATGTCTTGATTTTTTTTGTTCGTTTTTGTATGTTACGAAAGCCGAGCCCGTAGCACCTGATTCCAATTTCGACCCGCCTGCATATATTGCTATGTCTTTTACGTTGTGTCCTATCGTTGGTTCTACTGTTTCTGCTGAGTGGTTTTGACAAATGTTGAATTTTGACATAGTTCGTGTCATGGATTGTTTACTGTTTTGAGTAATCTTGAGATCGTGCCATAAGCTGCTTTGTATTTTACTTGCAGGTGAATTGGAATCAGGTCTGAAAGAACCAGGAGTGCCACTGTTGGAGTTGTTCTGTAAGCCCTGACTATGGCCAGTGCAAAATGCCTTTGACAGCTGAAACAGACTTTCGTCAGCGTTTTTTACTACTGTAGTCCTATACAAAAATTTTATTGTTGTAACCCCATCCCTTCGAGACTATATGACCTAGCATACAAAATGATTTGCGTATTCTTGAAGTTTCTTGTTGGCAGTGTAGGAGCCAGTTTAGATATTTTGTATGATGACGCTTAAGTATTAATTCGCTCTTTTGTCTCTAACTTTTTGCCATTAAATTCTATGACCTCTATGTTGTTTGAGTTTTCGGTCGGGAGGTTCTTTGTGTGACCGCTGTTTGCAGTCCACAGCGCCATCTGCGCAAGCACTGCAGCAGCGCCATCTGCTTGATCGCGGTCGACCTCTACCCAATGGTATCGGTGTCTTGCACGTTCGCGTTCACCTGCTGTGTCGTCTTTCGTCCATAGCCGTTCAACGCTTCGTCCGTATGCAAAGCCCTGATTTTTTCATGGAGGGCTCTTTGAAGCTTATAAAGCGAAATAAACTTGAGTCATGAAAAACACAATACTCAATTGAATCAAATTCACCTCTGTATTATATAATTGTTTAAAAACAACACAAAATGTCACAAAAACATATATGCATCATTTATTAAAAACTTTTACTTTAGGTGTTTTAAAAATATATAAAACTGCATTTCACATTAAAAACCTAGCGCTTTCGAGCCGTCCTGGCTCATCATCAGGGTTAAAACATCACCACGCAGATACACACAAAAAACACAACTCAACAACTTGTGTTTTTTGTGTGTATCTGCGTGGTGATGTTTTAACCCTGATGATGAGCCAGGACGGCTCGAAAGGGCTAGGTTTTTAATGTGAAATGCAGTTTTGTATATTTTTAAAACACCTAAAGTAAAAGTTTTTAATAAATGATGCATATATGTTTTTGTGACATTTTGTGTTGTTTTTAAACGCTTATAAAGCGGTATTACAAATGTCTCAATGTACTTGGTACTTATGTGGAAAAATAAAGTTATGTTTTATCTTTAATGTCTCATTACATTTTTTGTCTTTCATACACACCTCCGTCCACAGTCGCCAGGGGAAACTTATTTTCCGACTGCCCCTCGTATAAATATTTTATATTTTATTGATATTTCTAATTGTTTAACAATCATGGCTGCTCGCGACCTACGTTATACACAGCCGGTGGATAACGTTTAAAACGTCACATGGCATGGATAATTTTTACACGGCGATTGGTGTAAAGCGGCGAGCCCATCGTTTTGCACCAATCGCCGTGTAAAAATGATCCACTTCATGTGACGCTTGAAACGTCACCGGCCATGTATACATAAGATGCGGGCTGCTTGAGTACCTCCGATAATTTTGAATTGCTACGTTATTGGGCAAAAACCGACGCTAACGAAAAAGAAAGGCTGTCGCGGTGCTTTACGCGTATCTTTTTTTACAGACCGCGGGAGTCATGTGATGCTCGATTCCACCAATGCAGGTGTACGAAAAGAGCATCACGTCACTCTAGCGGTCTGTAAAAAAAGATAAGTGCAATGCACCGCGGTAGCCTGTCCTGTCTTTTTCATTAGCCTCGGCAAAAACGATTTGATGCTACATCATGAGGATGCGCCAGCAAATCTTGTCTTAGAAATGTCATGGTTTTGAGCAAAAAATATTAGATGTTTAATAAGGAATCCGCCTTTTTTCGAGTAGAGAAATACTTGTTTGTTTTTAAAATGAAAGAAAGTTTTTTTCAAAGTATTTTCTATTAGAAACTACAACATTCACTCATCTGTCAGGTAACAAACGGATCCCGCAATGGAAGAAATCCGGTTGCTTTGAAGTAATCCACTCATTAAGCCAATTTTTGATTTCTGCATAAAAACGGAACCATTCTCGAGAAGCACTCCATATGGAGAAAAATTAATGTTTTTTTTGAAGGAGCAACTCCTGGTGAACGCAGAAGGAGGGGGTAACACATCTCATCCAAGTGTTTCCAGATCTAGACTCTAGAGTTTCCTTGACTAGTCTTACAACATGTCTGATTCCGCTGTCATAGGGGAAAACAAATTTATCGCGTCTTTCGGTATATTTTCGACGTTTCCACTTCAATGCTTTGTTAAAATTAATGAACTATTTATTGTCACATTCACAATTGATTATCCGACGTTATTGTAATAGTTCATTCTTTATTGTAGAAAACGCCCTTTTGGTTCCTCTAGATACGCAACATAAACTCATTGCCCCAGACGTTCTATTTCGGCATTGATAGATCTGGTTTAACTGGGTGCACTCATGACTTCAGTCGTTTAGAATTGTCGTCATGAATTTGTTTTTCACATCCTGTAAGAATTTGATGCAAAAATCCTTTTACTCTTTGTCGTTGAAACATCAATTCACATATAGGATTTTTGATATTCCACGTCTTTTCCTCTCAATTCATGTAAGATATAATTTCCTTATTTTTGAACCATGCCCATTACATATAGGACAACATTTAACGAAGCAGCTTATTCCGATTGAGTTTGACATTAACTCTTCTGAAGGACAAGAGTCGTATTTATACACCTAATACTTTTAGTGCTACCCATTTTCTTTACAGTTCTTTAAGTTTTGAATTTTGAGGGCATTTTACTTTGGACAGACCCTGTAAAAAAAAATCTCATTTAGAGAAAGTCATAGAAATTAAATAATAAGAGTAACTAAACAAGTATTATTACACCATTATTTTCAGTGGAGAATTGAGAAATTATTTCAGAACCAAATGGTGCTTTTAAACTTTTCTATAGTAAATAGCGCTTAAATATCAAGATTTTTTTTTTTTTTTTTTTTTTTACACTCAAGTTATTGTATAAATATGCTTTAGTAACTTTCCTACGAAGTTTCCACAGTTGTTTTCTGGAAAAAGACAGTAAATTTTATGCATTGTAAATATGTTTACAGCTTTTTATTATGCAGATAAGATTTTTACTATAATAGTGATATATTTTATTGTAATTAAAATGGTTATCTAAAATATGACTAGCAGAGAATTTAAAGAATCCCCACTTCATTTTTTTTAAACATTAATAATACAGCTTGTTTCGAAAATTATGTAAACGATTTCAAACCATTTTACTTTATTTATAAAAATTGTCAAACTAAGATATAATTTCACACATAATGCAGTGTTACAGTTCAAGTTTAAGTTGCAGTGGTTATTGTAAAGTTGTCAGAACGCTTCGTTATTCTGCACATGTCGTTTCAGCATGATTTTTCTGTGGGAATATATAAAAACATTCTTTACAAACTACCTCTTACCTAAGATGTGCGTGAATTGCAAGATCATATTAGTGCTGTAGTGCTAAATATTGGTGAGTGAAAATGCAGAAACCTACATGGAGTTGAGTGTGCAGAATAATGAAGGGTGCTTACAATTGAGCATTTAGGTATACTTTAGGATAATTACTGCCGTTTGAACTTGGTCTGTTGCATTAATATGTGTGAAATTATATCTTATTTAGGCGATTTTTGCATAAAATATAATAAGTTGGAATCGTTCAAATAATTTTGAAGCGCGCTGTGTATATTTAATTTAATGCCTAAGGGAGGCCACTCGGCTTGGCAAGCCATGCCGTTGAGCGTATAGCCTCCCCCGGAAAGCTCTCCGGCACGCAGGGATTATATATATATATTTAAATATCGAACTTATGGTTTTAAAAGATTAAACCTGAATCAATGAAATAAAACGCGCTGTATATTTTAATAGCTTTTTTAAATATCGATCTTATGATTTAAAAATGCTAAACCTGAGTAAATTCTATTTTTTTTTATTTGTAATTTCTTAAACCAAAATATAAATTAATGGCTTAAACTTCAACATGATTTAAAAAAGATAACAGTAACAAGAAGGTGAGAGACATTTCATAAGGAAATGTTGCAAAATAGCATGCGTTAAAATAAATAATGAAAGGTGAAAAAATTCTTCTGAAAATGCATTAAGATATTATCGAATAACGAAATCTGATTCTGTCAGGACTTTTCATCAATGTGCAAGGTTTTTGCGGGAAACAGGCGTTGAAAGATAAACAGTTAAAGGCTAAACACGTCACAGTTTAAAGGACAGAACTTAATTATGTCAATTTCTAAAAGTGAAATTTGAGATAAACGCATTCTAAAAAAAAGCACAAACATAGATAATTCTTCTAATCATAAAATAAAGAGTAAACAAGGACAAACAAATATATTTTTAGCAATATGCCATAAACAGTGGTTGCCGCTTAATGTGATCATCGTTAATGTTTTCATTCGCATAATGTTATCAAAATCCCGAAGAACAGTTGGTTCAACCGTTTTTTTTGTTATCATTGTCTTCCACTGCTGTCAACTTTCTGGCTTTTACTAAGTCAGATAAATATAATTTGAACAAGAAAAAATATTTAATGAAGTGTTTCTTGTTTATATGTGGTTACTAATTAACTTCTTTTATTTAATAAAATTTCTGATTTGAATTAAACAAACGGAAGTTTGGCAGCTATGCATTTTGTAATACATATACTATAAGATCATTATTTCATCAATCTTAATAAGAGCACCTGTCAATTTAATGTGTTTGCAAACAAATATGAATTAAAAAATGTTTCAGAAAGGAATCAGTGTGGATTTGAGGAGAGCCTTAATTGCAAAATTTCTGTCCTTAAATCAGACGATTTACTGTTTACAAAAACAGTGGTATATCTGCGGCCCGCATGCTGGACACAACTGGTCTACATGGTCTATCTCTATACCATCGATTTGCTACCAAGATAGGGCACTATCATTTAATGCCTAAATCATAGTAATAGTAATAGTAATAGTAATAGTAATAGTAACGCGATGGCGATTGCAGCGCCACTAGTGACAAGGGGCAGAAACTACTCATTTACGGAATATTTATATTATTGACCAGTATTGTCAGTGGTCTACTATTTTTAAATTCAGTTTTCTTGATTGCCACCAGTTTTTTGAGAAAGTAAAATTCGCCTTATCTAATGGCAGATTAAATAAGGTGAAAACAAAGCGAATTATTCCATTAAAAAAAATCTGTTGGTTGGTTGATTTTATGACGACTGATTATCTACGCGAGGGATATAGGCCTTAGGGGGAGTGCCCTCCGTAGGGTCTTTCTGAAGGATCCTAACCCGTATTTACGGTAAGGTTAGAAGAAAACCACGGAAAACTCCGAACGGTTAGGTCTACGAGAGTGACAGGGGTTTGAACCCAGCACCTCCCGTCTACCAGCTTTGAGAGCAGAACCTCTCAGCCACTGGTGGGGCTTAAAATAATCGGTGCCAATCAAGCAATCTCAATTTTACAAAAGTAGCGCATTGGCAACACTGCTATTGAGCATGCACCTTAATATGATCTATCTTTTTTTAAATGTTATATGCTTATGTTTACATCAAAAGCTTTTGTGTGTATATGTGGATGTGTATAAATAATGAGTTAACAATATTAGTGCAAATAATAATAATAATAATAAGTTAAAAAATTGTCTTTAATTTTAACAATCATAATCGGAATTAAAACACACATAAAGCAATGACATACTACAAAACATACAAAGTAATGTATTTGACAATTCCCAAGATGTTGGATCCTAAGAATGTTCGGCTATTTTTTCGACTATTGATGCTAATTCCTGAAATTGGGTTTTCAAATTGTTAGACATCATCTTTCACTTTATTAAACGGTGAAGTTTTGTTACAGTATTCTGGAAGTGTTGGAAAGTGTTTTGTAATCTATGCTGGACGCATTAGTTTTCGCTCTTGTTAATGTGAATAAAGCACAGTTTTGAGTAATATTTTAAGGAGGAAATGGCTATCTACATGTTGGGTTCAAGAAAAAATATTGAATTACCTTGATGAATAAGTGATATTTATGGTTTTCTTAAGTATTCTTTTTTAACATTTTCCAACAAAGTTGAAAAGTGTTTATGAATTCGGTTTGTCTGTCTGCCTGTCTGGCCACCTATACTTACTCTAACGTACTCGGATTACCATGCAATTTTTATATGTTTTTGAAGTTTACTATAGAATGTTCGGTATTGAAAATGAAGTGTGTAGCATTTATTGTTCATTTACAGAGAAACATAAAATAACTCCATGCTTCATGAGGAAAAACTTTTTGTGGTGCATTTTATTCATGTTACGATATTTCAGTCATAATGAAATTAATATACAGGGGGGTTATAATATAAGTATCTCTATTTGGAGCTGTCTGTAGATTGAAGGAATAACCGGAATGAAACTAAAATCGGTATACTTACTATTCGAGAAGGGGGAAGAAGAATGGAACAATAAAAAAAAAATTGCAATAATCGGCAACAGATGGCACTTTTAAGTGTGACATGTAATGTGTAATAGTATGCACCATGGAGGTGTCGCAAACCTCAATGACTTTACCGCATATCACCTCTGGTGATTTCCGAGCGTCAACTTTAAATTTCTTACATCGCATTAATCGCTTTTAGTGGTGTTATTCCATGGATTAATAATTTGGTTTGATGGACCACTCGAGACGACAGCCATGCCGCTATAGGTCTCAAAGCCCCCCCCCCCCCCCCTTCAAACTTCAAACCGCATATCACAACATGTGCAAAACATCACTCCTGATGCTTTACATTCTGCATTTGAGCACCGCCTGGATTGTGTCCTTCAGTACAATGGCCATGTGGAACCTGAGTATGATTGGCACGGCCAAGCGAAAGCGTAATCACATTCACTGTGACATTTTCCAATAAATTAGGTATGCCATCCGGTTTTACGCCTTAATGCTATGTTCCTGTATTACACATTACATTTCACACTCAATAGTGTCATCTGTCGGTGATTATTGCAATTTTTTTTTTATTATTGTTTCATTCTTCTTCCCCCATCTCGAATAGTAAGTGTACCGATTTTGGTTTCATTCGGGTTATTCCTTCAAACTACAGACAGCTCCAAACAAAGATACTTATATTATAACTACCCGGTACATCACTGAGATGGACTACGATATGCTTTATCGAGAGTGTAGAAAGTGTTGCATTTATAGTACGCTTACAGAGACGCATAAAAATATTTAATTACATTATGCTCGATGGGGAAAATCGTCTGTGGTGCATTTTAATGATGTTATGATACTTCAAACATAATGAAATTAAAAATAATCAATGAGTTGCACTATAACATGTTTTTTTTTATAGATTTAGAAGTGCGTAGCACTTATCGTTCATTTACTTTACAGACACACAAAATAATTTGGTTAAAGTTAATTTGGTAAAGTTAATCAGGCTCTGCTAGACACAACAGTTGAAGGAAACGGGCGAAAAGTATTGCATATTGGCAAATGGGAATGAAAAACAAAAGTGAACGGCAATGCTAACCATTTTTTCAGACGGAAAGAAACTGCCACCTAATGTTATTTTTAGTAGAAAATGTGTACCAAAACTACGAAATTTCTTTGTGTCATAATTATTGTCGCAGAAAAACGAGATTGGATAGACAATGATTTAGTTGTGGACCGAATGAACTGTGTCTGGAGACATCGTGCTATTGCTCTACGAGCTTGCTCAACGTGCTTATGCTGGGACACGTGAGAAAAGTAGTCATTGGGGGCCACCGTAATACTTACCCATCATGGATATGTATAATATAAAATATGAAAATGAAACATGTGTAAACTATTTATAAAATGCATTGCAATTCGAATAAAATCGTGGCTTGATGACGTCATAAACTTTAAATGCTCTCTATTACTCGTTGCGTAAAAGAAACATCCTTATAACTCCAAAATTGATAATCATATTAACTAACGGTTTACTGCATCGGATTAAGCGTCTCATTTCCAATTAAAATATATCTTTGAATTGAAATTTGAATGAAATACAGGGTCATGAAAAATCGAAGAGTGTGGAAAATAGGATTACAAATATCTCGGCAACTCATTATCCGATCAACTTCATTCTTTATGAAAAATTTATGTTTTTTTATTGTCTTTTATATTCACTCCTTAAAATAAACAATTTCGAAATTTTTTATTTACCTTTTATCAAAACGAATATTTCGAGAGTCCGAAAAAAATAGTTCCGGATAATCGAAGTTACTGAAATTCAATAAGCTTCTTCCCATTGTTACATACTAAGTACATACCAAATTTCTATCTCAATTTGTTCGCGAGATAGAGCGTTTACAGACACACACAGACAGATGACAATTTTTTTTTTCTAAAAATATGTTTTTCGGAATCTCTAGTGTCTGAAACATGTAAATCCGTCATTTTTTTTTTTTTTTTTTTCAAAACGGTTACAAGACTTACCCTATACTACGTATGATGGGTAAGTAAAATGACTTTGTTCTCAAATGAAATATCAAGCTACAGTACAGTATTTGCCTTACAAAAATAAATAAATAAATAAAAGAAAGCACAAAAATATTGAAATAAACTCGAAAATACATTAAATGTAAAAGGGGAAAAAAAAATAAAATCATATTATTTTAAATAGATGTTACGAACTAAAAAAAAAAATTAAGTTAAGGATATCATTTAAAGATAAGCAAAAGTTTTCACGCTATGAAGATTTATGTATAAGAAAGATCGAAGCTCTTCAAATACCCATTTGCGGTTCATATTACTGTATATTCAAAGCACAGAGGAATTGTGTAAAAGAAAAAGAAAGAAAATATTGAAAATATATTTCCTAAATTAAAACTATTTTAATCGCGTTTGTTTTTAAAGTTTCAAAATTTTAGCCCTAGACCGTTAAAATGAACCCCTTTTTCCCACATACACGTATCATTGAATGCACCACTGATACTTCTTGTAATTTTTTTTATTTGTTTGATCTAAATTGTTTGTTTATTATAATGGCCAACAGATGGCAGCATTAGATTTTCACAAGTTTGTATTTTGCGTGGAAAAAAAAAAAATATATATATCACAGATTATGATTAGCTCAGTTGAAAAAAAAAGGATATTAATTAATCTCCTGTAAATTTATTTTGCAATTAATTTCCTGCGCAAGGATTAATTCGAAGGAATGATTTACTGGGGGTTTTCAAGTTTTCATATTTAGTAGTGTAGTATACACACACATGTGTGTATTATGGGTATGGGTATAATTAAGCTTATGAATTAATAAATACTTTATACCAGATTTAAACAGTTGCTTTTCTTGATGCACTAGAAAAGCGTATTTCGAAGTAGTACTGTATATCCTACCTCATCGAGAGTATATCCTCTTCAGATCTATTCTAAACTGTCATTAAAATATATTACATTTATTACAAAAATTTCTATATTTAAGGCTGTTCTAAAATTCAAACACGTAAGGCCAGATTAAGACTCATTTAGACCCTAAGTACGAATAATTTTGGTGTCCCCATATACAGGCGATTCAAAAGCTAAACAATAATAAATTTAATTTTCGAAGAAAATAAAAAAAAATTACAACAGGACAGATAATAATGCTCATATTTGCATACTTGCATTTCATTTAAATCTTAAAAAAGTTCATTTTTTACTTTTCTTAAGTAATATATATTGTTTAGTAAGTTAACTAATTACAACAGTGAAATAAGGAGAAAGAAAAATCATACGTCCCGTATAGATTATGACAGAGTTCTCAATATCATCAGCACACGAGTTCCATTACGAATTTTATAAGTGCCTCTCCTTACAGATTTATTTAGAAATCAAATGATAACTTATTTTACAACAGGAAAATATTACCATAGCAAAAACTTAATATAATTTAAGAATTATAACTGTTGTTGACGCATATTTGAAAAGAGAACATGCAGTTATCTACTTGAATAACATATCCACATAACGTTGTAATCCCATTAAATTTATAAAAATGGGAGAAGGAATGAATGAAAACACTGAAAGGTATGTGGAAAGTTAAAATTAATTTCAATTGAATATAAATGTTAGAACTAAAGTTTAGAATTAATAACATAATCTTTAATAGTTATTAAAAAATATATATATATAATAAAGTAACATTCTTTAATAAGTAATATGCTGATGTTTATTTCAACAACATATTCAAAATTCGTTTAATTTCGAATAAAATTACAAAATATGATCATGAAAGAGTAAATAGGTAGAACAGTCGATTACTAAACCGATTTTACAATTACTTTTCAAATACAATACTAAACTTTACTTGAGTTACAAAATCTTTTACTTAAATGGTTCTCAACGAAAATTAAGTTTCAGGCGATAAGGTTTCAGAATTTTTTTTATGTGGAATTGTAAAAGTACAATAAATTCTATAGTTATTTTAATATATATTACAGCACAGGCTATTGTATATTTCAATAATACACTTAACTTTCATAGCTATCCTAATAACGTTACTTATGTTATATCGTGGTTTGATTTAATTTGAAGGAGGGTTTCTTTGAGACCTATAAGCTACAAGGATGTTGTCTCGAATGAACCATATATTTTTATTTCCAGAAACACACATACAAGACTGCGACAAATCTGCTTCTTGAAGAGGACAGGATAGACACAAGGGAATAGCATTACCGAAGAATTACAGCCCGGAACTCCACAAACGGAGTTGACGGGAGTCGAACCCATCGCCTCTCCTTACGCTCTACAGTGAGTAGCGGAATGGTGACTTAAACACTCGGCCACGGAGGGCCCTATATCGTGGTTATTCAGATGGATGTCAAAGTCACACACAGGTAATCAGACTGACAAATTGAAATAAAAAGATTTTCGAGGATATATTTTGAAATAGAATTTATTTAGTTAAAAAGCGTAAACACCGCTAGCATGCAATAAACTTCAACAGTTACCATCCAAAAATTCAGGACCTGATTTCCGCCTAAGCTCACAAGACTTGGGCCTTAGGCCCCTGAATTTCGTTGGCTCCAAATCAGCTAAGACCCCACCAGTGGCTGAGAGGTTCTGCTCTCAAAGCTGGTAGATGGGAGGTGCTGGGTTCAAACACCTGTCGTGGTCGTCGACCTAACCGTTCAGAGTTTTCCGTGGTTTTCTTCGAACCTTACCGTAAATACGAGTAAGGGCTACCCTTAGAAAGACCCCCAACGGAGGTTTTAGGGATGTTTTAGGAGGTTTTAGGAGAAGTTCTCTCCCCCCTGGGCCTATATCCTTCGAGTAGGTAATCGGCCGCCATAAATCAACCAACCAACCAAATCAACTAATCTCTTCTTTCAACGCGAAATCCTCAAATTTCGAAAAAAAAAGTATTTTTTAGTTATTTTCGAAAACATAAAAATATGAATTGTAACCTGTATATATATTTTAAAAACAGAAATCGATTTCTAGAAGATTGAAATATATGAATCCAGAACTTCCAGCATTGCAATCCATTTTACAACGATTACAAATGAATTTAACATTAGAAGTTCCAAACTTTAAAGTTTCATAATTCCTTAAACTGTTTGACCGAATGACTTCCCGTTTGGTATCCTATGGTAAAATTTACCAGAAAAGCCAAATATGACGCTTGAATTAGGTGTTCATATTGAAAACTTCAGAGTTTGATACAAAATCGGTATGAAGATGACCCCCTAAGCTTATTTTTTTAAAACATACATTAAAAAAGGCATAATTTCTAGTTGAATGACTATTTCAGTTTTTTTTATCTGTGACAATTTGGAGATTTAAATGTATGTGGTGTTTTCTCTTTCTTTTTTTTCTTTGCCGATTGTACCTGCTAAGGCGGAAAACTGCTTGTAACCGAACTTTTCTCAGGTCCCTTGCGATTACGTTTTATTAGGTTTTATTGCATAGCACACAGTAATATCCATTTTTATTTACACGATAACTGTAATTAAGCAATACAACAAAGATAGTAATTTCCCAAACAGTAAAATAAAAATTGTCAAATAGTCTGCAAAATGTATGTTAGAAAATTTTTAATTTTTGTTAAATTTATTTGTAAATGTCATTAACAATTTATATTTTGTTAGCTTTCGATAGAATTATTAAAAGAAGCAATTTTTAACTTAAAACTTTTTTTTTTGTCATTAATGAATTATAAAATAAAGTCGAAAAATATTCCGGGGTAAAATTTACCCCTTTAAAATGAATTTGGGCAAAAAAAAAAAAAAAAAAAAAAAATCATTGCGTATTACATGCCTCTATGGACCCTACATATCCCTATATTTTCATAATTTTTCGAATTTCCGGGTTGGGAACCTTCCCTTGTTGGATACTATTCATGGATGATCATTCTTCTTCACACTTATTTTTGCATCTTTACACTTGTGTGAACCATAGCACTGGATTTGTACCTATGTTACCGAATGACACACACGTAATTCAAATAATGGATGTGGCTGTTTTTTACAAATTGAAAAATATTTTGGAAGAAGTTACAAAAATCGGGATGGATAATGGATAACATTAATAATAGAGACATTATACTAGAGAACATTATACTAGAGAACATTATAATAGAGAACATTATTAACAGATATTCATTTTAAAAACATGGATGTTTTCGCATAAAGTAGAAAAGAAAAATACTAAAACTACTACTACTATTACATTTGGGCCCCTAGGCATAAGTACACACTTAACGGGGGAGGGGGGGGAGGGGGGCAAATAAGGCAAACTTCCATCCCTAATTTTGAAATGTTATTTGTGTATTAATTAATCACAGTAATTAAACAGAACAAAAAACTTTTAAAAATTAGTGGTAGCATTATGCCTTATTGCCTATTTCGCCCCGTAAAACCGGCACTTATGGCCTTGGTCAAATGCTCCAATTAACAAGCAAAAAAATAGGGTCTGATGTAGACTACATTGTATAATCTATACATAAAATAATAAGCTTTATGAAGCAAATCAGAAAAGAGGTATTTAGTTGGTTGGATATGCATAAACATTTTTATGTTCTCAAATTTGACCATATTAGCGAAACAATCTGATCGCACTGGTTCTATTTCACTGGTCTTGTAGCCTGTTGGATTGTAATATATTACTTTAAAGCCTATTAATTTTTTACTATTTTGTGAATTTATTGCATATTTTCAAAATATTTTCAGCGTATATTACCCAGATCCTGATATTCATGTTAAAGATGGTAGTTTAGAAACAATATTTGTAACAATAAAGTGGATGGAACAGAAGCTCTAAAAGAAACTTGAAAATATTTAAAAATGTGTCGCTGTTAGCGAAAAAAAAAATTAAATTTACATTAGAAAAATAGAATCACGGTATCTTATGTTCGATGTTAGTGGATACGAAAACAAACAAGGAAATTTTAGCAAGGAAATTTTAGGAACAGCTTATTCATAGAGTTCTAACAATTTTATCAATGTATGTTACTGGTTATTGAGCAGTGAAAATCTATCAAAACATTTAAACTGCATCCAGATTTATGGAGTTTAAAAAATAGTTTCAAATTGCCGTATAATTAATCCAAATATATTAATGGCTTAGATTTTCTGTAAAACTTTTGTTTTCGTCTTGAAAGAAATGACATACAAACAAATCGTGAGGAATGTTTTAACATGCAACATCACAAAGGAACCGATCATAACAACATAAGTTCACACTTCAGGAAGGCATTGTCTCAAGAGTTGAAAACTTGGAATGAATATATAGAAGTGAAACTTGAAATGGACAAGGACATTTCTGTCAAAACTCTTTGAAAATATCAGACCATTAGTCATTAAAAGAGCTCAAACATCTAGATAAAAGACAAATTCTCTAAAATAATTTAAATTCTGTGAGTGATATATTTTAGGGGGAAATTGCTCAGAGAACCTTGCAATGGAACAACATTTAAATATGTAGAGGTTATTCTCCACAAGTAGGATAATGAAGATGGGAGATCATTCTGATGACGTTTTGTAAGAAATCCATGCCGTTCTGAATAATAGCTATTTCGGAGTTATAAAGACCCAAAGAGTTTGTTTGGGATCTATTTTGATGTTAGAGAAATAGTTCTCACGCCGAGGCTGAAAAGTAACGTACGCACGATCCACAAAGGACAAAAAGTGAGAATTAATGGCTGCGCTACTACTTGGGAGCACCACTTTAAAATAAAGGACACTTGCCTTAAAAGGAAAAAAAAATTAACTGCTATTTACCAGCAATAATGGATTACTTCACAAAATGACTTGAAATATTACCCATGTAAGATTAAACTCTTTGATTTTAGATGGAGAATTCCTACAAAATTGAAAAATATATTTTTTGGTGTTTTCTTGATGCTATATTAATTCTAATTTTAACTCGGTACTGTTTGTAGTATTATTTCTCTTTTACCTTTCCTTTTAGTGGATTTTTCCCCGACTATTCCAATTGTTACTTGTTTCCTCTCCTGGTGTGTTTGCCTTTAAATCACGTGCGGCTTTACACATGATGAAGTCCCTGTTTTACATGATCCGAAACGGTTCCGCAGTGTTTAATTTTAATATTTTTATGGTGATCTTAAACAAAGTTTTCTACTTTAATTATCTGACGCTAGTTTCTCGGTTTTTGTTTTAATACTCAAATGGTATTGAGTCTATCTTTTTGAATCACACTGTACTTATTTCGATTTTGCAAATTTTACGTTTGTATGGATGAAAATATATACAACATTAGAAAATATTATGTATTGATTATTTCATGATTTGGCTCAAAGTACACACGAAACGTTTATTTTCTAAACTCATAAGCTCGATAGCTTATTTAGGCATTATTAACAAATTTTAAGCTTTGTAAATAATACAAGTGCAAATTTTTTCACCGAATCTATCATTTAGATCTGCAAATATTTCACATTTCTGAAGAAAAAATGCTCAGGGGATATCTCAGTATCAAAAATTGTTATATAAGATCTAAGTTTTGTTGACTATAAGGCTAGATTAACGTATAAACTGTATTATCTGTTATCAGTCTAATGTAACCAAGTGTATTATAGGAAAACATGTTCTATATTTAAGTTGCATGTGTTTTTATTCTTTAATTCTACTTATTATCTGTTATCAGTCTAACTTATGTAATTGAGTGTATATTATAGGATAACATGGTCTAGATCTGAATAACAAGCATCTTTTAAGTTATTCTTCTTATTATTTTTTAATTACTTACCAATGCAATTATTTTATTCCTCCTAAGATAATTTTGGGCTTTTTACTATTTCATTCATTTATGAAATTCTTTTATGAAATTCTCTCGCGTTATAGTTTTAATAAAAAAATATTATACCCTAGAAACCGTATATAACGAAGCGGAATGATGCATCTATATAATAATAAGGAAAGAAGTTTGTGTATCTGTGTGTCTGTGTGACTGTCCGCTGTGTTTTGAGGAAACAGCTGCGCTCAGAGTTACAAGATTTGGGAGGGAGGTACCTCTATATCAGTATGCATCTCGAAGCACGACTTTTGATTTTTTGATTAGATTTTTTTTAATTTGAATTTTTATGCGATTTTTAGCGCTTTTACACATTTTGCGGCAATATTTCCGTATTAGTAAAATGAATCCGGTTTCAATCTTTTAGCCCAATATAGTACATTTTGTCCTCTTTTCTAAAGTTTCGGAATTCGTACAGCGATTTTTGAATTTTTCGCAAATTTTGATGATATTTTTAGAGTTTTTTTGCATTCTGCGGCGATTTTTTGACATTCGTAAAAGGAATTTGGTTTAGAACTTTTAGCCTATTATGGTAAATTTTAATTCTCCGCGATTTTTGATTTTTTAGCGATTTTTTAATGCGATTTTGAGCGTTTTTTCACGTTCCGCGGTGATTTTTTGACATTCGTACAAGGGATTAGCTTTCAAACTTTTAGCTTAATATAGTAAATTTTGTCCTCTTTTCAATAAAGTTTTTTCTGAATTCGCGCTGCGACTTTTGAATTTTTCGTGATTTTTACAGTTTTTTCGTGTTTTGTGAGGATTTTTTTGACGGGCTCGGGAACGCCAACTAGTAAAACATATTCTTCATGCGAGGATCTCGTTACAAACAGTTTCCCCACAACATTAACTTTATGAGGAAAATATGGGTGCATCTTTGTTAACAGAGTCGCTATATTCGTACATAAAAGAGTTAAAATAATGTCCTATTTAAAAAAAAAAAAAAAAAAAAAAAAAAAAAAAAACTATCGATAACGATTATAAAATTTTAATTGATTGTCTTAATTATATTTTAAGTTATATTTTTAATAGTAATTATAATTGTTAAACATAATCACCGCGTATGATCGGTTCCCGATAACAGATACCGTATTTTACTTTAATACGAGTCAGCAGTTTATGTGCGTCAAATTTTATAGAGTTTATTAAATTCACATTAAAAGTTCTATTCCTTTATTTTTGGAAAACTAACTAAATTTTATTGCTGCAAAATCGACAAATCTTAAGGAGGGATGTCCGTGTAAGACCTCAAAAAAAAAAAAAAAAAACTTAAATATTTTACGTTTTTTTTTTTTTTTTTTTTTTTTTTTTTTCCCATGTCTAACGTGGTTTTGCTCAGGGCTTAATTAAATAAAACTACACTAATGTTCTAATGAATACTTCTAACAAAACTTTTAAATGCATTTTTATCAAAATGATGTTTTTGAACAGGTGAACATTTCAGAAAATTTAGTAACTAGCGTACCCGCCTGGCGTTGTCCTGGTATCGGGCAATAACCTTAAATATGCCTTAAATCAGTGTTGAATTCAGACATTTTTCTCCTGAAAGGAGACCTGGAACTCCGGGATTGAGGGAGCGGGGGTAAGGCACTGTGGAGTTCATGGGGGACATTGCACTTTTAAATCATTAACAAGCATAGAATCCCAACTCTACCGAGGAATGTTCCTCTGGGAATTTAACACTGTTAATCTGTTTAACACATTCCCGCTTCACGGGATTACTTTAAATATATCACATCTCGATACGTTAGTTGGTTTTTCTAAACGAACCTGGTCTCTTTCCAAGCGACGAATTAAAAAAAACTCCCGCGTGGTAAAAATGCGTCATCATAGTAACGGGTTGTGGCGATAAAAAGAGTTAGGAAACCAAAGCTGGGATTTCTTTTTTCCTCTCTTTCTTCAGTGTGTTTCAGAGAAAAAAAATCTATGGCTTACTTTCTTTAATAATTAATTTTAAAAATACCCCTAATTCATAGATTTTGAAAAAAAAATTAAATCGATTCTAGAAAGTCTTCTCTATATAGGGGTATAAAATATCAGATTGTGTGGATAAGGTTTCAAATAGATATTGAATGATAAAAATAAACTTCTTATTTTCGACGAAATCGATGCTTAAAGAAAATCACGAAAAATTAAAAAAATCCCTGTACGAATTACGAATAAACTTTATTGAAAATAAGGTAAAATTTACAGTATCGGGCAAAAAGATGGAATTTGGATTGCTTTTATGAGTGGGCCAAAAATCGCCGGCAAACTTGAAAGATAAGAGAAAGACTCGAATTGTTCCGTTCAATGTAAAATAAGAAAAATTCTAATAACAAATTACAAAATTTGAGACTGAGGTGCATTTGGGCTTGTCTTCGTCTATCATCAACCACATTTGCAGAGATCTATCGTATCTCGAAGTGCGATACATTTCCCTAGCCACTGCGCAAACACAGACACACATATAGACACAGAGACACACACCTAACCTCATACAAACACCTTTTTTTATTAGAATTATGCTATCAACTTCCATACTGGAATGAAGCTACATGAGACATGTAGAGTCGTCCAAAGCATAAAGAGAACACCCCATATATTAAACCCTAAATTGTCCAAAAAAGAAAAAGAAAAACGCGACATTCTACTGGAAATTTTTGTGCCTTTGGATTTATGTTAAAAATAAGATTAGGAAGTCTTCTTCATCTTGATATTGTACCAAACTCTGACATTTTCAATATACACACCTAACTTTGACATGATATTTGATTTTTCAGCAAATTTTACCTTAGATTATCAAAAGGTAAATCATTCGGTCAAGTAGCTTACAACACATAGTACACCGTAGTACAACCCATAACAATTTCAAAGAGTTTGGGCAATAAGAACTATTTTTTTTTTAATATTAAATGACCCACGCCCAATGTAGGTTGCAGAAAAAAACAGGACCCCCATCTCTAGGTTCGGTTTGATGTATTTTCATTTAAAAATATAAAATCATACAAATTCGGAATGGGTGGGAGGTGGGTACGCTGCCAAAGGCAGTGGGGCCTTCAAGAGTACGTTCGTTTGGAAAGATTACTGTTAAAAAAAAAAAAAAAAATCAGTCATTGATTTCAGGTATATTTAAGGTTATTATCACGGTCTCGAGAAACTCCGGACGGGTTAGCTAGTATATGAATAAATGATATAATGTCTGAATCATTATACTTAAAACAGAATGATTAACAATCATGAATATAAACACATCAAAACATTATTAGTTCTACAGCTTCAATTTTAAAAATTGGCAACTTTATACTCAAAACAAACAAAAATACAATGATAGATCAAAATAACTAATGAAAATGTCACTCTGTACTGCTCAAGTGATTTTCTGAACAAATATGAAAGCTGCAATTTTTTTTCATATTTTCTTGAACAAAAAACATGATTGCGAAAACTGGAATACTTTGACAGGGTTATGGGAGTTTTACATTGTCAAAATAACCACTTTTTACATGAAACGACGACGAAATCACAGTCGTAGAAATATTCAGTCATTATATATTCTTCATTTCATTTTTCCGAAAAGGTCTCGGAGTACAATAGCGACGGAAGCACTGCACATCTAATTATTTCCGGTACCTAAGAGATTTAAAGATCTGCTCTTTCCCGTAGCTACCCCTTTAAACGAGACTCTTTTTCCTTCTTCACATAAATCCCTTTAAATGAGAAAGAATGAAAACGAAATCAAAAGCAACAAATGGTCATTAGGAACGTTTAAGCTTGATTTTGCGCATCCACCGTAATAATTCAGCTAGAGACACAAGCAAAGAAGTAAGTGAACATTTTAAACACAAGACGTAGAGTAAATATGGTTTATAAAGAATCATATTGATTTTTTAAAGGAAGTTACAAGTGTTCAGTCAAAATTACTTCATTATGAGATACTGGCTTATTAAAAGCGTGAACGAGCACTTAATATTATAAATATTGGAATTATTGTGATCGTCAGTTATAATTATGAGTCAAAGTGATTATTATATTAAAGTGAATATTACAGACAGCGATAAATATAAATTCATATTTTTTTATGCCAAAGTATTTTATTATGTTCTGATTTTTTTCTTTCGATGTCTTATTTTAAGGGTCAGCCTCAGTTATACTTGAAATGTGAAAGTTACCAACAGTTTTAAAGTTTTTTGTGTTAAAAATTGTTAGACACACTTGTACAAAACTTTAAACAAATACAGTAGCTCACAAAAGTAAGCGGGTTCTTAGAAAATCCAGAATTGTCAAATATTTAAAAAATATGATAATAATTTAAAACGATTTCTGCTATTGTAATAAAGCATTCCCATCATTTTTAATGGTCTGCCTAATCGTCTCTAATTTTTAACTCTATGATATATTTAACGGTGTGTTTAACTGTGACAAAGATTACCATATCGTTTAACTTTAACATTTCAGCAACTTTTCTGATAAATTTGTTTCTATCTAAATGCACATAAAGAATTATATTTCGAAAAATCCAACGAAATGTCTTTTCCAGAACAGTCCATAACACGAAAAAATGAAATATTCCTACTGAATATATTTTAATAAAATAAGCAGATGATTATCAAATGTGTTTCCACTTGCTTTCAATACGATTTATTTCTGTATTCATAAAATATATTTTTGTTTAAATTCTCACAAGTGCCCTCTGACTTTTTTACATTATTTTCTACACTTTTTCAACAAATTAGTTATTTCAAAGATCAGATTTCTTTTGTTCCTGAAAAAATACATAACAAATAACGATGGGAACGATTTATTACATAAACAAAAATCATTTTACATTATTTTAATGCATTTTAACACTAGAATTACCGTGTTTCTTGTATACCTAGTACTACCGGGGTGGGTCATAAGCATAACTGATCCATGGACTTCAATGATGTTATTCTTGTTTTGTATGGGGGATGCAGACACTCAATAAGGTTTAATGATTAATACAATGATTTTTAATTAATGATTATTACAATTTAGCTTCTAGAATGAAATTTAGTGAATAGACGCCATCAAAGAAAATTTAAATTTCTAATTTCTGAATAGATACTTTGAGATTTTAACAACTCGTAAGAAATGAAAAGTAAGAAATATCTTTCAAATAATATATATTTTAATTATCAATTTAAATTTCGTAATAATGTTCCTACAGATCAATAATATATTAAAACACAATAAAAATGAAATATATATCTTGATAATTCTGTCTAAATTCCACAAATTTCATTTCATTTCATTCATTTAATTCCATTTATTCAATTTTTAATTTAATTTCTTATTCTTTTAACTAGCTGTTTAACCCGTTCTACGTACGGGAGTTCATGACTTTAATTCTAAAATGTGAATAAAATGAATTTAAATCCCCTGTTAAAATGTTGAGTTTTTCAATAACTATACTATTCATAAAAAGAAAATTACTACTGCGCACTTTTTTTTAATGAAACTTAATTTATGTTGCTGTGGCAACAGACGGTAAAACGATATCTTTGGAATAAGGAAATAAATAGAATTGAAATGTTGTTAATGTTTGTGATAAAATGTGTTTCTTTATTAAAAAAAAAAAAGAAAAAAAAAAGAGAAATCAAATAATGAAGCGCAATTAAATAATCTCGAATTATTTACATGCGAGGTAAAAGAATTATCGTAATACCCGCTACAGCTTCTTAGTATTGCAGCGTGGCGTCCATAATATGCATATCTCACATTGCGGTAAACATTTAGAACTGGTTAGAACTCGAGAGATTACGGGTTGACATAAAAAGGCAAAATTTCGTCAAAAACATAAAAAAAAAATCTATTTAAAACTTTTGAATTTTTTGCCCCAATTGTTCATTGGTTCCCTACCAGCAACCCGTATGCCAAATTTCGTAGCCCTGCGCCCTGTGTTTTCCGAGTTTTTGAGGTTACATAGATAGATACGCGAACGGATTTTAATAGGGTAGATATTATTCTAGCTGACCCACCCGGCGTTGCCTGTTCCCGTGTAATAAACTTAAATCTCTTAAAAAACGAAACTCTGTCCCCGATCTCCGATGGCTTTGGCACCGATTACTGGGCATGCTCATACGCTCCGGAAAATCTTTTATTTCCACCTTCTACCGCCAGGGGAGCATTCTGTTCTAAACAAACCTCTTTCCGAACGAACATCTGACACAGGTTCCCGTTGCTTACGGCACCGTAATAGTAGATGTGCAACAAAAGCGGTTTGGAGAAGATGGAAACATTATTCACCAAGTTATTGAAATAAGGCACAGTTAGAGAAAATAACCTTGAGGGGGTGCCGGGGGGAGGGGATGTTCAAGTGTCCTTCAGAAAATGACTAATTAAGAAGACCACTATGCATCTTTAAAAAAATTTTCGTTTGGTTAAGCTATGAACTTAATTACAAATTTGGTTAAACTATTATTCGGCAATAGTGGTAACTACTACTCATAAATTTAGTTTACCCTTTCACCGTTTGAAGATTTTCCTATATTTCTATAAATATGTTTGTAAATCCCAGAATATATATAGTTTTTAATTGCAGTTTGATGCTATGATATCTTTTATATCTCCTCATTCTATATACGGCTCAAAAAAGTATTATGTTAAAAATATTTTTGTCTACAGCAATTTTAACATGACTACCAGATACGGAAAAACACGGGCCTAACGCTTAAAGGGTTTTAACGTTATAGAGGATGACTATTAAGTTAATTATAGTGTTTGTAATCAGTTGCGTTGAAATCGGAAAGACAGTTGCTGAGTTATGGAAACGGGGCATAGTTAGAAAAAAACCTTGAAGGAGGTACCGGGGAGGAGCGGCTGTTCAAGTTCACTTCAGTAAATAACTAATTAGGAGGGCCACAATGCATCTTTAAAAATTCGTTCTTTTGGTTAAGCTAGGAACTTAATTAGAAATTTGTCTTGGACTGTAATTCGGAAATAGTGGTACCCGCTACTCAAATTTATTTTAATGATATGGATGTTGATTATTAAGTTAAATATGATACTTGGAATCAGTTGCGCTGAAATCGGAAAATTAGTAACTGAGATATTTAAACAGGGTACAGTTAGACGAAAAGCCTTGAGGGAGGGGCGGGAGCGGATGTTCAAGTGCCTTTCAACAAATGATAAATTAGTAGACCCACTATATGCATCTTTAAAGATTGATTCATTTGGTTGAGCTAGGAACTTAATTTGAAATTTGATTTAGACTATTATTCGGAAATACTGGTAACTGTTTTCTAGAAGTACACCCTGATGCTATGAATGCTGATTTTTATAATTTAGGAAAATGGAACTGGTTTGGAGAAGTTCGGAACATAATTATCTGCGTTCTGTAAATAAAGCACAGTTAAAAAAAAAAAAACCTTGAGGGAGGGGCCGCGAGGAGGCGCGCGGTCAAGTGCTCAACAACAAATCACTAACTTTGTCTGTTAGTACGCATCAACTGAATACGGTCTCTGTAATTTTATTACGAACATAAATTTAATTTTTACAAAAACTGTTATTCTAAAATAGCGGTATTATCTATATAAAACAGCGATTAAACGTTACGGGTGAAGCTCAAAATGTTAAATTTTATAAATGTAATTAGTTCTGTTGAAATCAGAGCAGTAGATTTGGATTTATTAATAAGGAGGGTCAATTAACGAAAAATCCGCCGCCAGGTGGCGCGCGGTCAAGTAAAATATATGTGATCTTTAATAAAAAGTCGTTTACCCTCACCTCTCCCCATCCTTTCAAATTTAACAAATAATTTGTTAAATAAAGTTTTCTATATTAATAATCTAATCTATACTAATAAAAACCGTTCGCGTATGTAACCTCAAAAACTCGAAAACCGCAGGGCGCAGGGCTACGAGATTTTGTACACGGGTTACTGGTAGGGCGGTCATGAACGATTGGGGCAAAAAAATCGAAAATTTTAAATAGATTTTTGATAAATTAAATATTAATTAAAATCCAATCAATAAGAGATCTCATCAAAAATACGCTTTTTAATCTTCGGTTGGTTGGTTTTATAAAATCTCCGCAGATGTCATTAAAGAAATCAAGGTAGGGATCATTGCAAATTGCGAGTCCAGTGTTTACAATCGATGGTTCAGAGATTATATGACATGTAGACAATCAACATAATTATTAACCGTTGCCAAATGCTAAAAACTTAATTTTAAAGGATTTTATTGACTAAATGAATGATAATTAGCTGGTTTTAAGGAGTTTTTTGCATGACATATATTAGTACGATAGAGGTTATTAATATAGAAAACTTTATTTAACAAATTATTTGTTAAATTAAGTTAATTAAGTTAAGTTTATTATTTGTTAAATTCATTCATTAGTCGATAAAATCCTTTAAAATTAAGTTTTTAGCATTTGGCAACAGTTAATAATTAAGTTGATTGTCTACATGTCATATAATCTCTGAACCATCGATATTAAGCACTGGACTCGCAATTTGCAATGATCCCTACCTTGATTTATTTAATGACTTCTGCGGAGATTTTATTCAACCAACCAACCGAAGATTAAAAAAGCATATTTTTGATGAGATCTCTTAGTGATTGGATTTTAATTAATATTTAATTAATCAAAAATCTATTTAAAATTTTCGAATTTTTTGCCCCAATCGTTCATGACCGCCCTACCAGCTACCCGTGTGCAAAATTTCGTAGCCCTGCGCCCTGCGGTTTTCGAGTTTTTGAGGTTACATAGATAGATACGCGAACGGTTTTTAATAGTATAGATATGTTTTTGTTTCCATATTCAGTGTGTTGGGGAATCTTTCATTGTCAACTAATTATTACATACTTAATTATTATTTCATTGTTTAAGTTGGTGTTATGATAATGTTTCATTTATGGTTATATATATATATATATAGTATTGACGCTAATTGATTTCTTATTTACTACTACTTTCCGTCGTAGGTATAGAGACATGCAGATAAAAAAGTATTCGTCGGATATTAACTAAATTCGTGTTTAGGCATTATACTGAATATTCAAAAAAAGTAAAAAAAAAAATTCAAAGTTTTATCTTCAAAGACAACAGGGATACGATCGAAAAATCACGTCTTGTATCATAGATGACCCTCCTCGGTAATTCTAGTGTTAATTATTCCAAAATTTCGAATATCCTATGTGTTCTGTGACTTTTATGAGCAACTGTACTTGGACAACCCTAATTTTTTAATTTTTTCTCGATCGACTATTTTAATAACGGTACTTTTATCTTAAATTAAGAATGAATCTGGAAATAGATTTCCAAGAAGACCACTTTTATAGGATGTTTTGGTATCAAACTTTGTTATATGCAATATACAGATTTTGAAATATTGCTTACAGGCGGGTTAAAAAACAACGGGAAATGCTAAAGTTTTCTGGGAATTTTCAAAAGACCGATTTATCCGATACTCCAGTTTAACTGGGTTCGTATTATCTGGGCTTTGTTAGGGGACTAAGATACAGGGTGTCCCAAAAAGATCCGTACAACTTCAAAATTTTATTTAAAAAATAATAGGCCTACAACAAAACTAGTAACAACAATAGATAGAATAACTCAAAAAGTTTTTTTCAACTGCCTTAGTAAACTTCAACATGAGATCCTCTCGTAGCATGAAGAATATCAAGATGATATTACAATTCAATCCACGGACGTTTTAGAACGCTGACATCAACAGTAGCTACAGCTGTTTGGATATTTTGTTTCAATTCCATGAAACTATTAACTTTTGTTCGGTACACAGTATCTTTTATATAACTGTTGTGGTGAGTTACAACTCAACTCTTATATCAAACAAGAGACAACTCAACTCTCCCTTTCTGCACTCTTTTGTTTCTGTTCTGTAGTTTGCCGTCAGCAACGTGATTAAAGGTTAACACTGCTTGCAGCCATTTTGAATTTATTTTTCATCTAATAATTAGCTTCTTGTTTCAGCCCAAGAATCTGTTGGTAACTATTACAGGTTATGGGCTCAGCATGTTTTAAAACTGCGTGAAGTAAATCTGAATTATTTTGAAAAGCTAACAAACTTAGTTACTTAGGCCTAACCACTTGACGCTAACATGGCTGAACTTAAGGTGTAAATTGATAAACTGGAAGGTACTGAAAATTGAAGCAAGTGGAGGTAGCAAATGAAAATGTACTTTGAACAGTATGATCTCACTTTGATTGTTGAAAGAACTCGTGTGTATCCGGTCGCTGTAAGTGACGATGCCGATCCGAATAAAAAGGTGACTAAATGGCGGCGTTATAATGCTAAAGCAGTCGCACTCATTGCAAGTATGTTGATCCCATCTGTTGATGATTTAGTAATTACGTATACTAATGCAAAGGACATTTGGGACAAATTAATCAGTGGTTTTGATCAAAGTAGCATTCAAAGACTTAATTTACTTATGACCCAATTTTTCCAATTTTGTAAAGATCCAAATGACAATGTTGCAACTCATGCTGCCAAAGTTGAACGGATTTATACAGAAATTAACAATGAACTTACTCGTATAGGCTCAGGTTCCATTCCACCAGAATTTTTACATGGACAAATTCTTCTGACTGTGGCTCCAGAGTACTAAGAGTTCAACAATGTTTGGGAGTCATTAGACTCAGAAAACCGTGCAACAAAAAATTATTTGAAAAACTATGCATTTGCAGCTCGTGTTCCTGTTTCGGGTAAAAAAACTGTGAGGAATAGGGAAAATATTTCTGAAACTGTTCCTAGACGTAATATTAGACTTAGTAAGCAAAAGCATTGCTTTAAATATGGATCCACTGCACATTTATGTAAAGACTGTCCGAAGAAATAAATCAATGATAAATACCTGCCATCAAAGATGCATATTGTGATTTTGTGATACATTCCGTGATGCATCAAGTGAAGTGTGCAGCCAGATATTTGGATTTGTGACTCTGGTGTTTCTCACCACATGACAGCA
Organism: Maratus michaelseni; assembly: GCA_963931845.1. Classification (NCBI taxonomy): domain Eukaryota; kingdom Metazoa; phylum Arthropoda; class Arachnida; order Araneae; family Salticidae; genus Maratus; species Maratus michaelseni. The sequence goes on from OZ007599.1 coordinate 233,179,825, forward strand.
AATAAGCAGTATTTTGAAATATATAAACATTTTCCTGTGCCCATTGAAATTTCACTTGCTGACAAGAATAAGATCTAGGCATTCGGATCTGGTAAAATAAATATTGAAGTTTGTATTCATGGTAAGTGGTATGGTGCTCATATGGAAGACGTATGTTCCTGATGTGCGAAAGCACCCATTTTCTGTTCAACAAGCTGCCAAGCATGATGTTGAAGTAAAAATGACTGACAAGTATGCTGAATTTTATCGTAATAACGAACTTATGCAGTTGTGCCATGACAGCCTTCGTCACCAAAACAAACGACATGTTCGGAAATTATTAAATGACATGAACATTCATGTGAGACATGCCGTAACAAATGAATTCTGCGATGGATGTGCTCTTTTCAAAGCACACAGAAAACCTTTCAAATCATGCCCTTACAGAGCCATGTCAGTTGGTGAAAGCATTAATGCTGATTTAAATGGACCCATGTCTGTGGGATCCTTTAGTGGTGCACGATATTTTCTGAATTTCAAGGATGACTATAGTAAATATCGTAGAATTTTGTTTCTCAAAAATAAAAGTGAAGCGAGTTCCTGCTTTCGTATATTTCTAAATGAAGCTACTAACCATGGTCATGTTGTGGTAGAATAGCGTTGTGATGGAGGAGGTGAATTCAACTGTGGTGAAGTTTGACAAATCCTTGCTGAAAGATGTACAGATATGATTCTAGGAACACCGTACACACCCGAACAAAACAGAGCAACAGAACGCGAAAAAAGGACAATTGTTGAACTTGCTCGCTCAATGCTCTCTACATATGGATTACATCTATCACTGTGGGCCAATGCATGTGAAACAGCGGTGTATCTACTAAACCATACAAAAGAAAACAAGAGTTCTCATGAGCTTTGGACTAGTCAACAAACATCTAAACTGCATCATTTGCAAGTGTTTGGAACTGAATGTTATGCCCACATACCGAAAAACGTTCGACATAAGTTTGATAACAAAATGTTCTTGGTCACCTTGTGGGATATGTCAACAGAGATGGCTATAAAATCTATTTACTTTCTCAAAATAAAATCATAATATCTCGTGATGCATATTTTAAACCTGAACGTCTATGTGCCACTCCTGTTACAGTGGAGGTGGGGGAAGACTCATCTGAAGAAATTCAGAATGAAGACACCAATCAATCAGAAGAAAAACCAGAACTTAGAAAATCTGACAGACAACAAGGCATGCCTACATGCGACATGGATGAACTCTGGAGAATTTCTTCTTGTAAACGTAGCTGCTGTAGAAGAATCTGAAAATCCCTTTACATATACTGAAGCTCTTTTCTCAAGTGAAAGTGAGTTGTGGCTGAATGCCATGAAAGAGGAAATGTCTGCCTTGTATGAAAACAAGACATGGGAATTGGCTGAAAGACCTAAAGGTTCCAAAGTCATCAACTGTCGATGAGTGCTGAAGAAGAAATTTAATCCTGATGTCACTGTGGAGCGATACCGAGTACGTCTTGTAGCAAAACGGTATGCCCAAAAGATGGTATTGACTTTCATGAGACTTTCAGGCCTGTCGCAAGATACGACACTGCAAGATCCATTTTGGCTGTAACTAAAATATCAATTGCACTTAAAACAGTTTGATGTAAAAGACTGCGTTTTTATATGAAATACTCCAGGAGGAAGTCTTCATGACACAGTCAGAAGGTTTTAATGATAATAGTGGGAAAGTCTGTCTACTACACAAAAGTTTATATGGACTTAAACAAGTCCCTTGTTGCTGGAATCCGTGTTTTATAAACTTTATGAAGGAACATAAGCTGGAGGTTAGTACTGTGGATCCTTGTTTGTTTGTCAGACATAGAGATATAAAGAAACTTTTTGTTGTTATCTATGTAGATGATGGCCGGCCTTGTTGTTGGTTCTTATAAAGTTGAAGTGGGGAAATTTATGAGTCAACTTGCTCAAACCTTTAAGATTACAATAGGTTGTTTGAATCAATTTCTGGGTATGAATATAACAAAATTTTATGATGGTTCAATTTTTGTAAGCCAGTGAGCCTGTGCAAAGAAAAAACTCGGAAGATTCAATATGGACTGTGCTAATCCAGTATCAACTCCAAGTGATACAAGCTATGTTTCTGATGACGACGGCAATAAACTGAAAGGAAAAGAAATTCCTTATCGTCAGGCTGTTGGCAGCCCATTGCAACAAGACATGATTTATCATATACTGTCACTTTAAACCTCAAAAATCCTAGATCATCAGATTGGTGTGCTGTTAAGCGAATTTTCAAATATCTCAAAGGAACTGTCTACTTTGGTTTGTAGTATAAAGTAAAGTGTCATACCAATGACCTTGGAGTACATAATAATGCTGATTATGCAGGGGATATGAAAACAAGACGATCAAGGACTGGAATGATTTCAAAATTTTCACGGGGTGCCATTTCATGGATAGGCCAGAAACAAAAGAGAGTGGTGTTATCTACAACAGAGGCAGAGTATGTTGCTGCAAGTGAAAGTGCAATAGAGCTAATTTGGCCGAAGCACTCGTTAAGTGACATAACAACTCTAGAAACTCCTTCTATATTGGTGGATAATGTCAGGGCTGTTAAGCTCGCCAGGAATCCAGAATTCCATAAAAGGTCTAAACATGTTGATGTGCGGTACTATTTTGTACGAGAAAAATTTATTAACGCCGAACTGCACATTAAACATGTTCCCGGGAAGATGCAGCTAGTTGACATTATGACGAAACCTCTGATCTGTGTCACGTTTAAAAAACTTTGTCTTTTGTTAGGACTAGTTCCATTTAATCCAGTTAATATTTAAATTAATGATATGTAAGTTGTGGCTTGTGGAGGAAGCGTTATGGTGAGTTACAACTCAACCCTTATATCAAAGAAGCGACAGCTCAACTCGACCTTTTTGCACTGCTGTTATTCTGTTTTTTAGTTCGCCGTCAGCAACGTGTTTAAAAATTAATACTGATTGCAGCCCTTTTGAATTTATTTTGTATGTAATAATTATTTTTTTGTCTATTTTTTTAATTATTTTTTTGACCAACAATCTGTTGCTAACTATTACAACCTTAAACAAAAATTCTAGTGGAGTAATGTCAGGAGGCCATTAACTGAATAACTGAATTCTTTAATAATCGTTTACGTGTTGTGCAACGCTATCTATGACTAAAAACATACTGCAAAAAAAAACTTTTTGAGTTATTCTATCTATTGTTGTAACTAGTTTTGCTGTAGGCCTATTCTTTTTTTTAAAAATAAAATTTTGAAGTTGTATGGATCTTTTTGGGACACACTGTACTGCTACAAATGGATCCAACCCGGGCTTCCCAGGTTACAGAACATAGGCGAAAACCATTTTTTTAATTGAACACTTTTATGGATTTTTTTATATTTAATATATTTCTTTAGATTGCCTACTAACAACACCAAAAAGCATTTTTCTATGAAAAATGTCAATAATGTATTCAAATAAAGTTTTGAAATTTATTAAAAATGGCACTTTCGTACTAGCCGCATGTCAGGAATTAATATCCGAAGAAATCGTCAAAGATTTTGCTACTTACATGCAGCCTTTTGGATTCTGATAATTTCAGTTAAGAGCGTAGTTCAATTACATGTCTTCTAAATTTGTGTTTTATTAATATTATTTTATTTATTTATTGAAATTATGATGAAGTTTAAATTTTGCAATGGAATATTAGCCAGAAAAAAAATACTGGAATATTTACAAGGTAGAGTCAAAAAGTTCCCGGAATAGGTCAATTACAAATTATTAAAAAATAGAACAATAATTTTACCTTATTGGCCTTCAAAGTACTTTCCTCCTGCATCCACACACTTCTTCCAGCGTTCGTATAATTATTCAAAACGCTCATTGAATCCATTTTTTGAGACATCCTTCAGTAGCTTCGTCGCATTTTTGATCATCTCATCTGAATCCATAAAACTGTGTCCCTTCAATTTCATTTTCAGCCGTGGAAACAGGTAAAAATACGCTGGTGCTAGGTCGGGAGAATAAGGAGGGTGTTCCAGAGTGGTGACACTGTGTCTGTCAAGGTAATTTTTTGCAATCAGAGCGCGATGTGGTGGAGCATTGTCGTGTAAAATAAACCAATCATTTGTTGCCCATTTTCAGGTTGTTTTCTTCTTATTGCATCTCGTAGTCTTTAAGGATCTTCAGGTAAAGTTCTTTATTGACAGTTTGGCCTTCAGGAATAAATTCGTAGTGAATGACGCCCTCGTAAATGAAAAACATCTCCAACATCACTTTCCCTCGGCTTTTGTCCAAGCAAAAATTTTCCTTCCTTGGTAATATTTTAGCTGACGTTTACGAAAACGCTTATGCCATCGTTTCCGTATGCTTTCTTCAGCATCTCGAGCGTCTTAGAAGGCGATTTCTCGAGCAAAACGCAGAATTTGATGTGTGTATGCTGCTCTAAAGACGACTTTTCAAAATCCGACGAATGAAAAATTCGCTTTGTCAGAAATGATCTGCAGTTCCGGAAACAAATTCCAGATACCTGTGTGTTTTCCGTATTAGTGCTGCCAACCTCCAAAAAAGATATTTTCTCTCCAACAAACACCTGCGTGAATGTAGGACACCATTCCGGGAATTTATTGACTCTACCTCGTATATTGTTTTAAGTGCAAATGGATTAATATTTCGTAATTGGACTGCACGTGATAAAGATTTAAAATAATTCATGTTTGAAAATTATTTTAAAAGCCATCAATTATCAGTAATTTGAAATACATTTTTCAACCAAATTGCGTAGGATAGACCATTTTTTTCCCAATTCGAAGATGCAAAAATTGAAATTGTGCGATTTTTAGAAGTTAAAAAAAATTGCAATAAAAACGAACCTTATTGATCGGGTGTTGCCACCGTCAAAATGACATCAGAGTAACTCACGGACATGTTGTTGCTTTATAATATAGATTTAACTTTAAGTCATAAACAAAGCATATCTCCCCAAAAATTGACTCAGCCGTACAAGCTAATTTTTTAAGGGAACTTGGTACACCTCATTTTGCAAAAAATGACGAAAATATCAATTTTTCAACTTTTGCTTAAAATGAATCTAGACATCTGCAGTATATTCTCACGAAGTGGCGTGAAGATCCGATATTTAAAAATATGCAAAAAACAAGTCTAATTAATATGACTTATATGAAAATGGTTTTAGAAGTTTTTAGAAAAATTATTTTATTATTATTATTATTATTATTATTATTATTATTATTATTACTTAAGAAAGCTATTTGAAAAAGAAATGAATTTTTTTTAAATAATTTTTTAGAAGTAAGTAAAATAGTTTTGTATATCGCCAAATCCATGGGGGCGTTTCTGATATCTTCACGCATAAATAAGCTTTGTACAAAGGGTATAAGCCTAAAATCTTAAAATAGATAGTTTTATATTTACTCAACATATATTTATTGTAAAAAAGCAGCATCTATCTTCTGAAACATCATTTTCATATCTAAAAGATAGAGCTTTTACATGTTGCACCCACAACAGAAACGAAATTTTAATTTTAAGTATGAAAATGACATTTTACAAAATCGACGCTGCTAGACCGGGTGGTGACGACAAAAATGACTACACCATCGAGTTACGAGATGAAATTATGATGTACGACAAGATTATTAGCAGTAGATGAAAGAATGACTGGTCTGCCTCGTCATGTGATATGAGGGTGGGGGGGGGGCGCCAACTCTTCTTTTTGGTGTTATTATCAAGTCATCGGCTTACGAGATGAAATCAGTGTCAAATTACAGATTAAACATTGTATTAAAAAATATTTTGGTCTCCCTGGGCATATCCTGGTAGGAACTCCCGGCAGACTAAAATTACTAATATTTATGACAAAAAATAACGTCATAAAGTACCATTGAGATCCAATAAACATAGTATTTTACGTTATATTGCTTTATATATTACTACGCCATCGACTTTAGATGGATTAATTATGTATGAACAGTTTATTAACAGTACATGAAAGAATGACTGATCTGACTCGGGATATCTTGGTACAATGTGAGCAGAACAGTGCGCCAGTTCGTCATTTTAGCGGTACTAACGTGTCACCGAGTTCCGGCATAAAAGTTTAAAACATGAAGATACCGATTAGTACAAGACAAATATTTCAATCTGCCTTGGGATATATTGGTATGATATTAGCAGAACGGGGATGGGAGGAGGGGGGGGGGGTTGCGCCAATTTTCAATTTTGGCGGTACTATATCACGTAATCGAGTTTCGAGATGAAATTTTAACACATTAAAGAAACTGATACAAATATTTCAGTCTGCCTCGGGATTTTTTGGTACGATATCAGCAGAACGGGGCGCCAATTCGTCATTTTGGCAGTACTACCCCGTCACTGTGTACTAAATGTAATTGAAATTTTAACACATTAAAGATACTAATTAGTACAATATAAATATTTCATCCTGCCTCATGAGATCTTGGTACGATATGAGAAGAATGGGGAGCCAATTCCGAATTCTGGCAGTATTATCAAACAATCCAATTTCGGCATGAAATTTTAACACATGAAAGTTACCTATTAGTACAATACAAGTATTTCAGTCTGCCTCGTGATATCTTGGTACAATATGAGCAGAACTGGGCGTCAATTCTTCCTTTTAGTGTTACTAATACGTCATCAGGCTTCGCCATGAGATTTTAGCATATTAAAATTATAGATTAGTACAATGCAAATATTTCAGTTTTTCTCGTTCCTAAAATATTTGTTTTGTACTAATCTATATTTTTCTGTGTTAAAATTTAACACTGAAAGCAGATGACAAAACAGTACCACAAAAATGGCGATTTGGTGTCCCGTTCTGATTATATTTAACGAAGACATCACGAGTCAGACTGAAATATTTGTGTTGTACTAATTTATATTTTTAAGGGTTAAAATTTCATGTCGAAACTCGATGACACGTTAGTATTGCCAAAAGAAAGACGTTTTATCCGTTTAGCTCATGCCGTACAAAGATATAAGGATGGGCTGAAATATTTGTAGTGTACTAATCGGTTCTTTAATTTGTTAACGTTTTATCTCGGAACTCGATGACGTGATAGTACAGCCAAAATGGAAAATTGGCGCCCGGTTCTTCTCATATCGTACCAAGCTATCGCAAGGCATTCTGAAATATATGTATTGCACTGATCGGTATCTTTAATGTGTTAAAATTTCAAACCAGAACTCGATGACGTGATAATACCACCAAAAGGACGAATTGGCGCCCGTTCTGCTCGCATTGTTTCAAGATATGCTGAGTCAGATCAGTAATTCTTTCACGCCCTGTTAATAAAATTTTCCTAGATAATTAATTCATCTTGAAAGCCGATGGCGTAGTAATACTATAGGACAATATAACGTAATATATTATGTTTATTGTGTTTCAATAAAACTATATGACATTTTTTTTCTGTCATAAATTTTAGTCTGCCGAGGGTTCCTACCAGAATATGTCCAGGCAGACCAAAATATTTTTAAAATTCTTTTAAGCTTTAATTTGGCACCAATTTCTTCACGAAACTCGGTGACGTGATAATACCCTCAAAATGACTAGTTGGCGCACCCTGCTGTTCATAATGTACACAGATATGGTGAGGCAGAACGGTCATTCTTTCACCTACTCTTAATTATCTTGTTTTACTCCATAATGTAATCTTGTAACTCGATGACAGTTATTTTTCTCGCCGCAGCCGCTCTATGCTATATTATGATAGATAAATGTTGGGTAAACATAAAAGTTTTATTTAAATGTCTAGGTTTTAAGCCATTAAAATACAATATTAATTTATCTGAAAAAGCATCAGACACGCCCACACTCATGTGCTAGATGTCTTCATGGCCGAGGACTGGTCCGAGGCCTGTACCCGGGCCGGCAAAATGAAGGCAAATTATTTAAAAGGATCAAACTAAGCTGATAAAATAGGAACAATTTTCAATAGACGTGACTGAGACGAGAATAAATATAAATGTGCTGCACGAGCCGATACTAGTTCGACAACATCGATACAGAAATATAATATGTCCAGCGTAGAAATTGGCATAGAACAGTTACACCGTGTCTGAGCCCGGGCTTAATATTTTCAGCAGACTCGGGCAGGTCAGGATCAGGCTTACATTTTACTCTAGATACTCGGGCCGGGACGGAACTGGGCTTAATTGTTCTCACGACGCGTCAAGCAAGCAATTTGCTTCGTAAAAATAGTAATAGAGGTAATGAACTTTTGTTAATGGAATCTTCGGAAATATGCTTTAATTTATCATAGAGAAACATTTTCAAAAATCTATTTTTTTTATTATACATCATCTAAAGTTATAATTTTTTAACCATCTCTTTCTTTTATTCTAAGCTACATTAATTTTTTTAATGTCCGTATTTGAATGTAATACGCTAATAGTGTAAGTGATCATTAATGTTGCTATTTTGTTTTCTATGGCCTGTAAACATATAGTAATGTAAAATATATTGTAAAATTTTTCCATAAATATCTATGTAGTATTCATTAAAAAAAAACACACTTAATTGTATGTTAAGAAAAAGCGGATTTTTTTGTAGAAATTGAGTGGGGCCAGGCCTGTTTTCACTTATTCTTAAACGGGCTGGGCTGTGAACTGCGAAATCATACACGGTCCGGGCCGGGATATTCCGGCCCGTTCAGACCTCTAAACACTTCTGCTATATTTGATAGAGTGATGTAATATCATTAAAATGTACTCCTATAGTAGTAGCCCATAAACAACAAAATGTTTGAGTTCTTGAAAACGACTATGACCCATCACTGCATTTTTTATCTTATCTATTACATATCGTAAATACTATAATTTTTCTTTTTGCAATGCATTTGCACAATTTGAGCCTTGTTCAATATCTGAAGAAATCATATGACTTGAATCAGGGCTGTCCGATGTGACGACTTCGGGCATCATGGTGCCCTTTGCAGGTTTTCTGAGTGCCCTTTCGAATATTTCCTGTTATTAGCTTTTTTACCTTTTAACAAAAATCTATTTTAAATGATATACTTGCTTTAAAATCAATAGTATTTCCATTTTTTTTGTAGGCGTGATTAAAGTTTCGGACTCTTTTCCCCAACAAACATTTTTTAGATAAGCTACTCCTCTCAGAAAAATGTAATTCTAAATTTACAATGATTTATTTCTTCTGAAAATTATTTTTACAAGAATTTCCTGAATCGTAAGGCTTTATTGACTACCATTGTGAACTGTAGGAAGGGGAAAGCAGGGTAAAACCGGGTACCTAACGGTTTTCTTTGTTGACAAAATTCTAGCGGGCGGAAAAATCGAAACACCCCACAGAAGTATTTGGAGACATCTGGGCTATTGAAAAACCACACCTGTTGCCACAGGAAAATTCTTCTATATTTGAGAAAAGGCGTTTTCTAGGACCATCTGAAATAACTCCGAATTTTGGTGTTAGGGTAAAACCGGGTACTAATCAGAAATTAAGTTTTTACACTTCCAGTAGCAAAAAGCTTTATTGTAATAAATTTTCAATCAAACTCAAAAATATATATACATTTTTTAACGTCAGTAACTTTTTCTATAGGTTTTCAAGCAATTTTTAATGTTGTCATGTAATGGGTCCCTCAGCTTTTATTTTTTGTATCCACTGCACTCCTCATGTGCCCACTTTTTGCAGACAGAACATTGTATCCATCCTCCACTACCCACTGGGTCAAAAAACAATTCATTTCAGAATTCATTGAAGATTTCAATGCAAAACCATGGGTACTCAGTTTTGCCCCAACAGACGACCAAAAATCAACATGGTTGTTCTCCTGGATAGCTGGACGTACACACTTCTACTTGGCATCAAAATATCGTATTAAAGCTATAGAAAACATTGGTTTACATGCCTAAATCTAACCGTCATCAGGGCCCTCGCTAGGGGGGGGGAGCCTCCCCCCATTCCCGAATACTGTTACACTTGCCAAATTTACAAACTTAGTTGGAAAATTTGTTTAAAACTTTAATGAAAACTATAATACACTTTCTACTTTTGATAGACTTGGCAAAAGTAACATATAATTGGGAATATTATTAAACTTTTTACAAATAATAACTATATTGCATTTTCTAATTGTTGTAACATGGCAAAATTATAAAACTAGTTGGCAAACTTGTTAAATTGGCAAGAACTATTTATTTTTGCTTCTCAATGAGTTGGCAAATACTGAAATTTGACTTGGTAATTTAAGGTCCTCTCTCCTCCCCCTCCCCCCCCAAAAAAAAGTTTGCGATGGCCCTGTCCGTCATGTTGGATTTATCTGACGAGCAGAAAAGACGGCGAAAAATCAAAACTTTTGAGGTGAATTTCTTTCAAATAACACTGCATGGATACAGAGATTAACTCATTTCAAAAGTCTATGGCACACTGCTAGGGGACACTAAGGGATGTAGTTAAGACCGGTGGTGTCCACAGGGCAGTACCCATCAGCGAGAAAACAGGGTACCTTGTTTTACCCTGCTCTCCCCTACATCAAATAAGACATGTACATGTGTTGACTACCACTATACTACAGAGAGATATAATTGTTCTATGGTTTGAGTCATGTGGCTAATGGTGCCCTTCATTATTTGGCACTAGCTGAGGTACGCCCCTCTTTACTAAAGACAGGTTTCGACAGGGCTAACTTAAATATCCCCAATATATTGTCTACTTGATGGCATTATCATGCTAAATATTGTGCATTTTGTTTTAGAAAAACATAGATGTGGGAATCATGCGTTAATGATTTCTCCCCCCCCCCCTTTCTTCTTTAAATAAATATTGAAAGATAGAAAGTAAAATACTATGATGTAATTACATGGACTTTCATTCACTAGAATGAGCTCTGTATCATAACAATTTCAAAAAGTAAACTGTAATTTGCACACCACTTATGTCATGAGCGATAAAATTGAAATTTTTTACTGAAAATTTTAAGTAGCATTTAAAAAATATACTTTTCCTTTTTTTAAATTACCTAGATAATCAAAATATTTTTAATCGCAAATATAGAAAAAATAATGCATTAAAACACCTGTTGCTTTTATTACGGCCATTTTCATTAATATAAAAAGTTGTAATTTATCTTAAAAAAGTATTCAGATTTTGTTACGACTCTAGCATTTTATGAAAAGGAATAAGATCGATAAAACTATAAAAGTAGTCCTTGCGAGATTGATGTAAATTTTAAAGCATATCGTGCAATAATTATTAACCAACAATACGCGATTAAAATTACATAAAAATGCTAAGTATACAGCGGGGTGCAAAATGATAGGAACGACACAAAAACAAAGAGAATTTTCTATAAAAATGCGGAAATCTTTGTATTAAAATTAGATACATGATATTCAATTAATATTAAATCAATCGTTTAGAAAAATTGTATGTATATTTTAAAATATTTATTTTGCTAAATTTACTCTTGAGCAAAATGTTAAGAACGCCTTAAATATTTCAAAACCACGGCTCGCGATTGGTGGATATTTTCACATATCATTTAACAAAGCATTTAAAGTAGATTCTAAGCGCATTTGTTTAGTTCGCAAAACTTTTTGACGATGGGGAAAAGAAAAACTCTTTCTGACTTCGAAAGAGACCAAATTCTAGCTTATAACAACATCGGAATGTCACTTCAACGGATTGTTAATAAAATAAAATGTTCAAAGAGTGTCATTTTTAATTTCTTACAGAATACAACTACTTACGGTATTGCAAAATCTACAGGAAGGCCAAGAATTCTTTCGAAATGACCAAAAGACGCAAGCAAAAGAATGACAACAAAGGAAATTTGAAGCCAAATATAAACGCCAAGCTTCAGTATGGAATATATGTAGAGCAATAGAATATCCATGTTTAACACCTGGCCTTAGAAAGGCTGAATTCAGTTTACAGAGGAACATTTGAAGCAACAAACGAATTTGTTTAAAATTATTTTCAATGATGAAAAGAAATTTAATTTCGATAATCCGGATGGTATTCATTCATATTGGCATGATCTTCAAAAGGAAAAGGACACATTTTCCATGCGTCAACTATAGGTGAGGGCTCCCTAATGGTTTGGGCTGCTTTTTCTTCAGGAGGTAAGCTTAGACTTGCTTTTTTAGAAGAATGAAACAGTAGACATACCTATATTCACATATTAGAACGCCATTTGTTGAACCAGGTTGAAAAAAGGGCCGGCCTTAACTATATTTTTCAACAAGACAATGCTTCAATTCACTCTGCAAAATACACAAATACGTGGTTTGAAGATAATAAGATTCCCACACTTGATTGGCCGGTCAATAGTCCGGACCTAAATCCCATGGAGAACGTTTTGATATTATAGTGCGCAATAGCTACCGAAAAAATGGTCAAATGTTCCAGTATAACTCGAAAGCAGAATTAAAATCTGCTATTTATGAGGTACGACGTATTTTGTTACCTCGACAAGTTCGAAACCTTGAAAACCCTATGCCACAACACTGCATTGGAATTAGCAAACACAAAGGAGGCACATTTCACGTGTAACATTTCTATAATTTAGAAGAATCTATTCTGTTCTTATCATTTTGCTCCTGTTGCATATCGAGTGAAAATGCAATTTAGTATATTGTAATAATAAAAATTATTTTATATTATTTTCTTTATGTTTTTTTATATTGGCTATTTAGAATGAAAAAATCAATTTTATAAAAAGAATATGGTTTATTAGTGGATTAATATAATTATATTTATTATTTAATCAATTAAATGATCGTTCCTATCATTTTGCACCTCGGTGTATAATATATAATGAATATTAAAAATGATAATATAGATTGATATTACATTAAAATAATTTATTGTGTACAATTTATTTATTGATATTACAGAAATATAATTTCATCTAAATACATAAAAACATATAAAATAAATGCATAGAAGTATAATATAATATAATGAAGTTTATTTATCTTTTAAACGAATTTTTTTTTTCACGTATGAGTGAACTGAAGCACCAATTTTATTTTAATATTTTATACTTATACCCCTAACATAAACATCTATCAAAATGAATTTGCTACCTTCATTTGCTCTGTGTGAAATAACAAATAAATATATAAAATGTTAAAAAATGATTTAAAAAAAAATGTAAAAAGCTGCAAAGTTAGGCCGACAGTAAAGATGTATTTAACAACTGCATTGCATCTAAATATTATATAATGTTGAATATATATAACGGACAATTTAAAAATTATAGTAAAATGTTTAGAAGAAACTTTTACGCCCACTATTAAAAGATATCATTTTTATATCTTATCGGCTCTTAGTCCTTTGAATGAGGACAGTCAAATCAAAGTTTTTATCTTTTCTGATCTATATTTAAAAAGTGATCAACGTTACAAAAAATAATGTACTTTTACAACTAAATATGTTTCGAAAACTTTATTTCATAACTTTGATTGGTCAATATTATTGAGAATGTGAAATACAATCTTGAACAAACCCGATCGGAATATTGCATTTGTGTAGTTACGTGACGAAACAATTTTCGCTCTATTACTTTTCAATTTTGTGGACGCGATTTCTGGTTCATACGATTACATTGGCAGTTGGCATGAATGTTCGTCTCGGGTTTTCATTACTTACGATTCGTTTTATAAAAGCCATATGGCGGTTACTAATTGCATCAATAGTTGGACAGGGAAAGGCTATTAACACGTTCAGTTTCCCTATTGCATCAAAGTGGGTTTTCCGAAGGTCTGAAATTCAATTAGTAGATTCAGGGAAATAATGGTCTTTTAGAAGTACTGTTAAATAGCAGAAACTGCAAATTTTGAATTTTTCTATCTGGAATTTCTTTGTATATTTCTCTCCCTGTAGCTATTACTGTCATAATAAATCAATAATGTTTGTTATGTAGGTATATTTTACACACAGTTTAATAATAAATGGTTATTTTTTAGTCATTTCAAATATACAGTAAAAACTATGGAAACGAAACCTGTCTATAACGGAATCCTGTTTAAAATAAAAAAAATTACATGGTCACGAATACCATATACAATAATACCCGCTAAGACGGAAAACTGTATAATATAGATTTTTTTCCGGTCCCTAGTGATTCGTTTTCCACAGGTTTTACTTTAATTCAAATATCTTTATGATTAATTCATTTCGTATGCCTATCAGTCTGTCTGCATTGTATCGATCACATAATTACTTTGATTTCACTGAAATTTGAATATGTTGTTAATATGTTGTTAATATAAGTCTTCTCTATTTAAAATGATCGACATAACCATAGTCTACTGAGTCTCGCCGTAGCAGATATGCAACCAAACTTCCAAAAACATTTTAACAAGAGAACAATGTCTACATGGGAACAATGAATCCTACATTACTATTGAAACTTATTTACTAATAATTTTACGTATTGTATATTTATATAACACAACAATTGATAGGGGGAAAGAGAAGGGGAAGGGGGAATGTGTATAGTTAAAAAGAAGCACAAATCAATTCAGGGGTAAACATTTCTACTATTTTTGAACATTTTATCGAGTATGAAAATGAAATTACTACATTTTTATGCAATAATTTTGTAAATATAAAACTGCTTTGAAATTTCCTTCTGAAGTACTGAAGTATTACAAAGTAATAATCACGAAACCAACCACGATGTAATAAATGGAAAATACTTCAAAAGTGTAAATGTTTAAATTTTATTATCACTTTTATTTCGTTTGATCTAAATTAAAGGAAACAAATAAGTAAATAAATAAGAAATTTTGAATTTTTCTCTTGGGCATTTTTTTGGGCGGACCTTATAGGCAGCACTGCAACAACTCTATTTGGTGAGAAACCCCTTGTTAGTATTTCTACAGATGGTAGATGCATGAGTAGTTATTATAGTGTTGGTGTCGATTAAGCTTGTCAGCACCTATTCTAACTGATGGCGCCTGTTGCGGGGACACCGCCCGCACTACCCTTGGTGCAACCCTGTTTATAATAGGGTTAGTGATGTTTTTCTTCTCCTCAAAACCACTTTAAACACTACTTATTATTTTAAACATTGATGAAAAGTCATACACACGTTACAAAGTTCTTGAAACCCCAAAAAATTGCAAATATTAGATGTTGAAAATAAAAGTGAAATTGATATTGCACGATAATATAATAAATCACCATTCACAATATTTCTTTTAGAGTTTATGATACTGGAAAGAAAATTTTGGTTTTTGAAACGAATGCATAATTTTTTAAACACGAGACTATGAATGTATTTTTAAATTTGAGAAAATATTTTAGGCATAACTTTAAAAACAAGTTTAACGTTTGGTTCCATTTAATTTTGAATTCGAAATAGTTTGAAGTAGATTAGGATAAAAGTGAAGTGTTTAAGCCGAAATCTAATTTTATAATACATTTTTTTGGTTCGGAAATTTAGTAGAAAGTGTCTGTTTTTAACTTCCTTTGTCCCCTTAATAGACTGGTATTTAATACTGAAAGAAGAATCAAGTTTTCAACTGATATTTTAAAGTGAAAAGACAAGGATTTGTTGAAACAATACAAAAGATATGTCGAGAGTTTTATAAAGCCAATGAATAAAGTAAAGCTAATATTTCTGTAGTACTGGCATTTTATTGAAAATATTTCTAGTATAAAACGAAAATTTAACCAATAGTGGTATTTATTTGAAAGTATTTCTGAAATTAACACATTATTGGCACAATATTGGGTCGGGCCTCCAAAATAATCGGTATAACAAATATTGGTTTGCTACTAGGTTTGTTTTGGAATAATTATTCAAGGAAAATGAAATTATCTTCATCAGATTTAAAATTTTAAACAAAAACTATCGTCAAGACCTACGGTTATTTTTAAACTAATATATTAAGTTTATCTGAGTCACTATCTTGAATTTATATTCATTGATAAATTTTTAAGAGTTTGAAGTTTATGAATTCAAGTCTCAAATGGATAATTTGGTTTTTCGTTATGAAAGCAAGATATTTTTCAACAAATTACAAAGTTCAATTTTTAAACAGCGTTTATTGTACTCTTAAAATAGATACTTAAAAATAAGCAAAATGTACTCATTTCAGAGTATTTTCTCGGTTTATAATAGCTTCGAGTATTTAACTTCAATTTTGAAAAACGCACGCATTTTTTTCTTAATTACTTTTTTATAAAGCATACCATAATAAATGAAAACAAGAAGATACACATATATTAGAATATGGTTGGTTGGGAGACGCTACGGTTCTCTATTGCACAAAAGGGCTAAACTGACTGGGACTACCATTTAAAGTAAAATTCTACCCACTACGAACAGCCAAGACCAATGTGATTCGAACTTATCACCTTCTGACTTGTAGCAGGGGACTTCTGAATTTGCTGTATCCGCCATAAGATATAGTTAGTTAAGTTTGAAGTGCGCAACTTAAAAAAAATATATTAGTATAAAATATTTTCAAATTGTACAGGCACATTTATTGAGCGATTTTTCTTGAAATATTTAATATGTAAACTGAAGTAATATTTTATTATATTTATATTTGTAAACAAGGTTACTTTTAAGTACGTATAGTTATTTACATTTGAGCACGTTATGCACTCGTTTATGACACAATTGCAATTAACTGTATGCACACCAATGTTTCCAATAGGGAACATGGACTTGAAATATCAATTAAAAACTAAATTTCATTCATATTGACTTGCAAAAACTAATAATTGTAATAGAAAGATGAATTGCTTTTTTGAGATAAAAATTACGTTTGTTTCGTAAAAGGGGAAATATACAGAAAGTAATAAAAATTATCTTTTTCGCCAGTTTTCACAGTCCACAAATTAAAAATTCATGTAAAAAAACAAAAAAATCCAATACTTCTAAAAATTAGTAGGCGTACTTAAAAAATTGCATTATTAAAGAATATAAGATATATGAATAAGAAATGCATTTGCTGTAATTCGTATAAATATCATGTTTCTAACGGGGAAAATAAATTATATAAACAGAAATAAATTATTAAAATCATGTATAAATATTTTATGTTAATTTTAATTAAAAATTACATTTAAACTAAATCATTAGGAAACAAATTATAGAAAAAAATAATTTAAAATCTGAATTCAGCTTCGATAAAGTTTAAAAGTATGAGCAAGTTCAAATTCATACTGAGTAGATGTTTTCTTTTTACAGTAAATAATGTATCTTTCATGCAACATAGGCAAATTTTAATTTTTAAACGATTTTTAGTTTGTTTCCAATTCAAAACTGTGATAACAAACTATTTAAAAACTACACTGCAAAAAAAAAGGTGTTGATTTTACAGTATTATACTGTAAAATCAACACTTTTTTTTGCAGCGTATAATGAAAGTTATGTTATAGAATGAAAATGTAGTTGATCTGTTTGTAATCATTATATGCATTTATGGAAGTATGAATGAAAATGCTTTTGTGATTCTGGCTCAAAGTACGTTCAAAAACTTTTTTTTATTTAAGAATAGCATGAAATAAAATGAAAAACTGTGTATTGGCCAATAAGAAACACCGAGTAAATAATGATCTCTCATAAAGACCTCTTTTCCTTATTTAGGTTGATAGCTTTTCAATGGGATGAAAGACCGCAAAAGTCCAAAGAATCAAGTGAAAGAGCATTGAGATAGCCTCACGCACTCGCATGATTTCTAATATCTATTGAAGTTGCAATGATAGTAGCAAGAAGATCATAGTTTAAATTTGCTTAAAAAAAGAGTACTCTTAAAGAGCCGTTGTTATCGCATCTTGTGACAAGCCTGAATATAATAACTAAAAAACCTTGGAGTCATATATTTGTCTCAAACTTTACTTTAAGAGGAAGTTGAGAGCGTTCTCAGCTTTCAAATTTAAATCATTCAAGAGGTTTCGGCTAGAAATATGCTCATTCGAAAATTTTAATTGCGGCTAACTCGAAAATGTTATACAGCAATTCTCCTATAAAAATTGATATAGTCGAACTCGGTTATAACGAGTAAAATGCGAGCGACCACAGCATCTGCTCGTTATAACATAGTTCTCGAAGTAGCCAAGTTTAAGATTTCATATACTGAAATATACAAAAGATAAGTAAAAACTTAGATTAGAGTCTAGCACGGATCGGGTTGTACCCGACCCGAACCCGAAAACTGTGCTTAAAGTTTACCCAAAACCCAACCTGAACCCGACACACTTACCCCCGAAACCGACACGAACCCGAAATATTCAAAACACACCCGAAGTGATAGAAAATCAATCTGTATTTTAATATAATTATAGAAAAGTAGTCAACAATTATATCGCTAATATTAATTTGATCTTTTTTGCATAAAATGAACACATATACACTAATTAATATTCAAATATACAGTTTTCTCCATTAAAAAACATTCAGGACTTTCTGTTGAAAAGTCGGGTCATCCCGACCCGAAAGAGTAAAAAATCAATCCGAAACCGACTCGAACCCGAAACTTTTAAATTCAACCCGACCCATGTTGGGGACAACACGACCCAATGCAGGACTCTATAGTTCAGACGAATAATTAAAAAATACAGAATGATTGCTTTGCTAGGTGCAATTTTACATTTCTGGAATGGAAGGGTGAAATTAATTTATTAATGGCAGCTTGACATTCACTTTAATGTATCTTAATTCTGAATGTATAAATAGGTAATAATAAAATAAAATGGTGGTAATTAAAGAAAGCACACTTAGTAATTATTTATTTATTTGTCAATTTTTATTTATTGATTAATTGTTATATATATATATATATATATATATTACCTACCTAGAAATAGGTGTAGGTTCATAACATACATAAAATACATCGTCATACAACAATTTAAAGATTGTATGTTAATTACTTTTGAAATTAGAATGCGCAGTGTAAAAAATCATAGTTTAGGAAAAAAATACTTTTGAAGTTGAAATTTCTCTTTAAATGTATATAAATTATATGGCGATAGTTAGTCGTAACTTTGGTTCTAATTGGAATATCGTCATAATTAAAAAACAATATATATTCGTAAAATGTTATTTAAAAAATAGATAATACTGTTTTCTTACATTTTTGAAGATTTAAAGGCTCCCCCTTAAGAAAAATGACTGAATTAATGGTAATATCTTCCAGATCTTACGCCTTTTTTTGCCACAAAAATATAGAAAAATATAGAATACACATAAATTAACCCATTTCGCTTTGAATAATGAGGAAAACAAGATATTTTTTTTTAGTTTGTAAAATTTTTACTGGACATGAATTTTTGTCGTTACAACCGAATTTTCTGTAATGCATATATATATATATATATATTCCAACCACATCCTTTCCTTTCGCTCAATTTTTTTTATTTAAAAAAGCTAAAAGTTGGAACTGTCTGTAATCGCAATTTTAGGTTCTCACGAAAATATTAATTCCCGAAGAAAAAATCGATGTGCATGTATTTATGCTGAATTTTTTAAGTACTTCGCTGTAATAAGGACATAAACGCTATACATAATTCCTAAATTAAATGTGTGTGCTCAACATAAATATTAAATGTTTTAAAATTTTGTCATTCATGTAAATGCAGAAGTTTTCAGTTAAGGGGTAATCACTTTAACGCCCTGAAATTTAAGGATTTTTCGAGAATTGTTTTGTAAAAAATGCGAAGAGTGTGTAAAAATCCATTTATACTAAATTATATACATATATTAAAGTATAAAACTTTATTTTTTTAGTTCATATATTAAAAAATGGTGACTCGACAGCTGATAGGCCCGAGCGCTTCAAAAATTGAGAGTCAACCTTTGGACATGAAAACTCATTGTACACTTTAAACTAGAAGAATGAGACAAAAAAGTTTTTTTGTAACTTTATTTTTTTAGTTCATATATTAAAAAATGGTGACTCGACAGCTGATAGGCCCGAGCGCTTCAAAAATTGAGAGTCAACCTTTGGACATGAAAACTCATTGTAGACTTTAAACTAGAAGAATGAGACAAAAAAGTTTTTTTGTATAAAAGCTAATGAAATATGTAGCCTTTTTTTGAAAAAAAAATATGCATTTTTAGTGAAATAGCATCAAATCACAGTAAATGCATTTTTTTCAACCAAAAAATGTTACTTAAGTTACACAAAACAGCAAAATATCACTATTTCGGAGCTAGAGTGTCTACCTATTTTTAAATGCTGTTCTTATAAGGGAAAAAAAAACGAGCTTGACGTTTTTATTACTGTTTATTCGCTTTTACGCGCTTTACTTTTATAGATCCAAAATTGCCCTTTCATTTTCGATATCGATCGGTTAATGTGGTGTTACTCCTTAATAATATAGGGTGATATTTTCACACATATTATATATAGGGTGATATTTTCACAGTGATTCATACTGTATGTGTATGTACTTTCAGCTTTCAGTTGTTCAGCTGTATAGTAAGTACCTTTACATTAGTGTTCGATCAATTCATAGGATTTTGAGTGGATGCGATACGCAATAAATTATATTTTACTTACCCATCATACGTAGTATAGGGTCTTGTAATCGTTTTGAAAATCGAAATTTTTTTTTGACGGATTTATACGTTTCAGACACTGAAGATTCCGAAAAACATATTTTTAGAAAAAAAAAATTGCCGTTCGTCTGTCTGTGTGTCTGTAAACGCTCTAGCTCCCGATCAAATTGGGATAGAGACTTGAAATTTGGTATGTACTTAGTATGTAATAATGGGAAGAAGCTTATTGAATTTCAGTCACCTCGATTATCTGGAACTATTTTTTTCGGACTCTCGAAATATTCGTTCTGATAAAATGTACATAAAAATTTTCGAAATTGTTTATTTTAAGGAGTGAATATAAATGACAATAAAAAAACATAAATTTTGCATAAAGAATGAAGTCGATCGGATAATGAGTTGCCGAGAATTTTGTAATTATATTTTCCGCACTCTTCGATTTTTCGTGACCCAGTATTTCATTCAAATTGCAATTCAAAGATATATTTTAATTGGAAATGAGATGCTTAATCCGACGCAGTAAACTTTTAGTTAATATGATTATCAATTTTGGAGTTATAAAGGATGTTTCTTTTACGCAATTCAGTAATAGAGCATTTAAATTTTATGACGTCATCAAGGCACGATTTTATTCGAATTGCAATGCATTTTAAAAATAGTTTACTTTACACATGTTTTATTTTCATATTTTATACTATGCATATCCGTGATGGGTAAGTATTATGGTGGCCCCCAACGACTAGTTTTAATGGCACGCTCAATGTGATAGAGATTTTTCACAGTGATATTTCTACGACATTTACTTCAGTAAAATAAAGTCTGACCAAGGTTTATTATCTTCTACTGCAATTGGAAGATTATTTATAAGGTGAGAGAAAGGACAATGAATATGTTTTTAAGATTTGTAGTAGTAACTGAATTAGGTTTCAAGGTTATTCATCTCGCTATCGGAAATTTCGGATTTGAATATTTTAGCTTCCCAAGTATTGCCATCTTCATTAATCCTTTGAAGAATGAGTTTTGGCTTACTTGTGGTTAGTGACGTCCATACTGTAATACACTACTATGCGTATATTTTTCTCACCTCTATTTCCGAATGGAACTTTGCCTTATTTAATCACAGATTTCTGCATTTAAATAAGGCGAAATTAATTTTAATTCAGATATAGTGATTACAAAAGATGTAGTACTTGGCAGCTATGTATATGTCATTACTTGACAAAGAGTTAAGGCAGCTTACATACATAATATGCACTGGTGTCGTAAGTTCCCCTTCCATTAAAATTCATGATATTTAGAAATTGTATGACGTTATTTAAAATGGTTTGAAAAAATATAATGATTGCCTTATAAACTCTAAACATTTCAAACTCCGTCAAAATGTTTAATGTTTAAAGTTTCCATCAACGGGGAACTTTCTAAAAAAAAAGAAGGAAAAAAAAAGAAAAAAAAAAAGAAGAAAAAAGAAAACTTAAAATTGCGATTATGTAAGTAATAAAACTAATTCTGTTAAGATTGCTCAATTTGTACGGCTTTAAATTGGGAAATTCTACAGCGACTTGCAGATTAACATTATCAATAAATAAAGAATATGATAGTGACGGGATAACTAATAACTTATCTGTAAGTGTTGCGTTATGAGTTACTCTTTTAGAGAGTAGTATTTTTATCCTTTCAGCGGCAAGTAATTGTGTTTCTGTAATGTTGAATTCACGTCAGAATTTTCAAAAATTTTATTTGAAAATAAAGAAATACAATTTCATGGCTTTTTGCACCAAATTTTTAAAATTGAAATTTAGTTAAAAAAAACCTGGTACGAATCTTGATTAAAATTAAGTGGTATGAAAAATATACCACGGCCCTTCAAGGTGTTAAGCATGATTTACAAGGAAAATGATCCGAATTCACATTTTAAGAAGCGGAAAATCCGGAAAAAGTTACACAGACATCTTCCCCAATCTGTGGGTATACCAGCCCGCCAACTTTGTCTTTGAATTTTTTATATTTCTGAACAGAAAGTTAATCATTCTGCTGGGTATGTCTTAAATTTCAGAAGAGCGATTTGAGCCTACAAACTAAACTCTGTAGTCATTTTCCCTGCTCCATTGATTCGAAAGAATGAAAGAAGCAAATTGAATGAGATTCATTACAAATTATAGAGCTGATCACCCAAAAGCAAAAGACACTTTTGTAGTTTTTCGCGGCATTCAACAATAAAAAGAAAATTAAGAATGTTATATAAATAAATTTTACACGAACTCACCATTAAAAGCAAATCAAGGTGTTTGGAAGCGCGTTCTATTCTCTTAAAAATAAGGAAACAAAAAGTTCCTTCCAACTGATTGGAATCATGGATCAGAAATGGATATTATAAAACAATCGAAAAAGAGGTAGAGCGAGAGAGAGCGAGAGAGAAAGGAAGAGGAAAAATTAACAGCTATCTAGTCAAAAGTTGCCCTTCATTTTGTTGAACCAAAGTGCACTAAAGTTGAGATAACTTTATAAGTCCATCGTTCAATAGTTGCAGAAACGTTCCAAGGGCAACTCCAAAAACCCCTTCGGTGGTGCCATTTACTGTATGGGAATGTTTTGCTAATTTTGTGTACTATTCTTTACTTCAACGAAAGGTGGAGTGGTAAATGTAGATTGATAAGTGTCAAATGCATGGTAAATTGTGCATTGAAGAACATTACTTGTGAATAGAAATGGAGTTCTACATTTCAAGCTAACGGTATTTTACATATGGCAATGTCAATCGTGCAGGAAACTGGAATACGAAATGGTACGTCAACTTGCATACTATCCTGAAATGTCTCCAACAGAACGTCACCTTTCCAACCTTTAAACAATGTTTTTTTGTCCTTGAAATAGTTTTCGTTGCATAAATTTATAAGGGAGCGAAATACTTCATCACTTCCAAACACATTGATTTTTAAAAAAAAATTCATGAATGACCTACCGACTCATTGGCAAAAACGTATAATGCTGAAAATTAATTCAACAAAATAGGTACTTTTCTTCTTTTGATTTTATTTCTTTCCATCGCCTATAAAATCGGTCGCATTATTTGCAACAAATCAATAGGAAGGAAAAATCGTATTTCAGGAAAAATAATTTTGTAGATGGAAAAAAATGTGTAAAAAATAAAACTTTCCACCCCCGTGCTTCACAAAAGTCAAGATTTCAAATGCTTCCGCTAAAAAAAAAGTATGTTTTTAACTCTTTAATTCTTGGAATTTAACGCAATCTGCACCAACAAAGCCAAAAGTTGATTGTACTCTTTATTTATTTCGTGTAGAGCTTTATCTATTTTGCTATTCAAGTATGAGCTGCTATGCCAGTTACTATGTGTTTATTACCATTATTTTTTACGAGTTGGAGAAAAATAACGCCAACTGCGTATACAATTTTTTTTTAAAACTAAAATTAGGCTTAGGGACAACACGTAAAGAAAGTAAATAAAATAGGCCCTTTCAGGTTTAGTTTTTGTAAAATGTAATAAACACTAATGTAATTTAATGAAAATAACATATGCAGTAAAACCTAGATATAGGACACGAAGTCACTCCGCTTACAAACGAATAATTTTGCTTCTCTAAGTTCATCCGCAATAATGTCATTCATATGTATATTGTTTCTAGGGTGGCACTTAGATATAGGTTCATACAGTGGTTGTAGGTTGTTACGGAAGGTTTTATTATACATATATTCAAAGAATATAAAATGAAAATAAATATTTAAAAATAATAAAATGGTTAAGTGAATTTCCGGAATTATATTTTCGGTACAGCCCAAATCATATAACAATAACAAATATAAGAATTTCTTCAAACGAAATAAAAAAATGTTATGGGTCATTAAATAAATAACAAAACACTTCACTTTTAGCCTAAAATATTCATATCTAAATTGTCATAATCGACATTTTTTTCAGTTTTTTAACAAAACTGTAACATATATCTTCAGACAGTTGGATAATGAAGATTTCTTAAAAGTTTCATGTCAGTCGCTTGAAAATTATAAAATGACGTTGAACAGTTAAAAATAATAATAATAATAATAAAAACGCGCTGAAATTTATACGCGATGATAACTAGTGTATAAAAAATAAGTAGCATAATGTGTATAAGTGTCAAAAATACACTGATTTCTTACTTTACCAAGTGTACCTTATTTGTAAAGAAAGAGCCCTAACAATCATTTTGATGGAAAAAAAATCAATTATTTCAAACTTTTTAAATGGCATTGCAACAGAAACCCTCTAAATAGTCGTACCTCTTACAGTAATTCTTGCTTGCGCTTAAAATGGTATAAATTCCTGCCTGAAAGGTGAAAATGGGCTAATGCTTGTAAAACACTTTTTCTTGCGTATAGCCGTTCTTTTTATTCACATTTCATTAATCAGCTTGCTCAATTGGCCATAGTTGCCCCATTGGTAAGATATTAGAATTACAGCAGAAAGCTCCGGGCTCGTAACTAAATGGTTAAAAATTAAAGTGCTCAAAAAAGCAGTACAGTAAAATCTCGTTACAACGAATCTCTGGAGACCACTGTTTAAATTCGCTATAATGAAATATTCGTTAAAGTGAAAATATTTTTGTACTGAAATAGAATTATATGACTTTTTTTACAATCCAAATTATATTCGTTAAATTGAAAATTCGTTAAATCGAGGTTCGTTGTAACGAGATTCTACTGTACATCAAATCAAATATATGGCGCTCCAAAAATTCTTATGTTGTTGCAATCCGGAGAATGGTTTCAAGAGATTTTTTTCATGTGTTTATCATTCATCCACACATTATCTGACAATGTTACCAATTGACGTATTCGGAGATTTTCATGAATGTTTTAAAATGAAACATCTCCTATATTACGTCTCTAACCCCTAATACGAATCAAGACTCTTTTCGATGTTATTTTAGTTAATAAGTTTTAATAACTGTTAAAAAGTAAGAGTTTTTGACGAAATGAAATGCAATCACAGCGACTGTGATAAGGACAGAGTTTTGATGAAATTAATTGAGATTTTTAGAGTCATTATATAATTTTCAAATAGTATGATATATATTTACATTATATTTACATATTTTTTATTGTATTTGATTCCTTGTCTTAATAATAGAAGAATTGCTGAACAGATACAAGCAGTGATGGTTTGCATTTATTGACTTGGAATGTATTTTAAAGCATCTGATTAAAACTGAAACTGGTGTTCTAATAAATGTATCTTTACGTGCATTAAATTGCCAGTATTTATTGTTATTTTAATTTCTATAGTTTTCCATGTGTATTTATAATAACTAGGGCATCCAACCCGGGCAAACCGGGATAGAGAATATATGTGAAATGTGAAAAACATTTTTCTTTTTTTTTAAATACTCTAATAGATTTTTTACATTTAATAATTTTTTTTTAAAGATTGCCACCTAACAACACCAAAGGACATTTTTATATGAAATATGTCAATTATATATTCAAATAAAAAAAATTTAATTTATTAAAAGCGGTAATTTCGTATTGGCTTCGTGCTAAAAGTTAATATCCGAAGAAACAGCTAAAAATGTCGTTATATACCGCAGTTTTTCTTATTTTGATAATTTCAGCAGTTTTAAGCGCTTATTTCGATTACATGTCTGTTAAATCTGTGTTTTATTTATACTATTTTATTTATTCCTTAATGAAGTTTTAATTTCGTTATTAAATATTAGCTGGAAACAAATGCTGAACTTTTTATATTGTTTAAAATGAAAACGGATCAATATTTTGTAATCGTCTGCAAGCGATAGAGATAGATTTTTAAAAAAAAATCATGTTTGAAATTTAATTTAAGTGCTATAATAAGTGAGTAAATTCCGATAAAGTTTTGAAACAAATTGCATTTTAAAAGTAGATTTTTTTCCCTTTAAAACGGCGTAAAAATTGAAAATGTGCGATAATTTTTTCTTTTTTTTTTTTAAATGCAGTAGCAAAAATCGAAAACCGAAATTTCATCGTCAAGTGTTGCCATTCACAAAATGACGTCAGCGTTACGCACGGATACGTTTGTCCTTTATAATATAGATACCAAAAAAAGATTGTCCATTCGAAGCATAGTTAAAGAAAAGAAAAAAAAAATAGCGAAAAATCTGTAAAAAAGAGAGAGAGAGAGAAATTGCAATAGGAAAGTTTTCGGGTTTTTTTTTTTTTGGTTTGTTTATGTTTTTAAATTGAGACACACCCTTAATAATTTTGTTGTTAGCAACTGTTGATGCCTTAAAATGGCTGAATGTACAAAACGTAACAAGGAAAAACGTATGTCTGCAACTGATTATACTCACCAACGATTATCTCGCAAAGTAAAAACGTAGTCTCTTAAGGAACAATGAAACTGATAAAACTACCGTGAATTTTTATTTATTTTTTCACCATAATGTACTGATAAAATGCCTCTTCAAATGAAGGAGATCTACTTAAACAAATAAACACAGTTCTACTCAACTCTCCTCGAAACCCTTTGTACGATATCAATCATAACCGTGTTTTAAGGAGGTGAGGTTGTTGTGGAGTTCCTTGTATAAGTAGGTAGAATAATAAAAAATATTGAAAATTTTAGTTCAAACATTAACAGTATCAAATAGAAGTAAAATAAATGCTATATTTTTAAAAATAAGTTATTTTTTAAACAGTGATTTTTTTTCTTTATCGGTAAATTTGCGACAAAAACGCGTTATGTGAAATATAGTGGTGGCCAAAATTCGTGCTTTAAACTGAAAAATTAGCATATACAGCGAAATAAAAAAGTTGCAGCTACAATATCTGTATACTCGGGCATTAGAAACCGAATGAAAGAATGAATAAGTAAATAAATCAATAAATAAAATTGTGTACGGGATTCTTTAACAAACAAATGCAAAAAGCCCTTGTTTTATGGAAAGCTTGTAACTGAACGACGTAGAGTCATTTCAGACTACGGGTTGCAGAAGAAAGATATGTGTAATAAAATGAAAAGATAGTAGATTAATGACATCAGATGAGAGAAAATTGGAATTAGCAAAAAGTTTTCTGAATCATTTGAACAATAAAAAAATAGCCCAAGTTCTAAATGCTAATAATTTCATCATTTGAAACCGATGGAAATGTAAAAGACAAGAAGCAATGTCACAAAGATCAGTTAACCACTGTGTTTCTAAGGTTTACAATGAGTAAAGATGGAAACTTTTGCAAACATCAGGTCAATATACCATAATTTGCAACGTTGCAGCGTCTACTGGAAAAACAGTACATACCGTTAACTGTTGACAGACGACTTCATGCAAGTCAGCTGTTGCAAAGTGATTGCTTAGAGTGCTTACAAAGTGATTTAGACCGGGAGGAGGCAGCACAGACAATCACCTCATCGAGTTCACGGCTGAAATTCCAGAATTAGTTAAAACTCGATTCGCATATTAAAACGCAATCGGTCTGCCAAGTCATATCTTGGCGGAAAACACCTTAAAACCCGATTTTAGCGGTTGACTCGTAGGTTTACCATTGTGTTTTCCTGCACCCAAAGGTATGAAAACATGGAGGACTGATGATGAGGAAAATGATACACAAGTATGTAGAAATGGTATATGCGCTCGCTCCATTTTCTTAATTTTTGTACCGATGGTACCTCATATCTTTTTATGGACTTGAAAGAGAGAGTTCACAGGGAACGTGTTATCGGCTAGTACTTATAATCAGAAACACTACATCGTGAAACAACTATCGAGATTACTTTATTTTAATTCCACACAACATGCATGAAAAATGAATTAAACTGCATTTAAATTCGGTCAATATTATTTATTGGAACTGTCAGAAGTCAAGAACTTGTCTCCTCCTTAAAACATAATAAAATAAACGAAGAAACCATATATACAAAACCGTCATAGATCACTTTATTCATGAAACATATCGTATCGATACTGTCTGGGTTGTATTTCCAGAAGAGGTTTATATTCACGTTTATGGAGAAATATTTTTGTTGCCTGAAATCCTCTTTGCTTAGTCTTATTATTTATTTATTCATCATTTACTTTACATTTCTTAAGTCCTTTTAATTTATTAATTAACTAGCTGATCCGTTCGGCGTTGCCCGGAAATCAGTAACTTTCTTTTGCAGTTTCGATTAAATAGTCATTTTCGTCGTGCATTCAGTTCTAAACAAGCTTCTTTCCGAACAAAACTCCGGCACTCGTCCCCACTGCCTACCGCATTGTATAACAGGCGTGCTACGTACGCACTGAATATCGTTTAGTTTCAATTTCCACCTCTAGGGGGCAAGAAATCACCTTACTTAGTTATCTATATCTTAATTAGTTCATGTTAAGTTGAATGGACCAATTTCCGTTGAAGAAGATTCCAAATATTTTTTAGAACACTTTGGTCGAAATATGAAAAGTCCTAGGTCGACCACTTTCAACCATCATATCTCCCACACCCCCAGAGCTACCGACATGCAACCACCATAGTGCATGATGGGAGAATCGAGGCTACTACCATCACACATAAACACGATTAGTCTGCGCTTGGTAATTGTGGCTGCAAGGTGAAATATAGGGACACACAAGTCTATTTATCTATCTATCTATATATAGAGAGAGATTAATTATTTATTTCCTTTTCTTCATCATCTTATAAATGTTACACGTACTTAGAAGGCCAAATTTGTGTTAGGTGATGAGCATAATCTCAAAAGTTTAAAATGAAATTTGAATATTTTGTTTAATACGCTATATTTTCTTTGTTTAATTTTTATACATATGTACAAGTCGTACAAAAAAAAAAAAAAAAAAAAAAAAACCACTCCATACTATTTTATCACCAAATTATAGCAGACATCTTAAAGGTACCTATTTGATAGACAGTTGTGTCTACTTTCCGAATTTGAATGCAAATTTGTAAATAGGAGTCTTCTAAATATTAAAAATTGCAACAACTTTGATTTTTCAAATGGTGACACTAACTTTTGACAATTTTTTTGAGTCCTTGGACAAAACAGCCTGAAAAAAGGTATAGATTATACACCTTTTCTAAAATCTTCATAAAGTTATAACAGAAAATGTGTTAGAAATTTATCCTTTAAATTTCGAAAATTAAGATCTTACAAGGAAAAGTATAGAACAGCAATTAGTCATCTGTAAAATTATATAGAAATTTTAAAGATAAAACAAATAAAAGAAAACCCTGCAACATTTTTCCGGTAAGTGCCTAAGATTTTCTTTTTTGTGGATCCTTTGACAACAGAAAACGTCGAAAATTAAAATTTCTTGATATCGTGAAAACTAAGGATTTAAATAAGCTGTAAATTTACACAAATTGCATTCATATTTGAAATTGCATTTATATTTGAAAATTTAGACACAATTCCCTTAGTCGAACGCTACCTATCGCATCTCTTTTGTGATAACTTGGTGATAAAATAGTATTGGCTTCCTTTTTTTCTTTTTTTTCGACCAACTGTATACTTGTTTGAGGAGTGCTGAAAATTTTGTACAATAATGTACAAGCGAATGTTGGTTACTTGAAATAGATATATTAAAATAAACACGCTCAGAAGTATTTCGTACATATTAAATTCATTCTCTCTCTCTCTCTCTTTTTACTTTCCGATCATATAGTGTAAGGAAAGTATTGTAATCGTGATGTATGCACCCAGAAAAAGGAATTGATTAATACTACAAAACATGTTTTGTTGAGTACATTTTGGTTGTTTTAGCAAAATTCAAGTAAAATTGAACCATTTTACTTGAATTAACAAAACATTTTTTGCTGACGATACAAAATTTTTTTTTGGAATTGCAAAAAAAAAAAAATTTTTTTTTGTTGATTCAAACAAAATTTCCATTGACCTATATTTAAACAAAAAGTTTTGTTGGGTCAACCAAATTTTTGCTGATTCAACAAAACTTTTTTCTGGGTGTGTGTGTGTGAGTAAGTGAGCCTGATAGCTTCCAAACGGTACTTCCGATTGAGCTCCCATTTGGTGAATATGTTATTTATAGCTCAACAACTGCATAGATTTTTGTACAAATTGGCCGACGGATTAGGTATTTAAAGGTATAAACCATTAGGTATAAATCATTAGGTATAAACCATTTTAATTCGATCAATAATATAAGGAAAATGGCAAAGTAAATGTGACAGAGTATAAGGGATAAATATTGCGGTGATGTAGTCAAGAATAAACGGCTCAGAAGTAACGTCTCCAATTTCGAAACGGACAGTCCATGATTCGAATCCAGCTGAATCCATTCTAAAGTAATGTCAGTGTCATATTAATGTGTAAAATATATTTTCATCGAGGGATAAGGGAATCTCCCAATGTTTCGCCCTTGGCGAAGCCGCATGGAGTTTTGGTTGGGGGACCTTTGATATCAGATGTTTTTTTTTTTTTTTTTTTTTTTTTGAGGGATGGTAATTTGTGTTTGTGGCTCGCAGTTAGTAGTTTTTTTTTAATACCGCTAACCAGGCCTCTACCTGCAGGGCATGAGTGTCTAGCTTGACGAGTTAGTACCTGAGTGTGGGTCGATATTCACCTGATCACAGCATGGCTGTGATCAGGTGAATATCGATGGCATCTCTCTAGTGGTTTTGGTACAGTTTTCTTTGTTTGCCGGTTCAAGGTTTCTATTTAACTTTGTTGAATTGGCAGATTTAAAAAAAAGCAAAAAGTAAAGAAGAGAAAGGAACTGGTTTCGTAATTTAGAACCTTGATCAGGTGGCGAGACCTTTACCTGACTAGGTATTTCCAGAGGTATAATTCACAGCAGTTAGTAGTTTACCTACCGGCAGGGATGTAATTTAACACCTTTTTGGTAGGCCGCCCTGTTCGGTTAAACGCGTCGGAAATTTAAACGAATCTACGATATTCTGTAAAATGTTTAGTCGCGTAGAAGCATTTCAGATTTTTTTTCTTTACTAGTCGTTGAGCTATAATGTTGGAATATTACAAAAATCAATTTACCGTATTATTGATTTTCACCGAAAAGAACACCCACAAAACTAATCAAATTATGTATATGTTACGGTCAATATGATTAATCCGGTCATTATTAATAATAACCGGTTATTATTAATAATGACCGGATTAACCATATTGACCGTAACATAGATATCGAAGACTGTTTGATTCAATGCTGAATGTTAATTCTAAGTATTAGTTCCAAGCATTTGTTTTACTTTAAGACAGTAGCAATATATTTGATAGTTTTTTATTTTCCGAAAAAGCCTGTTTTCAAAAATTTAAATTCAAATATTTTATATTATGCATTTATGTTTTGGTTTCCAAACCATTATATTTAAAATACGATGTGTAATATTGATAATGAAATATTGCTATTTCTAAATATTTATTAAATTATAGAATAATTCAATTTAAAATATACAATCTAAGAAAAAATAATCCCATGAATAAATTTTATTTTTATTAAATTTTCGAATTTATTTACTTTTATTGAAATTAAGAAATTTAAAATTTCTTAAATAAAACTAGATTTTTAACTCAGAAATATATCTTACAAAATTTGATATTTTTGAATAGAAGGAAAAATATCTTCTTAATGTATTTCAAAACCAATTTTTTTTTTAATTTCTCTTATCTAAGGTTTCACATCTTCAATATAAAGTTAAAGAATATTATTTAGAGAATCACTTTTAGCCATGAAGAGTTGATTTAGCCCTCTCTTAATGTAATTAATGCTCAAATCAGCGTTCCAAATTTGAAGCACAAAATTTTCATAGGAACTAAATTTCAGAAAAACACACAAAGTAATTCACTGGAACAGCTTAATCAATGCAGAGGAAAATCACGTTAAAGATAGTTTTTATTTGAAGAACGGGATTAATGTAATGAAATTACTGAAACGATAAAAGAATTTATGAACAGGCACTGTTTAAAAGACATGCTTTTTTAAAAAATTATTTTTAAGCTAAATTATGATTATATAGTTATTTCAGAAACACAATAATGTTTAGATTTTTTTTTTCACGATGTTGCTTTATAAATATATTCTGTCAACATGATATCATTCTAGATAAGAAATACTATAAAAAAAAGAGTAGGAGAAGGGGAAAGAGGTATATCAATGTAATGTCTAATTATCTTTGCAGGATTTTTTATTTTCCTGAAGGAGTCGTTGTGTTTTTTACCGTCAGTCCCTGTACAAATTCTGTTTAGATGACGTGTATTAATATGGATAATAATATAAAATATTTTCCTGCCCCTTATTTTTCCAGTCTAAAAAACGTTTACGCATTAGGCAAGCAAGGGAAACAGAGAGTGAATGAAGCATAAAGATATTTCGTCTGCTGGATCATATGATTGAAGGATTATCGTAATTTTTGCACATACTATTTATGATAAAACAAGCTCTTTCTTAATTGAAAATGGATGCAAAACCATTATAAAAGAGTGAATACAAATGTTTTATTAAAAAAATGGACAGCAAGCCTTTGCATTATGATATTTTTGAAAAAAAAAATCCAGGCTCAAATCTAGTACATTTCTTTTAAAATTCCGTTTTCCTTAACCCCTTCGGGAACGGCGGATTTTGCACAAATTTTATTCGGTTGGCACCACTTTTTTTAAAAAAGCTACCTTTACTTAAACTATCACAAAAATGCTCTAATTAGAGAAAGCAAATATTACTTTTATTTTTTACTGGTGCCTAAAACAAATTCTGTATGCTCTTTTTGAGGGTGCATATTTGCACCCATGGTCCCGAATGGGTTAAAGGAAATTCTTTAGCTTTTTCTTCAAAATAAGCTCATATTTGTACATAAAGTGTTTTTGTTAATAATAAGACTATGAGCTACTTAAAACTTCTTCTTATAATGCTTATTGTTTTAATTTTTAGAACATTTAGTATTTTCATGAAATTACGTAGGTCATCTAAAGTATATTCTTATAATCTTATGCCGCATTAATGTATTTTGCAAACAGAAAATTGGAACAGAAAAACATTCGTTAACTCTGCAACACTATCTAGGATAAACCTCACCCCCCTCCACCCCCACATCATTGTTTCTCTTGATATATTTTTCTTTTTTATGTCTATAATCTAAATTACTATTTCGTTATTTTGGAATAAACATTTTGAATATTAAAAAAAAAAAATCTTCTATTTGGGGTACACCTGTACCGAAGTGTAGCAGAACCGCTAATAAAACATGAGTGTAACATTCCAGGTTTACCGTCTTCCACACTTCTCCCGTATTTTTCTCCTTTTTATTAAACTATTGAAAAGCGAAAAATAAAGACTGTTCTGTAGTGAAATAAATTTATTCAATAATGCCCTTATACTATGATTGTATTAAAGAGTAACGCCATTTTGACCGGTTCAAAAGGAAAGGAAGCAAAAATTCTATTTTTCAGAGGAGAAATTTGAAAATACGGATACATTTCAAATCCATAGGTTTAACATTAGAGAGGAGAGTTTTAGAGCCTATGCTAGTCACGGGAAGAAACGCTCAAGCTAATGTTAAGTCTATGGGAAGGTTATTTTCAAATTTCTTGCTCGCATTTTAATATATTTAAATTACTTTTTTGCATAGGAAAACCGAGGTCTATCTTTAACGTTGTTAGCTTTTACTGTTTTGACTTTGGTTAAAGTTTTTTTTATAAGCGGACATTTTCAATTTTAGAACCGGTTGAAACCGGTCCTTAAGAGCCTACGCTATACTCTATGTAATTTCAATTGGCTTCTCAAGGATATCCATCCTCCATACTTCATTCCTTCGTTGTCATGGCACTAGAAGACTTGAGCTCCTGGTCCCGTTTTCCCCACTTCTATAATCTAATAACAAAGGACGAAGCTTTTTACTGATCTCAAGTATAGGGTGGGAAAAAAAGGGTAGTCAGTTAGCCAAATGAAGTGTGACCATAGTTACTGACCTAAGATAAGGGCCATAAAACTAACCTTGCGTAGTCAATTGAAATTACACATAGTATAGTCGCGCAAAGAAACTCGAACGCTAATGTTAAGTCTATGGGAGAAATCTTTAGAGATTTCTGGCTTGTATTTTAATATTTTTAAATGTTTTTTAATAGGATACCTGAGATCGATATCTGATGCTGTGCGTTTGTACTTTTTTGCTTTTGGTTATAGTATTTTTTTTTTTAATTATTATTCGGACACTTTCACTTTTGAGCCGGTTCCAACCGGTTTTAAAAGTATGGATATATAATAAGAAATTTCGAAAAGAAAAAATCTGTCAACCATCATCTTCATATTTTGTTGTTGTTGTGACTAATGCCCCCCGGCCGACAGTAACATCAGACTATGTCTCGAAGGTGTCCGGCGAAGGGTTGCAGCTTCAATTTCATGAGGTACCACTGGGGCTGAAGTCTGACTTGCCCTTATTTTTACCCGCAATTTTGATACTCGCCGAAAAGGAAAATCTCCCGGCTTGGCACCTCTCTCCCACCTACCGACCTCTCAGCGAGAGGACTCGCCACACCACAGATTTAGCTTGCCGGTTTTGGGGGCATCGACACGGCGCTAACAGCAGCACGGTGTTCCAAGAAGTTATCCTTCAAAGTACTGATCGTGATCCTCCAAAGTATTGATTATGAGGATGGTCAACCGGACAGAAGTGGCATATATGATAAGTACGGATTGGTCAGACACAATGCTATCAAAATTTGTATAATCTTACACACCATTAATGTATTTTTATTCACAAAAATAATAAAAAGCAAGATAATTAGAAAAGAAAATCCTCCTATAACCATCATTCGCTATTTTCCCACATTTCTTTTTTTTTAAATCCCTTTTATCAAATTAGAGAAAAACGATAAACAGATAGTCTTCTGTAGTAAAATAAATTCATTCAATATTATTCTACAGCAGCTATTCTTAATCACTTAGCTACTATGAGCCTCTTTTCGTATTAGCTCAGTTTTTGTGAATCCCCATCCACTGTTAAAAATTTGCAGCAAACTGTCCAGTCATTTGACCGTTTTTGTAGAAAACGGTTACATAACCGTAATTTAACTATATTCTGACTATAAAATGAGCAATAATACTCTCAGAACATAGTTAAATTACAGTTATGTAACCGTTTTCTACAAAAACGGTCAAATGACTGGACAGTTTGCTGCAAATTTTTAACAAGTGCAAGTTAAGACTGAAATAACTGATATTTTAAAAAATGTAAAACTTGGGATATTTAAACTAATAGTGATATATAAACAAATTATACTGTATTTTTAAACAGTATTTTAGTTTATCCTTTCATTTTACTCACAAGATTTGTCTGAAACTCTAGATAATTGAATTTTTGTTCATTGAACGGACCCCTTGGGAACAGTTTAAAAACCGATTTTCTAAAGTATGATGATATTAATTTGGTTATTTCATCTTAAAAATTATAGATTCACTTAAAGGCGAACAAGAATTATCAGCGATCATGAGCGCGGTAAACCGGACAGAAGCGGCGTATAAGGATAAGCACAGATTGTGCAGACATGATGCAAACACGTTGGGTGTAGAGGTTGTATCTCTAATCTAGGCGGTTTTTTTTCTTTTATCTAATCTTTCGAGGGCTAGTGAATTAGAAAGGGAACCAAAATCACTTTAGAAAGTAGTCTCCATGTTTATTCTTTACGACCCTTAAAGTGCCAAAATGGTACATTTGGGGAGGGTGAATCAAAATCGGATCTTGGGAGGGTAAAGACATCTGTAATCTCACGCATTGTTTCTTTATTTACTCGCACAAGGGCATTTGTTGAAATTAGCGTATTTTGTCCCCGAACCTTTGTATTTTGTATTGTCAGAGACTAGTATATAGAGGCTCACACTTAGTGTATTTTAATACAGCTGTTAAAGTTATTCACTTATTTTAATCTTTAACACCGAACTTAGTAGCTGCCAAGTAACTGCCGAGAGCTGAAGAT
Organism: Maratus michaelseni; assembly: GCA_963931845.1. NCBI lineage: Eukaryota > Metazoa > Arthropoda > Arachnida > Araneae > Salticidae > Maratus > Maratus michaelseni. The sequence goes on from OZ007599.1 coordinate 233,216,271, forward strand.
TGTTCAACCATGGGTAATTTCAGTGGACATGTAGAAGGTTAGGCTTAAATAATTTTCTGAATTGCTTTAATATATTGAGGAATAGAAAAAGTATTGTCATTATTTTATTTTAGAAATGCTATTCTACTGAAACGATTTTTTTTTTTTCTTTGATTATGGGTAAATTTTAAGACGAAATGATTAATTTAGGACTCTACATTGTACAGTACTTCTTCACCAAATTTACTTCAAATGTAACATAGACGGCAAAATTAAAATAATAATAATTAATTATTCAGAAATTATAAAAAATATTTAATTGGAATAACATAATCAGTTTCTGAAACTAGAATTAAAAGAGAAAAAATTCTAACGTTGAAGTCTGGTGAACTTAGTTTTTGTAAATGTCTGGTGCTTTTTAAGTTAACCCATTTGCATCCGAAACGTGCATTTCAAGAATTTTATTTTTATTCAGAAATTCCGAATTCATAGCAGAAATTCTTAATCGTAATTTTTTATTTAATTAATGACAGACGTTTTGTGATTATATAAAGAACAAATTATTCTTTCGGAATTTCCGGTATGGATTCTGAATTTCAGAATAAAAAAGAAATTCCTGAAATGGACGCATTAGGCGCTAATGATACAAATGAGTTGGTTATACTAATATGAATATGTGTTATCAAATAGATGTTAAAGAATAATCTTATTTAATGATATATTAACATATTCACATGAAACGGGTGGTTCGATTTGCTGCTTCATAAATTTATACAGTTTCAATTTAGGATAAGAATTTATCAATCAAGATTTTATTGCTCTTAAGATTTGCATTGTTGTGACAAATTAGTCCTTACAGACTCAAAAGATGCAGCACGGAAACATTATTATTATTTTTTTTAATTCAAATGTATTTCGTTATTTTATTTTCTGCAACTGGGATAGAAGCTTTCATTTAATTAGAAGCAACTACTAAAGTAACTTAAATAAAACATTTAACGCATCATTTGATAAATTACTTAAAATAATTTCACCGAATTTTATCATCAGGTTATTAAAGCACACAGCATTTATAATTTTATCAATTAAATCATAAATTAGTAAGTTCTAAATTTTTAAAATTCTATATATTCTAATGTAAATTAATTTGCATTCTGGATTTTATAGTATGTTTATTTTCTTGAGGAGGTATTTGCAAACTGAATCATTTAGTTTAATTGAAAATTTTGAATAATCGATCAATGTAATAATTTGAATATAAATATACTTAATATTATTAATCTTATATATATTTATTTGAATTTTAGTCTATAAGTAACACGGCACAGTAATGCATTATGCAATGTTTCGCATCACTGCAATGTTTAGCAGTGGATTAATTATAAGCGTGACTACAATGCCAGTTCATTACACGAATTAGTATTGTCGTATTGTTTATAAAGAAGTATACGATTATATGAGTCTTTTTTATATAATGCGTTATTGCATGGAAATCAAATATTGGTTTCGAGACCCTTTTGCCCACTTTCATGTATGGCAGCCTTCCCTGAAATGAAAGGTATATGACTTTAAATGTATTCAATAAATAACTCATTTCTTATAAAACTATAAATTTTTAACATAAAATATTTATTTATACTGTGTGTACTCTCTCTCTATATCAGTCTCTCTCTCTCTCTCTCTCTCTCTCTATATATATATATATATATATATATATATATATATATATATATATATATATGTATATATATATATATTTCGGTGTTGTCTTAACGATTATATATATGCACCCTAAAAAGCGATGATGCTTCATTTGAACTTATAGTTTTCAAAGAATAACTTCAACGACATTCAACTACTTATGCTATCTACTGTGAATATTGACAGAAGTTCTATTAATTAAAAAATAATTTATATTAATCATTTATAGTGTATATATGTAGCTGCAGTTGTATAATATATATTATTACAGTAAAGTCAATTTTGCATAAAATGAATAGAATTAAATTATTACAGTGAAGTCATAACAGCGATCGCTTTCACAAGCAAGTGTGAAATAGTAGCTTCGTTCACTAAATTTCACTGGTTTAAAAAAATATTTGATTACAAAGAAAGGCAAAATAAAATGGGAAATCGTAAAAACTTTTATGCAAGATACTTTGTATTGTATCTGAGTTACGTCATATAAGAATAAAAACGTCTGATATTAAAATATTACATAATAGGGAAACACTTATGTAAGCATTTTCTTCTCACCTCCTTAAAAAGTATTTGCTTTTTTTTTTTTTTTTTAAATCTCAGTTTTGTTTTCCGCTATCAGTTCTTGTCTGTCGTCAAAAGAAGCGAATTTTGTGACATCACATTTTTATCACTTCTTTTGAAAAACTACTGTTCTTTGATTTCGTCAATGAAACGTGGAAAGATTTAAGATTCATTCATAAATTTAGATCTAGATTTTAAAAGTTTGATGCACTTTAAAATTTGAATTTTGATAGATTCATTAAAATAGGTATGTCAGAAATGTAATAGGGAGAGGAGAAGTGGGATTTCAGGAATTTCGCAAATTAGATTTGCTGAATAAAAAAGTTATGTAACAAATTTGTTTTTAGTGAGTTATTTATAATCGAAACAGCCAAAGTCTGACTCTGTTAAAAATGTTTATAACAAATTTCTATTATTATACAGGGTGTCTCAAAAAGAGTGAAATGCGGTTTAATTTTTTACATATTGGGAGATACGTAAGCAATGCCAATTGCATAAGTGTCCAAAATAAAGTAGGAATTAATATTATGTTCATGAAATAGTCCTATCTCTGATTTAAAAAAAGTTACACTTGCTAAATTTTTATACGGTCTCTGGGTTCTATTAGTTATATTTAGAAACAATTTTGCCATGCTCTGACAAGTAAAACAGTAAAAATTCGATTCGTCTACTACCACAACTGACCGAGTTATGATATTCTAAATTTACTGAAATTTCGGAGCTTTCCGGCAGACGATTTTTTAGTGCCGGAAAGCTCCAAAATTTCATAAAAGTCAAAATCAGAGTTATAATTCGGCGAGATTTAGTCGTAGAATAATAAAGTTTTTACCGTTTTACTTGTCTGAGCATGAATTTCTAAATATAACTTACAGGAACCAAGCTCTTTAAAAAAAATTAAAAAGCGTAACTTTTTGAAAATTAACGGCAGGATTATTTTATCAACATAATCTTAATTCCTACCTTATTTTGAAAATTTTTGTAATATACATTGTTTACGTATCTCCAACAGGTACAAAATTAATGCGCGTTTCAATCTTTTTGGGACACTCTGTATATGTTTAATTTATTATTTATGGAATATGATAATATAATGTAAAATGAAAACATGATTTATGTATATGTTTATAAAAATAGGTATGCCAAAAGTGTATTAGAGAGGGGGGAAATGGGATTTCATGTGTGTGTTTCTATGCTTTAATGTAATGAATTTTCAGCCTAATATTGTTTATGAGATATCGCAATTCTTAATATAAGTAATACTTGCATTATATAGTTTTATTACATATAGTTGCAGTTGCATAATATAAATATTTCAGTTGCACAAAATATTTATATTGTGAAACTTATGCTGTACAGATAATACATGTTACATGCACGCATACAAAATTTAATTCTATTCTGATGCCCTATATTTTCAATGATTACCGTAACTGAACTTTCAATTGCTTTCATTTGTAATAATGTATTAATTATGCAATATACCCATATTTTGCTTACATATACATGTATGAATGCTATTGTTTTTTTCTTCTAAAGCAAATATATATTTATTAAAAATGTAATTAAACGCAGTTCAAATTCTTACTTTATGTAAATGAAGATAAAATGCCTTTCAGTAAACCAATAAAACATTTTTTGCTTAAATAAACCACATTTGTAGATTAAAAATTTACTCAGCAAAGTTGCTTATTTCAAAACAGAGTATGGATGAAATTGTGAACTTTACTTTGCTCTTGTTTTGAGTTATTTCAATTAACCGTAATTTCTAACAACTAATGCTGTTTGAATTAAAACCTAGTATTTGTATTTAGCATTAACATTAACTAAGCAGTAGTTAATAGAAATGCTTTTTAAAATTCATTGATATCAACTAGTTGAAAAAATAAATCACTGATTACCTCCATTTAACAGTTCTAGTATAGTTTAATAAAGCAAATAGAATCCAAAAATGAAAAATTCTCTTTAAAAATTACGACACTAGATATTTCAGTGAAAATCTTATTCTAAATATTTATTTTCAAGTACATACAGCCACTAAAAATATTCGAGTAAGAGGGATCTATTATAATGTACAGAAATATAATACAGTATAGCAATATTATTATGTTATATGCATAACAGTGATGAGATCGACGATAATGGTGACCGGAACTAGAAATGGAGACGGTTATTGACTCAGCTTCTTTTATTAATTAAATATTAAAAAAAAATAATAATGATAATGGAATCTGTCGTTCAGAACCAGTGCACTGGAACCGGTGCACTGGAACCGGGCACAAAGCCACTTAGGTGCTTCATCGGTAGTGGCAGTTATCATTACAGCTGCTTCAGCGATTGGTTGAAGAACAAACAAGAAACTTCTCATCTGGAGCAAAATAGAGTTGCTGTGGCTCTGCGGCCATTGCAGTAAGGTAAATTTTTGTAGCAAGAACTAAAAAAATAATTAAAAAAGTGGCAGTTATGTATATATAGAAACTAAATTTAAATTTGGAATAGATATAATCTTTTAATACGTTTCTTTGTAAATATTCCATAACTCCTTCTAATGTGTATCGTTATTAATAGCACACTTTTTTTTGGTGCGGTGAGTCAAGTTTCACCTTTGATTTAGATTTCTTGGAATCAATATGTAAGCCCCTCCTCCTTCCAAAAATAAAATAAATTGTACGTTACAAAAATCAAAATCAATAAAATAGTGACAGTTTTTAATTTCATCAGAATGAGGGTATACCTCAGCTACAAGGAGCTTAAAGGAAATGCTCAATTCAGAAAATGCTTGTCTCGGAATGAATTTTGAAATATTAGAACGAACGAAATAAAGCGTTCAAAATAACAGAATAAGACAAATATGGCTCATAAAAAATGCTCTTCTTGAATTTCAGATACATAACTACTGAAACATTGCCCGTTCTCACTTCTTAAGTGATTTATACGGCTATCGACTTTTATAAAAATTTAGACTTTTAGAACTTCGCTTCTCTTTGCTGATAAATTAATATTAATTTTAACAAATTATAGATTTTAAATTTAAAGCGATAAAATAGAATTTTTCAATATATGACTTTGGTGTCAAAGAAAGTTTATGAAAACACGATTTCCTTTCTTTTTTTCAACTATTTTAACACTTACACAAATCTTTATTGAAAAGTATTAGCTTTTAATACTTGAAATATTTTGAATTTGTAAAAAAATAATTTTCAGTCAGATTATAAGGTTAAAATTATAATTAGCAACCGGCCAACTTAGAAAAAGCAATTAAAGTAACAAGACGCACCGAAGCCACGTCGGCCTATAGATTTAACAAACACATCTTCGCCAAGCGGAGAGCAGGCGAATCCTCGCTCCGTTGCCAGGTATCAACTCGTTAAGCTAGGCAAAATCCTGGCAGGTAGGGGCCTGGTCAGCGGTCTAAAAAAAAAAAAAAAAAAGGTTAAAATTATGACCAAGCAATATTTAACATTCAGTAAGCGCGCTTAATTTTTCTTTCTTTTTTTTTTCACGAACGAGCACATGACGTATTTTTGAGGACAGTAATTATGCTATTACAAATGCAATATTTTTAATAACAGTAATAAGAGACATGTTAGAAGAGACATTATGCATATAAGTAGTAAAAAATGTATTTCTATTTCGGTGAGAATTGTGGCAACAAAGTTTGAGAGAAAATCATGTTTGTCGTAAAATTCACGACAGCGTGCTTGCTGGAAAATTAAATAAATTATAGATTTTAATTTTAAAGAGACGAACACGAGTTTTCAGTTCATAAGTTTGATTCAAAGAAAGCTTAATAGGCCACTTACTTCAAGCCTTGACACTAATATGAGTCCTCGTTGAAAAATATTAGTTTTTTTCGCTAGAAATATTTTCAGGCGCACTCTCAGTAGGATTATGATATAAAGTTGCGACCAACCAATATTTTAATAAGTTAAGGATTTCAGTTTCACATAGAAGAACACGACTTTTCAGTAAATGACAACGAAATCAAAGAAAGTTTAACAGATTTATTTATTTTTTCCTACTATTTTAACACTAACATGACTATTTATTGAAAAATATTAGCTTTCTTGCTAAAAAATATTTTCAGGCATACAAAAATATTTCTAAATGGGGATTAGAAGAATAAAATCATGACAAAATACTATTAATTTTAATAAATTATGGATCGTAATTTTAAAGTGAAAATTCAATTTTATCTAAAATGATTTGAAAGATAGCTTATCAGATCTGAAATGTTCTTCTCTTTTCTTACTATTTTAATAATAACATGACTTAATATTGAAAAATATTAACTTTTTGGGGAAAAAAAATCAGGCATAAAAAATAATTCTCAGTGAGATTATGAGAATAAAATCGTGATAAATTAATATTAATTTTGGTGTTCTGAATGCTAATTTTAAAGTAAAGAACACTACTTTTCTATAAATGATTTTGATGTTATAAATGCTTATCAGATCTTGAATTTACTCCTTTTATCTCGTTATTTTAACGATAACATGACTCTTTATTGAAAAAATAACTTTTACGCTAGAGATAATTTAACTTCCGCCTCTTCCAAAAAAAAGACCACAGTTGGATTATGAGAATAAAATCATGACAAACTAATGTTAATTTTAATAAATTATGGATTTTAGCACATGAAAAGTAATCAGTTTTTAAATATTCAAAAAACCAATTATTTGTTTTTCCTATTTAAAAAAAAATGATACAATTCTGAATCGAAAGAAAATAACCGCATGAAAATATTCAAATTAGAACCAGGTCAATTTGAAATTGAAAATGTGCACTTTAACACAAACTCCAGGTGTGATTTTTAACTTTGCATGCGCTTTTCTCAAAAATGTGTTTTGCTTCTTGCGCGTACTGTTAAAAAAAAAAAAAAACAAAAAAATCCTTTTATTTCATGCAATTAGAATGTGCTTTCTAAGTCACATTAAAAACACATGCTAATCACAGCAAATAATATTTCCGTCGTTTAATTTACCAAACAGAAGGTGGAGATTGTAAGTGTGATCATTTTATACATATCTGTGCAAAAGAAACTATCTGTCTGCAAACGATTTTTTACACTGTGCACAAGTAGCAAAAACACAGTTTTGAGAAAAGCGCATGCAAAGTAAAAAATCAGTTGGAGTTTGTGTTAAAGTACACATTTTCAATTTCAAATTGACCCGGTTCTAATTTGAATATTTTCATGCGATTTTTTGTTCGATTCAAATTTGTACAAATTGTCTTAAAAAAATTGAAAGAACAATTTTTTTTTCGAAGATTTAAACTGATTACTCCCCTTTAAAGAAAAGAAGATAACTTTTCAGTATACGACTTTGATGTCAAATAAAGCTTATCAGATCTCGAATTTTGATCTCTTTTCCAACAACTTTAAAACTAACATGTTTCTTTACAGGAAAGCATTAGCTTTTTCACTAGAAATATTTTCACGCACACAAAAAACAATTCTCAGGGGGGATTATGAGAATAAAATCACAACACAATCACACTTTTTTTATATTTCTGTTTTACGAAGTTGTCACATGTTTAACGATGCATGGGCAAATACAAGAACCAAATGACCATTCCATTCTTTTAATACATTCACCCACATTTGCTTCAAAGAAAAAAAAATGCTAGAAAGAGTTTTGGTGTCAAAAATGACATTGACTGCAGAGACTGGAGTGTAGATTGGTAACTTTCGATTAGAACCTTAGCTGCCATTTGAATGTGAGTGGCAGCCGCAGCTTGTTAACTGCACGGACTCTTGCGCCCCGTCAATGAAATTGCTTGACAGGAAACGTGCCGCCCCGAATGCACTGTTACGAACTGTGAATTGCGGGATTTCGAGATCGATGGTAAAATCTCGTTCGACAACTTTCACTTTTATAAGAAGTTTTATTTCAGAATATTCAGAAACTATTTCGAGTTGGGGAGTTCTGATCATAATTAACGGATTATTTCTGACTTGATAAGAATGGTATCATCAGTGAAGAACGTATTAATTCTTCGCATGGATTTGAAAAAGTTATGTCTGTTAAGTACTAGTTTATGTTGAGATGGCAGTTTAAAAGTTCGAAATTTCTTTTCTTTTATGATTTATTTAGTTTTCTTTTTTGGTAGAAATTATGATAGTGTTGTTTTCGATAAATGTTAAAAATTATGAGACGTATCCATTTTACGAAATAAAAAAATGTATAATGCATATTATTCACAAATAATAATAATAACAATAATAATAATATTAAGCATTTTTTACGGATTTTAATATAAATACCTTAATATATGTTTAAAACGTTTTCTTTTTTCAAAGCTACATATGTACCGAAAACTACAATCTACTGAGTGTAAGAGAGGGAGTAATATATTTTGATAAGCGTATTGGCTTTGTGAAAATATAGAAAGGTTTGGAGTTATAATTAAAATGTCAGGGTCTATGACTAGGGAAAGTAATATATATATACCCCCCCCCCTGTCTTTATTCAAAATATGACAAAAATTTGGATCACTCTTAAAGTCCTTCCGGAAAGAATTTCTTGGCAAAATTATCAAAATTGGAATAAAAATTTCTAGTTAAACTTCCTTCTTACTTTCAAAATATTATAAAATAATTCGTGGCACTAATCTTTCATGTAAACTTAAATTAACGTTTTAAAATTGTTACTATTATTATTATTATCATTATTATTATTATCATTATTATTATTATCATTATTATTATTATCATTATTATTATTATTATTTAAACTTTTTAATCCATTTTCAATGCTGCTGGACATCGTATTTCGATCGATTTCATCTATACACCAGTTCTACTAGGAAGATTTTCTTTGTTTTGAATTTTTTTTTTTTTTTTTTTTTTTTTTTTTTTTTACTTTTCTTATCTTATTTGATTTTTGCATTTATTTTTTGCCAAGCTTATAAGTTGTAAGAAATTTTCGTTAAGTTGATAGTGCATTAAATTAAAATGTTGCTATTGCCATTATTTTTTTTTATTTAAATATTATTACCGCTATGATTAAGTAAGCGGTTGGTAAAACATTGTAAATAAACGACTTCGATTAGTTAACATATTTTTCTATATATTCAAAGAACAACAAATAACGACTTTCTTTTTTATTTAAATTGATAACTGTAACTTACAACATCAAATGAAAAGAATCCCATTGCCCGAATTATTAAATTATTAATTATATTTTTATTAAAATTATTAATTATTATTATCTCATATCTTTGTATATGCGAGAAACTTTTATTAAGGAGATAATTTATTTAGATACAATGTTTTCTTTCGCAATGCCAGTACACTTCTTATTCAAATAATGTTATCTCTATGTTTAAATAAGTAGTAAAATGTTATATTTAAATTACTTTGATTACATTGTTTTTATTCACCTTTTTCTATGCATTCAAAACAAAGAGATAATATATTTTTTTTATTCATTTAAATCGGTAGAAGTATATGTATAACTTATAACATTCAACCAAGAGAAAAATTTTGACAGAATTATTGATTTTATTAGTATTAAACATACTCCATAAAATTCAACTTTACAGTAGATAAATAGTACAATCGTCAAAAAAGGGGGGAGGGGAGAGAGAGAGAGCACCCGATACTAACCCTGCCTCAAATCATCGTATAAAAAATTTACTGTTGCCAATCGATTAGTAATAACATCTTCTAATTAATGATATACATAAAATTTGCTTAGATGTTATCTACATATAGAAATTGCACCAAACGTTAAAATTTTTATTACTAACACCTAATTTTAAAATAATATTTTTTAATCTCTGGTAAAGTTTACCTTAGGATACCAAACGGGAAGTCATTCATCAAGTTGTTTAGGAACTATGCAGGTTTAAAGTTTGTAACTCTTAATGTAAAATTTATTTCTGTTTGTTGCTAAACAGATTACAGCGCGAGTTGTTTTTTAAGCCTAATTAACAAAACTACTTGGTTGAATGTAATATTTCATTCAAAACTCCTGGAAATTGATTTATGTTAAAAAATTCATAGGTTACATTATTATTATTTTTTTCGAAAAATAATAAAAAAAAATATATATATATGCATTTTTGAAATAAATTTTCGAGAAAAATGTAAATTGTAGCCAGTAATTTTTTTTTTTTTTTTTTACAGAAATCGATTTTTAGAAGCTTCAAATATGAGAATCCCAAATTACAGCTTATTTCACCCAGTAGCTTTTGAATTATGCTTAAAAATCCAATCCACCTTGCAATCTGTTTTGGAGCGATTAAAAATGAATTTAACATTAGGAGTTCCAAACTTTAACTCTCTCACTGACACGCTCGTGTTAATACGCTCACTAAGTTAAATGTTTCACTGCAATACAAGTATTTTTTAAATTAATATAATTCTACAGATATAATGCAGTTTTAATACATTAAGTAATGATTAAACCTCTCAAAGATTACACTCATATATATATATATCAAATTTTTATATAATTCTGGAATAATCATATTTTTTTAGTATTTAAATTAAAATACAGAGAAAACAACATTACAATTTTGCCCTTTGACTTCCCGTTTGGTGCCCTAAGGTAAAATTTAGGAATTCAAATATGATGTCAAAATGAAGTGTTAGTATTAAAGATTTTAAATTGAGGTACAATTTCCCTATGTAGATGGCCCAAGTGCTAGTCTAGTGTTTCTGGTTACGGTGCTGGCTGCTAGACAAAATGTACTGGGTTCGAATCCCGACTTAGGTATGGATATTCACAGTGGGTTGGGTTGCATTTTAAACGGAGGTCTCGGTGTGTTTAGCCTCGTGTGCAAAAGATGACCGTAGCACCCGAAACCAACCAACTTTTATGTAGACGACCTCTAAGCAAATTTTATGTCTATTATCGATTAGTAGATGTTATTACTAGCCGATTGGTACCAGTCATATTTTTAAGGCCCCACCAGTGGCTGAGAGGTTCTGCTCTCGAAGCTGGGAGACGGGAGGTGCTGGGTTCGTTCCCAATCGCGCCCGTCGGCCTAATCGTTCGGAGTTTTCGTGGTTTTCTTCTAGCCGTGGATTTTTCCATGCGTAAATACGGGTTAGGTTCCCTTAGAAAGACCCCCACGAAGGGCACTCCTCCCGGGCCTATATCCCAAGTGTAGATAATTGGCCGTCAATAATCAACTCAACTCAACTCAACTCAACTCAAATTTTTAAAGGAATATTTACGGCAAAGTTAGTAGGGGTGTTCTCTCTAACTTTCTCTTCTTATAGAAATGCAAAACCCAGTACCAGTGGATAGAGAACCGTATATCATTAAAGATGATGTTTCACTTAGAAATGTGATTGAACACAAATTTCGTCTTGTCCTAATACAGTTGAAATGAGAATTATTATTAATAAATAATAATTACCATTTCAACACTGTATTAGAACAAGACAAAATTTGTGTTCAATCACATTTCTAAGCGAAACATCATCTTTAATGATATACGGTTCTCTACGGTTCAGTGATATACGGTTCTACGGTTTCTCTTCCTAAGAAGCATAATAGTCTGGATTATTTATTATTACAGTTAACTTTCTTTGTTAATGTTTCATTCATTAAATAACGTTTTTCCTGTCTGGATTGAAAAGTTTTTTTTATGGCATGTTATAACTTTTTTTTTTTAAAGAAAATCGATTTTTTTTTTTTTTTTGCATATTTTCACTTTTTAAACCCTTAAAAACTTTATGGTAAAGCAAGTTTTATGAAATTCGTATTGGTTCAAACATTATCTGCCTTTTGGTGTTGCGGCGAACAGGCTCATTTTTAGCGCGTGTACAGCACGCAGGTAGAAATAAAAGAATTGAGAAAGAGGAAGTCCAGGAGACTTCATTATATTTGCCTGGTATAGATAATTTTATGTAAGCTGAAAATTGTCACTGTTATCTATATGTTTGTTTAAAAACGTTGTAAAACTTTAAACCTGATTTTCTCGAAACTCTGTTTTACAAATCGGTAGCAGGTAGAACTCGGGATTGGATCGACCGATTTGGTTAAAATTTTATGCTTTCTAGTATTTTAGTCCAACACGGACGCGTTTTTCAATATTCGAATTGTAAATATTTTTTTTGTGCGATTTAAATCCAAAAATTTTCGTACACTGTTAAAAATTTGCAGCAAACTGTCCAGTCATTTGACCGTTTTTACAGAAAACAGTTACATAACCGTAATGTAACACTATTCTGATCATAATATGGGCAATAATATGGTCAGAATAGAGTTAAATTACGGTTATGTAACCGTTTTCTATAAAAACGGTCAAATGGCTGGACAGTTTGCTGCAAATTTTTAACAGTGTAACTGAAATTTGAACAGCCACCATTTTCTTCAGGATCGAAAAATTGATTAACCCATCCGAGAAAGACTATAAAATATCGCAAATTTTAAGGTTTTTATTTGGTTTTCTGTTACAGATAAGCAGATTCTGAGATTCATCTGGTACCGCGAAACACTTCATTTTTTGCACACCCCTGTATCAAAGGCCACCAGAGCACCATTTTTTTTTAAGAGGTGGGGCGCCGGTGTAACGTCCGATATCATTTTTGTAGATTTATTTGAGAAAAAATAAGGCAATTATATTTTCAAATGGAAATCAGTATTAGGTTAAACAAACTTTAACAACAAATTCCATTAAAATAAAATTATTCTGGTCACCAGAAATCTAAGAAATGAAAGTGATTTAGTCTCTCTTCTGGTTGGGCTTGCCCCCACTGTAGTTTAGTTACGGTGGTACTGAAGCAAACATATAACTGTTTAAAAGTTTTACGATGAAAGATAAAATTGTCAAGCTATTAATTTTCACAAAAAATGTATTATTATTATTTTAATTTTAAAGTGGAATTTGAAACAAAAAAGCAAAAATTTCTTAGGACACGTTTGTCAGAAAATAAGAATTATGAAACAAATTTAAGGATTTTAGAGATAAGTACATGTCTAATGTAGCTTCACTTTAGAGTGGAAGTCGATAGCTTAATTACTAAATCTTCTACAATGCCCATCAGTTCAATAAACACAACTTTGAGAAACACGCTTTTAAAAGTTTTGGAAAAGCTTTTTTGTTACAGCGCGGTTTTATTTTACTGACTGCTGAGCAAGACAGCGATCGAAACGAAAAGAAATGTAACAATTCTTTTAGGCTAATTTTTATTAATTAATTAATTAATTAAAGGTTTTACACCGACATATTCCATTAATTTTGTAAATAACTGTGACAGCCCAAATTGGACAACTAGAAATCTCCGAAACACACTCAGTAAAAGGAATTGATTAAAACTACAAAACATTTTTGTTGAGTACATTTTGGTTGTTTTAGCAAAATTGGAGTAAAATTGAACCATTTTACTTCAATTAACAAAACATTTTTGCTGACGATACAATTTTTTTTTTTTGGAATAACAAAAAATTTTTTTTTTCTTGATTCAAACAAAATTTCCATTGACCTATATTTAAACAAAATTTTTGTTTAAATATGGGTCAATAAAAATTTTGTTTGAATCAACAAAAAAAAAAATTTTTTTTTGCAATTCCAAAAAAAAAATTTGTATTGTCAGCAAAAATGTTTTGTTAATTGAAGTAAAATGCTCCAATTTAACTCCAATTTTGCTAAAACAGCAAAATGTACTCAAAAAATATGTTTTGTAGTTTTAATCAGTTTCTTTTTCTGAGTGCAATATCTGAAAAATATTTTTCGCATATAGATTTTCAAAATTCATATTCAGTAACACTTGTTCTTTTCCCCCTCATTAAGAAACTAATATAATTATTTTTTATTAATTAATATAACTTTCTTTACATCAAAAGTATTTTTATTTGAAAGTATGTTCACAGTCTCAGTTTTGGCAACTATGGTAATATTTATTATTTACCACAATCCCATTTGCGTTCAATCGCAGTTAATACTGTAAAAAATCTTTTTTAAATGCCGTACTTTTTTTTTTCAAATATCTGCAATGAAATTTAAGGAATTAATGCTCAATATATGCCGAATGATTTATTTTCAAAATATAAGTACACTTCCGAAGAAAATGTTGACACGATTTTGAATATTGAAAAATGACAAATATTGAGGTAAAATTTTGATTTTTAAAATATCAATTATTATTTTTAAATGAATCCATGTGGGACATGAATGTGGCAAGAAATATAAAATATCGAAATAAACTATTAATATTGGTAGCTTGATAACCAATTTGACATTCAAAACTCTTGACATTTAAAAATAAAATAGTCAATATTTTAGATATATCGTTCTAAAAATTTTACCCTGGTGGGGATGCGGAGTATCATAAGAGGCATGGGGACAGATGACGGAAAATTCATCTTTATCACTTGCTCTGAGATTCACAATCTTGTAAAAATTTCTTCTCAAACCTTGCTAGATTATGATATTTTTGCTTTGCTTTATAATTCTACAGCTGTGGTACTCACTATTATTTGCGAAAAATATTCTCTCACCACTATATTAAAAAAAATAATAATAATCGTCTTTTTTAATGAAATAAATTCCATATAAATAAGGTGGGGATTTCTATACGGAAAAACTGATAGCTCTGCGGCCCACGGGATACTTAGTAAATAGCACTGACATATAATGACAGAAGATCAAAACATACAGTTCTAGAAAGCATTATTTTTAGAATTTTAATTTAAAATGCGGAAAAATCACGCATTTTTTAATTTTCATTTATGTATAATTTTGCCCTGAATTACTCATGAAAACAATCATATCTAAATGAAAAATAAATCGACACCCATTTTACAATGTAATTTTTGATCATTCATTGTTTTCATACAAGTTATTTTAAGCGAAAATTGTATTACTTCCATCTGAATTTTTTTTTGTAAATATGTCACAGTTCAAAACGCAAGAAATAGAACTATTGAATCTTGTTCAGCAATGCTCAATTCATCTAAAAATGCTGCATTCAGGAAATGAAAGGTTCGACACAACGCTTCTCTCCTAACGAGTTTACTATCCCCCTTTTATAGAAAATAAGTTTTTATAGGAGACCAAACAGCAATGTGAAAATGTAATGCTTGCTTTCTTCTAGAACTGCATCCGGTGATGGTAACAAGTTATTCCATGAAGCAGTTTTCTCTCATAACTGTATTGTTTGACGGTGAATGAATGTCATTCGATATATGTACCCCATTCACAATCGTCAAATTTGTTTTGTAGATAGAGTGAAAGATAATTGAAACTTAATCATAAAAAATAACCCTTTTTTGAAAATATTTTTAAAAAATCGACGTTTGAGCTTAATGCTCATTAAAAAAATTATTGTACGTTACACAACAGGATATAATTGGATTATGTTATGCATATATTCACCTACTAGTTAAAGTTTATATGATGTTGAGATAGTTTGAAATTTTTTATGAATGAATTTTAATTAAATAAATATTTAAAGAATTGTAATAAGTTCTAAAATAAATAGAAAGACTAAAAATTTGAGAAAAGCCAACATTTATCAAACTTTTGGAATAATTTTCTTTAATGACGAAATAGTATAATTATGAAACTATTTGTTTTGCTTTTAGTGTTGCAAGATAATATCAGTTACCTATAGAATGCGATTTTTTTTTTCTTTAAGCAATAATTTTCTTTTTAAAAAATTAATAAAAATAAAAATAATGTTAAAGAATCGAAAACGAAAACGGACATGTTTGACAGCAGCGTCGAAATAAAAACAAAATCAATGAAAGTTTCCGAGTAATATTAGAGTACCCCAATAACTGAAAATCTTAGCTTAAAAATTCTGTTTAAAACAAAACTTCGGAACTATTTTGCTCCTTTTTTTCAGCATTTATTCTTTAAAAGCTTTTGAACAATTAAATATATATTTTTTTCTTTTAAAACATCCTACATTATAGATATCTCAATATCATGCGATATAAAAAGTTTTTAACTTTGTATATTATAATTAAGAAAATCATACAAAAAGTTTGATTTATTTTTTCACGCTTTCTATTTATTTATTTTTTCATGCTTTCTGTTTATTTTAAAACTGATTTCTATTCTCTAAATAATTAACTAAAAGTATTATATGCAAATAATAAATAACATTGAATAACGATAATAATACAAATAATAATAAAATTAGCGTGGTTATAGATCAGTTAAACATTTATTTTTCCTGTATCCAGCAAATTATAAACGGAATTCATTGATCATAGCAATATATATACAGGGTGTCCCAAAAAGGAGAACCTATTTTTAAAAATGAATAAGAAACAAACGAATAGAGTTATTTAAAAAATTCTTGCAGGAAACGGATGTGTGAAGACTGGAATTTTGTTTATAACACTTTATTATGATAGTTCAAAATCTGACCGACAGATGGCGCTACAGCACCGAAAATTACCCGAAATTAACCGGCAAGGGTATGAATTGGCCACCTTACTCACCAGATTTAAATCCGTGTGATTTTTTTCTTTGGGGCCATCTGAAGGATATAGTTTACTGCCAAAATTCCACTTCGCTAGCTGAGCTTCAGCGATTAACCGCTCAAGAGTGTACAGCCATTTCCGTACAGACGTTGCAGAAGGTGTGTGCTAATTTCATTCTAAGACTCCGACATGTTATTGTGATGAATGGAGGACATATTGAAAATATTGTCATTTAATTTTCAACTATTGCTGATGAATGCGGTAGCCACAGCGCCATCTGTCGGTAAGAATTTGAACTAACATAATAAAATACTCTAAATAAAATTCCAGACTTCACATATCCGTTTCCTGCAAGAATTCTTTTAATAACTCTATTCGTTTGTTTCTTATTCATTTTTAAAAATGGGTACTCCTTTTTGGGACACCCTGTATATATATATACATTAAAAGATCTCAAAAAGTTTCATTTTGCTATATATAATTTTCCATTTTTGATTTATTAGCGTGTTAAAATTTAAAACTTTGTACAAAATTATCAAATTGAATGAGTTTTTCTAAAGAATCATTTTCAATACCACTACTCTAACACAAGCTTTCATAAAAAGCCGTATACAATGAAAAATATCGTTTTTAACAAAGCTTTTAGGCTACTTATTTTATTTCTTTCAAGAATGATAATATCTTTAATTAATTTGAAATTTGATCTAAATTCCTGCTTTTGAAAGCAATACAAACAAGTTAGTGGATTTAGGCAGCGAGTTATTAGGAACTTATCTAACAGTGAAATTGAAAATTGAGATAAATAATTGCCTGAATTGTAAAATTTTAACAATAGAACGTGTGATATTTATTTTGTATTGATTAGTTCATAATAACATTTAACGTGAAAAATGTGTATAAAATTATTACACAAGTCTATCTTCCTAAATTATACGTTTTACGATCGAATAAATTAATTAAAAACATCATCGTTTCTTTATTTTTTTTTTTAATTAGATCTAATATAGAATTTTAATCTTGAAATGCATTGATTTTCTGATAAAATTAGAAAAACCCATATGTGAGCCCATTAATCGAACAGTGATAGTATCATCTTAACACACAATGTTGGACAAATAATTACACGGTCATGTTTTTCTTAAATTGTTTGAGAATAAAATCCAGTTAATTGACAATAAACTGAAGTTTGGTCTTTAATGAGAAATAATACACAAATTGTGATTAAAAAAAAGCATTAAATATAGAAATTTTGTTACACTGAGACAAAAATTACCACTATGGTACATTTTAGTTAAAATATTATTTAATAGTTTATATGTGAACCCTTTCTTTGAATAAGTTTGTATACTCGGTCTTCCATCGAAGAAACAAGTTTATATAAATGTAGCTTATATACAAATTAAACTAAGCATTACAGGTGGCATTTTTCAGTTGGTCACATGTATCATACTGATTGCCTCTGGAGTGACCCCCAGTGACCCCCAGACAATCGCAATCGGATTCAAATCCGGACTCTTTGCAGGCCAATCCAAAGTATCGTAACATTCACAATACAACTGGACTAACCAAATTTGCATCAGACGATAATTTAAAACGCTGCCAAAAGTTCTATAAAAATATTGCAATTTGCAGACACTAAATGAAGAAAGTGAAAAACAAACACCGTGATAGCTTTTCTAATCCGAAAAACCGAAACTCGTAAACCATTATCATAACTAAGGTTAATAAATACTTAATTTATTATGAAAATATTTATTCATTAAAATTATATCCCTTTTAATACCATTGCTGTTTGTCTATCTTACCATGCTCTAACCACGTAAATATATACTTGGATTACCATGCGCTTGGTATATGTTACTGAGGTTTACCATAGGACATTCCCTATTGAAAATGGAATGTGTAATAGTTATAATTTGTTTACAGTAACGTACAAAAGAATTCCGTTACATTATGGTCTATGGGGAAAATCGTTTGTATAAAGTTACATTATTTCAAACATACTGAAATTGCTGTATATTATTGAGGTGCAATACAGCATTCATTCTGAGAATATGATTGCATAGCATTTATCATTCATTTACAGGGACACATAAAAAACTTACATTACATTATTGCCTATGAGGAAAAATCATTTGCAGTGTATTTTTAAAATGCTACACTATTTCAAACATAATAAAATTGATGTGCATTGCTGAAATGCACTACAAGATGCTTACTGTAGAATATAGAGTGCAAAGGATTTACTTGCTCATTTACAGGGACACAAAAAAGAATTCGGTTACAGTACTGTCTATGAGCGGTAATAGCTGGAAGTGCGTTTTCAGATGTGGTATTCGTTTTACATCTTAACCAAATTTTAGAACATTACATGGTGTGTATAAACACTCTAAAAATATATTTCGTCAAAAACCGCAAAAAATACAGACAACACCCCTGAAACCTTTGCCCCTGAAACCGTTGCCTGAACACCCCTGTGATTGGAAGAAATGTTTCTGTTATTTGAAGAAATGTTTCTGTTATTTGAAGAAATCTCCGTCTTGTGACTGGGGAATTTCAGGAAAATTTGGCCTTCGTTTCTTTAATTTTTCATGTTTTAAAGGAAAAAAATACGTAAAAAATCCATTTCTAATACGGAAAAGTAACACGCAGCACAGTTGCCGGTACAACCCCGTGGTTTAAAGAAATTGCAGACTTAAATCGGAGAATTTCAGAGTTTTCCGTATTTTGGGGGAAGCGAAGCAAATCAAGGCGGAAACTTTCGTGTTTTAACAAAAAAAAAGGCAACGGAAAAATTTGTTCAATTCACGGATTTTTTTTAGAGTGAATTCTATAGCTCATACATGGGGATACGTAAATAAATTCGTAAGCATTACTGTCTATTATAGGCGTGATTGCTGAGCGGTGTTTTTTAGGTGTTATGATTTTTCAGCTTAGGTATATTTAGTTAGTATTTAGTAAGATATATATAAATATAATATATATTGTATATAAATAAATTCAAATACAGGGCTACGCAAAAAAACTGAATATATTGCCGTCTATGTATCGTAATTGCTGGAATGGAAATTTTAGCTATCTTATGCGTTTCCTATCTAAATTAAATTTTAGCTTTATATGTGGTGTGTATAAAAATATGTAGATAATATACACGGCTGCACAAAATATTTAAAGTTACCATATATATTGGCGGTAAATGCTTAAAAAAATGTTTCAAATGTGTTTTGCGTTTTATAGCTGAATTAAATTTTAACAAACAATGTGTTAGAGTAACAAATCTATAGATCATATACTTTGCTGTTCAAGGGAAAAAAAACTGAATATCTTATTGACTGTGGGCACTAACTGGCTGAAAATGAGTGTTCAACTGTGTTATGCGTTTTCTAAATTGTTTATTTAGATATCTTCTTTTACTTTATTAAATAGTGAAGTTTTGTTACAATATTCTAAGAGTGTTGGAAAATATTTCATAATCTATGCAGGACGCATGTTTTTTTTTTTTTCATGTTTAAAATTGTAGCAGGCAAAAATTTTCAGACAAACAGAGGCGTGATAATTTTTGTCTAACACTGTACAATGTACATGCATAGACGAAGTAGCTGAAACAAATTTCTTTAAAAAAAATTTATTTTTTCTCTAAAAACTGATCATGTTTATTTAGTTATAGTAATGCATTAGTTTTATTTAATTAAAAAAAATAAAAGCAGCATGCTTAATTTGCATTGCTTAAAAAAAAAAAAAAAAAAAAAAAAAAAAAACAGTGGTATCCAAGTATTGGGACAATAATGGAGAGTTAGATTACAAAAAGGTGTTTCATAAATATTGCCAGAAAGTGAAATTGTCAATTCGTGGCATATCTTAGGCAATGAATAATAGAATGATATTGTAAAAATCTTAATTACGATAGCTTCTTTTAGGTTATTAATTGCCTTTATAAAGTTTTATTTTTTTCATTTTAGCATAATCACTAATGATGCTTTGTAAATACTGAGACGGAATGAGCTAATTTTTTTTTCACTGCATAATTTTGTTACATACATTTATAAACTGATTGAATTTACATAAACTTCGTAAAAAACCGCTAGTTACATACCTTCATACATTAAGATAGTCGATGCATTCTAAAATTCAAGTTTTAGCAGTCTTACACTCTAAATAAGAAAGAGTGACTATTCACTCCGGAGGAGTGGATATTCACTCTATCGCAGAGTCAAAATTTGCCCAACCTCTTTAGAGTGACTATTCACTCTAGGAAAAAGTGAAATTCTTGACTCTCTGAAAGAGTGAATACTCACTCCTGAGAAGTGAGCCCCACCAGTGGCTGAGAGGTTGTGCTCTCGAAGCTGGTAGACGGGAGGTGCTGGGTTCGATCCCAATCGCGCCCGTCGGCCTAATCGCTCGGAGTTTTCGTGGTTTTCTTTCGAGCCGTGGATTTTCTCCATGCGTAAATACGGATTAGGTTCCCTTAGAAAGACCCCCACGAAGGGCACTCCCCCCCGGGCCTATATCCCTAGTGTCGATAATTGGCCGTCAATAATCAACCCAACCCAAACCTGAGAAGTGAATATTCACTCTGAACAGAAGTGGATACTCACTCTTTCAGAAGAGTGACTATCCACTCTTGCAAAAGGAGTGAGTTTTTTCACCCCTGATAGGAGTGAACAGTCACTCGCTTAGGAGTGACTAAAGTTCTTGAATAAAAAAGAGAAACTCATTTTACACACACACGCTTGTTCGCAGGCGGTCACCCTCCCAACTAGTAACCGAGCTCGTTGCTGCTTAACTTCTGCGCTCGGACGAGAGCTGGTACCTACAGCATGCTACAGCCGCCAACGATAGAAAAAAGCTCTTATTACATTATTTTAGCTTTGTTTCTTTTGTGGTATTCGAGCGCACTTATTAAATTTGTGTAGAAATCACAAATATTTACGGTGTTTCTCAACTGTGTAAATAAGAAAACTGAAACTTTCTTTTTGTATCATATAATACAGAGACTGTTCGCACATTTTTTGGACAAATTTGATAAATGATTTAAAAAAATGGAATTATTTTAGAGGAAAAAAATCTGACAACTTATTATGTGGTCTGCTGAAAAGAGCTCTTTCAAAGGGCAAAATCACCACGATTGATCGAATCTGGAAAGTTTTTAAAGAGGCATGGGAAGCAATAACCCTGTAAATTTTACAAAAAACCTTCTACCATCGAAAGCATTACGCAGAATTAGAATCAAGAAACAAGATTATCATACAGATTATTTCAGAAAGCAATATTCATATATTAAACGTTAAAAACAACAACGCCGAAATCGTCTAAAAAATGTCGAACACCCGTCTGTACATTTCCACTATGACAAAAATTCCGTTACAACAAAGCAGTTATTTATTTATTCATTCATTTTTTTCTTGCTAATAATGTTTCCATAATTAGAGCCCGATTAAGATTGTCCGAGGCCCAGGGACTGTTTATCAAATAGTCCCGTGAAGTCGAAGCTTACCCACTGAAATACAAAGGTGCCCCCAAATTTACTTTTCAAAACTAATTTTTAGGGGGGAAATTTCAGTCAGGGTAAAAAACGTATTTTTTTTTTTCTTAAATTATAGCTGTTAAATTTTTCCTAAGACTATTACCGACACACTTATACTCTTTTTTTTTCTAGCTATAATAAATGGTATAAAATCAGTGATTAAATGCAACATTTTTCATTTCATACATAACATTTTCAACATAAGAATGTTTTACATTTTAATTTCAAACGTGCTAAAAATAACAGAAAATTTAATCTGAATAATTATATTTTGTTTATATTCATAAAGAGGTTAGAAATGATATAAAATATGTAGAATAGGTTATTTAAATAAAGAGGAAAATAATTAGCATTCAGAGATATTAAATTTCTGTTTATAAAATAGAAGCAAAATTGTGTTGCAGCTAAGCATAAATTTACTTCAAATATTTGTTTTCCCTGTCTTGTTCTTAGCACTGGCAAATCCTGCAATTTGTAAAGCATAAAATATATTTCCTGTCCATAATTCTATCGATTCATTTATTATTTCAATGCCTTTTTCAGTTTTTTTAAAATCGTGCTACTATATATAAAGGATTTCATTTTAGGCGTTTCGTTTCGATAACGGGGGATCTGAGAGCTGGCGCCATCTTGTGGTTTTGTTGGAAAAAACTGTTTTTCTTCACTCTCAACGGAGTGAAATATTCACTCTTGTCAACGGAGTGAAACAGTCACTCTCGACAGCGGAGTGAGATATTTCACTCCTTTCTAGAGAGTGGAAAATTCCACTCTTTACAGAGTGCATATTTATAAAATTCACTCCAAAAAGAGTGAAAATGCCTCTCACTCTTCCAAAGAGTCAACTTCTCACTCCTTCCAATTTTAGAGTGTAACGTAAATAAATTCAAAGTTCAGCTTTTCAAAACTAATTTACATGCAATAAATTTCAAAACCACATGAACAAATTCACTCGTAAACACAATTAGTGCACGGTAAATTGTATCTTGTTACATATATAAAAATAATACTATCGATACCTTTAAAAATCTGTTGTATTGAATTTAAATTATCCTCCAATAACAGGTATTAATGACAATAATGGTATGGATTTGATGTAATAATTTATTTTACAAAGTTTCGAATTGAATCTCCCACCTTCCTAGAAATTTAAATAGAAGACAGTATGAAAATCTACAAACATATTTCTTTGTGATACGGTGGCCCATAATAGTGAAATATTCCAGCAAAGGATATCGTCGGGAAAGCTCAGTAGGGAGAGCGTTCGTACAGCAAACCAAAGTACCCGGGTTCGAGTCCTGGTCCCGGCATATTTTCGCTCTGTTGAAAAAATTCTCAACTATGATACTCCAACCATTGGATATAGTTCTTTCCTTTAAGTGTTTTTATATTGTTATAAAAAATTAACAGCATTGAATTACTTTCAACAAATATTGTTATTGTAAACGTTTCTCATAACATTACACTGTTAAAAATTTGCAGCAAACTGATGTCTAGTCATTTGACCATTTCTATAGAAAACATTTACATAACCGTAATATAACACTATTCTGACCATAATACTGGCAATGATATGGTCAGAATAGAGTTAAATTACGGTTATGTAACCATTTTCTATAAAAAAAGGTCAAATGACTGGACAGTTTGTTGCAAATTTTTAACAGTTTAGTAAATCAGTAGCTTAGATAATCCATTTTAATCCCTTTTGATTAAGTGCATTAATTTAATCCATTTATTTATCCCAAAAGTTGGTTTATTTCCTTACATTTTAAAATACAATTCGAATATATCTCCTAATATAAATTTTAACCTAAAGGTAATAATAATGATAATAATAATAATAATAAAACTAAATGAAGAAAGTGAAAAACAAACAAAAGGTGTTCCATAAATATTGCCAGAAAGTGAAATTGTCAATTCGTGGCATATCTTATATACTTAGGCAATGAATGATAGAATGATATTGTAAAAATCTTTACATCCGTTGTATCTACTATTGACACAAATGCATTTGTTCCATAAAATTCCTTTCAGGGGTCCAGGAAATAATTACGATAGCTTCTTTTAGGTTATTAATTGCCTTTGTAAAGTTTTACTTTTTTCATTTTAACATAATCACTAATGATGCTTTGTAAATACTGAGACGGAATGAGGTAATTTTTATTTCACTGTATAATTTTGTTACATACATTTATAAACTGATTGAATTTACATAACTTCGTAAAAAAATAGTTACATACCTAGTCATCAATACTTACCTACCTAGTTACATACCTTCATACATTAAGATAGTCGATGCATTTTAAAATTCAAGTTGTAGCAATCTTAACGTAAATAAATTCAAAGTTCAGCTTTTCAAAACTAATTTACATGCAATAAGTTTCAAAACCACATGAACAAATTCACTCGTAAACACAACTAGTGCACGGTAAATTGTATCTTGTTACATTTATAAAAATAATAATATACATTTAAAAATCTGTTGTATTGAATTTAAATTAACCTCCAATAACAGGTGTTAATGACTATAATGGATCTGATGTAATAATTTATTTTACAAACCTTCTTAAATATGTAAATAGAAGACAGTATGAAAATCTACAAACATAGTTCTTTTCTTTAAGTGTATATAAATATTGTTATAAAAAATTAACCGCAGTGAATTACTTATTTATCACAATAGTTGGTTTATTTTCGTACATTATAAAATACAATTAGAATATATTTCCTAATATATATTTTAACCTAAAGGTAATAGTACTAATAATAATAGAAGTCAATATTAAAAAAATTAAAATTGTTTCTGCAATTCTCTGATCTCTATAAAATTGAGAATCTTTCACAAAAAGCCGACAAATCTTTGCACCAATTATTATAATTTGTCAGTCGTCTAAATTCTTTATGGTAACAGATGTTTAAAAAAATTAAGGAGATGTCGGTGTAAAACCTTAAAAACATAAAAAATAAATAAATAAATAAATAAAAATAAAAATTAGCCTATACAATTTTACGTTTTTTTGTGTGTGTGTGTGTGTGTTTCCAATGCCGCTTTGCTCAGCGCTTAATTAACCCCCCCCCCCCCACTTTCACAGGTTTTGTTTGCGTCATCTACCAAAACATCAATATATCTTCCAAAACTTTTAAATGCCCATTTTTTGCAAAATGTTCTTTTTTAAGAGGGCAACGCGGAATATTAGTAATTAAATTTTTGACTTCAAATGTAGAGTGAAGCTACATGAGACATGCACTTATCTAGTAAACCATTATATTTGTCTTCATAATTCCTTAAAATAAATAAATAAATAAATAAACAAGAAAGTGGTTTCTAAGAGAAATATTTTGCATCCCCCCCCCCCCTAAAATTTCACTTAAAAACTAATGAAACAAAAATACTATCGTTTTATGTGCAAAAGAATGCTTTTCCAGATTTCTACATTCCGTTTAAAACTTTTAAAAACCCTTGTTTGTTTGTTTGTTTGAGAATCATTGTTACCAAACAACAGTGCCCACCAGGAGGGAGACAGTGAATCATTTTCTTGTTTTGAGTTTCTTGATGATCAGATTGATTTTATTCAAGTTTTTCTAATCTAATGGTGATTTTCGTTTGAAAATTAATTATCAGTTTTTTCCCTAAAACCTCTAAAATGATCCCAACTTAACGAGCGTTACACTGTCATCTCCTTAATTTAAATAGACAGAATAATTTGATGTAGCAAAATTTTATCATAGAAATCCAGAAAACGTAACGTACGTCTATTCTGCTATCATCATTATCAAAAATACTGTAGATATAAATTGTGATAATTTACAATATACAGGGTGTCCACGTATAACCTGGCCGACCTTTATTTTCACAACCGTTGGTCCTAGATGCATACTACCAATTACAAAAATGGTTTAAATAAGGTAAATGATTATTTTTAAAGCGATTTGGGTCAAGAAAAACATTTATTAAAAAATTACGAAATTTAAATTTTTATACGGTTCCCCCGTTCTATAAGTGATATTTAGTAAAAATTTACTGTTACACTAACAAGTACGATAAAAAGAGTCCCATTCATCTAACATTAAAATTGACCGAGTTATGAAACTTTGAAATGCATGACTTATACCTTTTTTGTGCATCTCAAAACAGATGATTGCGGCCATGCATTCAGGGGTCGTATATAAAGTACTTAAACTTATTTCAAGGTATCTCGCTTTGAAATAAATCGTACAACTATTTCGATTGAGTTAAATTTTATTAGTTAAGTTTCAGATTAATTAAAATAATTGTATTTTAACATGTGTTTTATTTTGTAAGAATTTGAGGCTATGATTTCTCTTAACAAAAATTATATTTCTTTCATAAGGTTTCATTTAACTTGCAACGATCGTCTTTCCAGTTTAAAATTTGTACTCGAACTTTAACTCATTTTCAAATGTCCGATCGAAGTTAAATTTTACATACTGACTGAAATCCGATGACAATGTAATATTATTGTGATTTTCGACGCTTACCATCTTATACATACTTATATTAGAGGATAACACAAAAAAAAATCGGATAGATTACCGTCAACAAGTTTAAGAAAGAGTTTTAGATTAGATAACATAAACCTGCGATGGTTGTGTTTTATAACTTTTATAATTGCATTTTATGTATTTTTTAACGCTGAATAAAAAATTACCTTCACTATTAACCATCATGTCAAGATTTTTCGCAAATCGTAAATTTCAAGGTTAAAAAATAGCCAAAAATCTGATACTATAAAACAGATGTAAAACTTTTTTATTCAGTTTAATTTTATTTAATTCAATAATTTATTCAACTTTTTGGCTTATACTGGGTTTCTTACAACTAAATAGCTCAGTGGTCCGATGAGGTTGGGAGGGGAGGGAGGACCAATTTTAACTTTGAGCTTTTTAACTTTGAAATTTGCGATTTGAGAAAAATCCTGACGTGATGGTTTAAAATGAAGGTCATTTTCGGATTCAGTGCTAAAAAATACATTAAAATCAATTTTCAAAAGCTAAAAAACATGGCACAACACAAACTTTGAAAGACAGTGTAATCTAACAGCATTTTAAAATCTTTGTTGAGGCTTTTCATCCTTTATTTAACAAAAATTCTGTTATTTTTATCCTCTGATATGTTCAGTACAAATTATATATTTTGCATTAATATGTCAGAATGTTTATAGATTTCACATTTATATTAGATTGCAATGTTAATTTTGCTCTCAACTATTTTTTTGATATATCTGCAGATTATTTATATTTCTACTACATTTGTGAATGACCCCTATTTCGCAGCAAAAAATATACTCCAATTTAAACAGCTATTACTCGGTCAGTTTTAATCGTAGATGAATGGGACTTTTTTTGTCATACTTGTTAGTGTCACAGTAAATTTTTATTAAATATCACTTATAGGACCGGGGCACCGTATAAAAATTTAAATTTCGTAATTTTTTAATATATGTTTTTCTTGACCCAAATCGCTTTAAAAATAATCATTTACCTTATTTAAACCATTTTTGTAATTGGAAGTATGCATCTAGGACCAACGGTTGCGAAAATAAAGGTCGGTCAGGTTATACGTGGACACCCTGTATATAAAACATCATTGAAAATATTTTACTGCATTATTTTATTAAATATCTTCAAAAAGCATTTTTTAGTCAATGTAAACGTAATTTTTTCGTTATTTTTCTAATTACTAAGTTACGAATGAATCGTTTCTTTGTGTTTTAAATTTCACATTTTTGTCAGAGCTTCTAAGAAATTATAATCATACTGTCATTATGAACACATAGAAAGCTTCAAAGATGATGTTTTCCCAAATAAATACAAGCTTATACAATTTTATCAAAATAACTTCCTGGTTTCATTGAAAGTAGATGAAGCCTCATAAGTAATTAATATACTTAGTTTAATTATGAAGACAAAAAGATCTTGTCAACAACTTTTTTTCAAATTTTTATCTAGAAATTTATGTTTAAAAATAGCACACCGTGAATAAAGAGTCAATGCTTTTCATTTTAATGTTATCCCAAGAAATGGTGCAATATCCATAAACAAAGAATAAGGTTTTTTTTGACGTAAATGTTCTTGGAAAACTCAGCTAGAAACATAAAAAGTTTATAAATGATGTCAATTAGAATTTTATGCTTAGTATATTTTTCTATACAATTAAAATCAAATTCAGGCAACATATTTCATTTTCATGAACAGCGCTAATAACATTTATTGAATATAAATTTGTTCTAGTGATAATGCATGGTGGACGAAACAGGTTGTTTAATGTTAATGTTTCTGCTACTTAGTTTTTAATGTTATAATGAAACACATTTGTGATTATATGCAGCCATAAAAGTAGTTACGTCTAAATGCATGTCAAATAAAAATCATTCTTTAATCAACAACAAAAATAAATTGCAAAGGTGAATATTTTCTCCCGGAGAATTAACGAGAATTTTTTCTCTAAAATAATAGAGCAAAGGTGGGGGAAAAGATCTCCCTCCTCTAAAGCCGCCTCTTGCTCTAAAGGTTGCTATTTCCCCCACTTACTTACTCTCTAATGGGCGATAAGCTCCTTTTTCAGATTTATTTTACTACTCATATCTAGTAATTGAAGAGTCAGAAAAAAAAAAAAAACTTCAGCCCATGTAAGTCAATTTAGTAAGGTCATCAGACATTAGGGAACAAAAACTGGGACGTAAAGTGTAAATGTTGACCCCCTTCCCAATAGAATAATAATAATAATAATAATAATTATAACAAAAACAGATTGGCTACACCCCTTCAAAAATAGAAGCAGATTTTTTTTTTTTTTTTTTTTTTTTTTTTTTACAGTTTTTGAATGCTGAAACAATTTTAGAAATGACTTCCAGAAATATTTCCTCTAAATTATCTGCTTATTTATTCTTAAGATACATAAATAAAGACAAAGATTCCGCTTTAAATTTACATTTTCATTTATTTATACTTTTCTCAAGAATGTGCTATTTTACACAGAGTTTTTTCAATAGTTTGTGCATGGAGAGGAGCAATTTTTTTCCACTACAATTTCTTACAAAAAAAAAAAAAAAAAAAAAAAAAAAAAAAAAAAAAAAAAAAACATTGCTTAGTCATTTTATTAAAAAGTTGAATGTGTAGAAACCCGGACATTTTTGGGACTTCGTTAAAAACCGGGACATTTAAGAAACGTATCGGGATGCCGAGAAGCACAGTGGGACAGAAATTCTGCAAATTATTTCATCTTTTAGAAAATTTGTTTATGACCACTGCTTCCAATATGTTCGTTTGAGAAGAATCGAATGAGATCATTCGCAGGTCAATACTACCTATAGTTTGTGAGTTATAACCACTTTCTTTCTTTCTTTTTTTTTTTTTTTAAATCGATATTTGATAATTTAAATTCTTGATTATTTCAGGGCACTAAAATATATTAAAGTATTGAATAAACTGGTGTGATACTTTAAAAGCAAAAAAAAAAAAAAAAAAAAAAAAAAAAAACTTCTTAATAACACCATAAAATAAGGAATGCGCAGAAAAAATTATAAAATTCCAGAAGTAGGACAATCACATTAAAGTATTGAATAAATTGATGTGATACTATAAAAGCATAAAAAAAACTTCGTAATAACACCATAAAATAGGGAATGCGCATTCCTTATTTTACGGTGTTATTAAGAAGTTTTTTATGCTTTTACACTAAAATGTATTTCCTTACGAAATATTCCAGTGTCTATTCTTATGTAATATTTTCCGCTGAATTGAATGGAACCCTACGCAGGTCAATACGAGTCATAGCTATTGAGTTATAACACTTTTTCTATGCACATTTGACAACCCCAGTACTCTATTACTAGGTTAAAAGAGTTGAAAAGCTAAAATTCGGGCTCTAAGCATATATTTATCCAAAAAAGCTGAATTTCGCTGCAAAACTTGTATAATCCATAATATGAGTACCATTAAATAAAAAAAATTGGCTAAAACAGATTAAAAAAAGTATTTAATTAAAAATGAAAGAAAATGTTGAATAAAGCAAATAAATAAATGGGAAATTAATAAAGTTTAAAAAAGAAAAAAAAACAATATATGGTTTAGGGTTGTTTGAAATTATTATTACGTATTTTCGTGTGAGAAATCGAATAAGACCAATCGCAAACTGATGTGTCTTTTCATTCTCGAGATAATTATATGCCTTTAATGAAATGGGGGAATAACAAAAGGGAGTACGAAGACCACAAATGCAGATAATTGCAGCTGAAATAAATATAGCTGTTTCTTGAATAAATGCGGATGAGAAAAATTGCCAAACCATGTCGGAGGCTAATGAAGCTTTTTTTTTTTTTTTTTTTTTTTTTTTTTTACTTGGATAATCAATTTTTCTCCTTATTTTAAAATGTGAATATTGTATACCTTAATTCTCCATATAGTAAATGCAATATTTGAACAGGCTAATTGTGGGTTCTTGTCCTCTATATATAAGGTAAATACCCTCAAAATTTCAAAATTTTTTCTTTGAAAGTAAAGGAACACGCAGAGGAACAAAATTCGGCTAAAATTGACCAATTTCCAAAAGGCTAAAAAAGCCCACTTTTAGACCCCTTTGTACGAGCGCAATTTTTTTTTTGAAAAAATCAAACAGTGTTTTATTTTTCAACTATCAAAGATTAGAAAACCACTAGAAACGGCGCTTAAATAAAAAATTCACTTTTGGTTATTGTTGTCGCCTAGGAATGAATTCGTTGAATCTGTCGTTAGGAATGAAACCAGGACAGCTCTGGAAAACCCAGGACGTCTGGTTACATTAATATAGAGAAAAATGTAAATCAAAGTTGGGATTGACTCAATTATTCAACGGAAACGCTTACTTCTGGCTAATTTGGTGTGAAGTGGTGTAGTTTTTCATAGAAAATGATAGCATACCGTTAAAGTTTCCTAACTGAACAGCAACGATACCGAAAATTCAGTTTCAAGAAACAATGGACTAAAGTATTTTCCCCTTTTTCGAAAAGTAAATGTAAAGGAAATCAAAATCAACTTAAATAATAAATGAAATGCTTTGAAGTCCTTATTACACTGCTAAATTATTATAATTATTTTTTTGAACAATTTTAAATATTTCATTGGATATTTGTTTACGTATTACTAAAAAAATTGAGGGGTAATTGATATTATCATTTGCATTGAGTTGTGGGCATTAGGGTTTTACGACGTTTCAAACAGTTACTGTAATATTGTTTGGTCATAATTCACATTAGATTTGCAGTAATTAAAATCACTAATCTTCAAAGTAACTAAACAGCAAAAATGTAAATAAATATAAAAATAATGAATTGAAAAATAAAATCTACCCTAAAAAAAGATTAAATATTGTATTTGTTATTAAAAAAACAATCTATAAGTGAGAATATTTAATTTAATTTATTTTTTATCCAAACTGGACATTTTCTTTTTATTGATATCAGATACGAAAATAACACTATGAAAAGTCTTTAATTTTTTTGTTCAGATATTTGGAAAAGTATAAACGTAAGAATCAGATTCATAACTCATGTGGGCTGCAATATTAGCATGACTATAAAAATACATGATAAATAAAATAAAATAAAACAATAAAACAAATGGTTAAATAAAAATTGGAAATCAAATTGAATTTTTACTGCATTTTTTAATGGAAACAGACCAAATTCAAAATTTTTAATTTTTAATTTGCTGTTTTATGATTACAGTTTAGCACAAATGCTCTGCAAAATATCTTAAAATATGTATTTGAGCGTCCAGCTATATTTTGAAAATGAATATAATTTCTTAATTTAATAAATTATGAATAATTTTAAAGACCATATTGCATTGACTTTAAAACCTTTTTAAAGCAACAGCGTTTGTAATTTTATAATACAAAGAATGACTCAGAAGAAGCACAACTAACCAACAACAACAACTAAAAAATTTTCATCGATGGGATTTATTCATTAATTTAAAATGGTTCATATTTTGTAATTTCACATTACCATATTACCTTGACTATTTAGTTTACAAGATAATTTGGTGAATGCACTGCAAAACAAATTGTTGATTTTACAGTATACTGGCACCCCAACTGCCAGTATTATACCGTAAAATTAACGGTAATAAAGAGTAAAATAAGCAGTAATACACTACCGGCAGTGTATTACTGCTTATTTTACTGTTTATTACTGTTAATTTTACGGTATAATACTGGCAGCGGAAATGCCAGTATTATACTGTAAAATCAACATTTTTTTTTTTCAGTTTAGAATCGATTTATCTCATATTTTGAATTTTATGTGCTCATCTCACACTCATACTAAATATGCTCTTTAAGTCTAAATTTATTTCGTCAGTTTTTTTTATAAGTATTAAAAAAGTAGATATGCTGGGTCACCCATGGACATTAAAATTTTTACCATAAATGTTTTGAGAGATGAATTACGTGACATTTATATTGCGTATAATTACTTCTATATATCACTTTAATAACATCATCGCATCAATAAATCTCTCAAAATTTGGATAAGCGGCTGAAGGAGTAATACTAATAATAAAAAGACTTGAACTTTAAATATCAACATGGCTTTTATTTATTCTTACTCTGTTTCAACATATTAGTTCTGGTGCTTTAATGTAACATAAAGACCACGACTGATAATATTTGCATATTACATTTCAAATTAAAAACATTTTCTGAATTAATGTTTTAGTGTATTATTATATAAGCATATATAATAATCGTAATAGCTCTTCCATAGGCTACTATACTGTGCATATGTTACACAGTCAGTAAAGTTGATAGCACTTAATTTTTTTTGTAGTTCCTGTTAAATATTGCGTAATATATTACGAAACGGTAACATCCATGAGAGAATTTATACAAAAGCAAAAATAAGAATTCGCGCTTCTTATAATGAAAATATTTAACGAGAAAAACAGATATGCAGATTTTGAATATATTTTTTGTTATTATTACTATTTAAATATGTATTTTATATAAAAAAAATATAATTAAAAGAGTAATTATATGTTTTATAAAATACATAATGATATAAAAATCAAAATTCGGATGATATTTGTTGTTTTTTTAAATAGAATACATCCTTTTTCTAGGTAGATTAAAAAAAAAAAAAAAATAGGTGGATAATTTGTTATTTTTCTTTAATTCTTAAAGCACCGACAATACAAGTGATACAATCCCATGGAAACTAATTTTGAGAAATTTTCCTGTAAAGTACCATTTGACTGTGTGTTTTGGTTCAGTGATAGTATAGTTATGTCATTTGCATCTAAAAAGATTACCCATGGGGTTATTTATAGTATAAGACTGAAATAAAATGTATCAGCACATGCGTAAACGCTTTTTAAAGAAGTTTCTAACTTTAGACCACTTGTGCCCACATCTATTGTTGGTTATAAGTTTTCTTTCTTTCTTTCTTTTTTTTAAACCGCTGACCAGGCCCCTACCTGCCAGGCTTTTGCCTAGCTTAACGAGTTGATACTTGGCAACAGGGCGAGGAATAGCCTGCTTTCCGTTTGGCGAAGATGTGTTTGTTAAATCTATAGGCCGAAGTGACTTCAGTGCGTCTTATTGCTTTAATTGCTTTTTCTTAGTTGGCCGGTTGCTAATTGATTTTTGATGAGGCGGTTCAGCACTGCGCAGTGTAGCGAAGTCATGCTGGACGGATGTGAGATGCTGGGATATTTATTATTTCCTCGAGCATAAGTTTTCTTTGACTGAAGACGGGGAGAAAAATTCATCGGAATTTATTCTTATTTATTTATTTTTTAATCTTTTAATTATTCCTACTGTTCAGATAATATATTTATGAGAAAAAATAACGATTCGAAAGTTAAACTCACCAAAAGATAACAAGCAGTTCACTCTGCGTCTTACAAACAGGTATCATTTAAAACTGAGGCGTTGAGAACCAAAGTAGACCAATCTCGCAAGCTGTGATCTCGAGAAAAATGCTTTCCAAAATTGTACAATTTTTTGTCAAACTCTTTTATGCCACAGTTTTAGAAGTGGCTTCTTACATTTCTGCCTTGTTAAGTTCAAGAAGAGACAGATTTTACGAGGGAAAGTCATTAAGTAAGTCACAAAAGATAATTAAATAATAACTTACAATGATATTCACTTCAAAACTATTTTTATTTCTCAACATATTCTCCACCAATATTTATGCACTTATATCACCGTTTTATCAATACCCCAACACCAGCTGCATAACATTCTTTGGGTTGCTGTCTCAACCACATTAGGACTTCAAGTTGAACCTTTTCATCATCTATGAACATCATCTTGTTTCCAAGATGGTTTTTTAGTGGACTAAACAGATGAAAATCGCTTGAGGCTAAGTCGAAGCTGTATGGTGGATGTTGAAAAAGTTGTAAGATAATGTTCACAGATGATGAAAATGTTCAATTTGAAGTCCTAATGTGGCTGAGACAGCAACCCAAAGAATTTTATGCAGCTGGTGTTGGGGCACTGATAAAACGGCGATATAAGTGCATAAATATTGGTGGAGAATATGTTGAGAAATAAAAATAGTTTTGAAGTGAATATCATTGTAAGTTATTATTTAATTATCTTTTGTGACTTACTTAATGACTTTCCCTCGTAAAAATATAAAACTTAAACCAAGCTACTTGATCCACTCTTGCACTCGCAACTTGATGTCCAAGTTACGTTGGACCATGTGTTAAACTGGCTAATAAATTAATAAAATTCATTATACAGCCAATAGATGGCATGGCATACTATGATTTGAGATTTCAAACTCATCTTTCATAAAAATGTGGGATTTCGAAATCAGATTAATTTAGGAAGAATTATAGATCTAAAATAAGCTGTCTTCCTAGATTAAAAAGTCAATCAAGTTTTTGAGCTTAAATTGTTTAGTATCATTCTAAGAATGCATTTCTACTACTTAAGTATTAGTATTTTCAACTTGAAGAAGTAAAAGCGGAAGATTTCGATACCTTGCAAAATGAACAAGAAGTTGTCTAGTCAGATCTCAAATTCCCCTCGCTAATGTTAAACCTATGAGAGTGAAATGCATTTTTATTTTTAAACTATCTCCTCGGGAAATTAATATTTCATTGACCTTTAAAGGTTGAATGGAACAAATAAAAAATTCGGTTAACTTTCACTTTTTTAAAAGTCCTCTGTCAAGACACTATCACTAGGGCTATATGATAAGAGCGCAACGCAGATGGGTACATCTAATTATAGCTATCCTGTCAGCTGTACTATGTTTACGATAAGATTGATCTAGCATCTTTCATTTTAACATAAATATAAAATTATTTTTAAAATATTTTACTTTTGGCATCCAATCTTATTAATATTTAGAGAATCACGACACCTGCCGTTTGTTTTTTATAGAGTAGCACTATGCTATGTAAAAGTTAGTCGCTAAACCGCGTGAAAATTATAACTTAAAAAAAAGAAAAGAAAACTTCTTTTACAACCTGGAGAGTCAGAAAACAAATTTCATCGCGGGATTTAATGAAACAACTCACAAAAATAAAAAATAACACGAAATTAGTGAAACACAAAGGAAAGGAACAAAGTGAAAATAAGAAAATAGAACCGGGATTCTGTGGCATAAAGTTAGTATTCCAGTTTCCAAATAACGTGAGAGAATCCCGAATATGCTTAACTTACAAAAATAGTCGATCATCATTAAATAAAATTGATATTTACTAAATATTTTTTATAAGAAATTTACTTCTTAGCACTCAGTGCTACGCAGTGTGAATACTCCAGAAATCGCATTACCATAAAAATGTTCCAGCTTCAGGATTTAGCAGATTAAAGAGTAGAACATGAGTTTAATATAAAGCATCAATGTGTCAGCTGTTTCTAATATAATAGGGGAGACTAGGGGCTAATGGACACGTGTCTCCCATATAATTGCATCTACTATAAAAGTTTTCATTTTAACTTTGTGTAAATGCATGTAAGACACCCTCACTGATTCCTTCTTCTTATTCTTCTCTGTCTGTCTGTCTCTCTCTCTTTCACACACACGCACACACTGTTTTCTGTTTTTTTTTTCTTTGAGAGCAATTTGAGTTTTTATGTGAGCTATATCTTAACTGGTAATTATGACATTATTTAGAAAAAGTAATGATTGTAAATGTAGAAATTACGATTCTTTTTCAATTGCAAGATCTTCACTACATTAAAACATTCTCTTGAATCAGAACATCTATCTGAAAATTTGAGAAGTTTTCCTTTTTTTTCTATTCATATGAATGAACAAATGCGTTTTCTCATGTTCGAGTGAATATCTTAATATTTAATTTACTGAAATTGTTCACTTATTATTAGCAGCTATTTGAAACCTCGGTATATAATCATCATAAACCTATTTAGATTATGCCACAAGAATGCGAGAATATTTTTGAGTAACATACACAATTCATCTTACAGTATACTCAATTTGCTAAATTTTTTCGGTCATTATTAGCAGCTATTTTCGGCACCAGTACGTAATCACCATAAGCCTATTTAGATTATGTTAAGGGAATGCGAGAATATTTTTGAGCAATATACACGATTCTAGATTTATTTTCTCACAAAGTTGTCTGGAAACTTTAATTTCAAGCATTACTACATACCCGGAAAATATATTAATCAAAAGGAAAAAACCCGCAGTGTTGCGATAATGCCCGCCTACCATAGCCATCCATCTTATGCTACGAATATCGTCCTGTGCAAAGAAAGTGCATTAGTTGTTGTGAAAAAAAGTTGAAAATAATAATTCGTCTAAAAATAAAATATTGCTGCTCCGCTCTTAAATTTTTTTCACTTTTTCCAATTGGCGTCGAGAAGTCATTAGTTATATCGTGACCCCATAGACTCACTCACCTACGCTAGAACTTTATTTTTTCTCAGTAAAATTTGAGATCAGGAGTCGACGCGCAGAAAACGCAAGGGGGTGCGCGAGCTTTCAAATTCTCCAGTCGGCTCTCGACACTCCCTAGAGTTTGACGACACTCGTTTTTCATCCCTTCATCTGAGGCACCACGTGTTGGTCAATCCCCTCCATGTAAGTACTTGTTTAATTTATTTTAAAGATGATTTTTTAAAGTATTATTTTCTGAGTTTAAAATGAATTTCCAGTTAAAAGTTTAAAGTAGACTATAACAATTTTTTTTTTCGATGAAAATAAATTCATTTGGAAAAGAAGATACTATAATTTATTTATTCTTACGTTTTGTTTCATTTTATTTTAAATTTTAAATTTATTATTAATTTAAAATTTATGTTTAAAATAAAATAAAATTATATTAGCGTTATTAAAATAATAATAATAATAATAATATTTCTCGAATTTATAAGAGCTTTTCAATTAAAATTTTAAATTTACATTGATTTTTTTTTTTCGTTCGATAATGATAAATTGAGTTGGAGTAGTATTACATTACTATTGTCATTAATATTATTTCTTTTACTTATTTTTTAAATAGTTTTTAAATAATTTTGTTTCACTTTATTGAAAACACATTTTCAAAGCACATTGGCATTAAAAAAATATATATTATTTAAATTTAAAACAACTTTCCAAATGAATTTTTTAATTTAGATTACAATCAACGTTTCATTTCATTTTATTATAAATATACTTTGCTTACTTCTTGTTTCATTTTTATTAAAGTACATTTTAAACTCATTAACATTATTTAAATTATTATTTTCTCAATTTAAACATATTTTTCAATTAAAATTTTAAATATAAACAATCTTTTTTCGATAAAGATAAATTAACCCTCTCGTCACCCTGGGCCTCATATGAGGCTCCTACTTCGAATTGCAATATTTGAAAGAAAAAAATTATTTTTGTTAATTCCAGCACCTAATAGTGACAGCATAAGTCGATACATTTTATGATGTTACTTATGTTTCAGCATTTAATAATAATAATATTAATAAAAGTTTTATTAATTATTAGTAAACCGTTGGCGTTTCTTTTAATTTAAACATATGTTTCACTCTTTAAATTTAAATTAGGGACTCCTTTTCCGAATTAGTAATTTGTGATAAAAGATAAAAAATACTACTGAATTTTTTATGTTTGTTTAATCTGGTTGTAATACGACATTTTCCAAACGTCTTAAAAAATTCTTCCTTAGACTATTTTCATAGGAAAAACATGCAACATAACTACATTCGTTAGTTTTCTGTAAAGAACACATGCGTTAAATTTCAGTAAACTGTAACTTCTGTGATTTCGATAGCTACTTTTAATTTTGTTAGCGTAAAAGTAATTTTTCCCAAAATTGGAAAACAAAAATCGGTGCCGAGTGGGTTAAGTTGGAGCTGTGTATTATATTATACTTTGCTTAGTTTTTAATTTAATTTTAATTTATACATTTTCTTAAAACATATTAGTGTTATTTAAATTGTTACTTTCAGAATTTAGAGTAATGTTTCAATTAAAAGTTTAAATTTTAATTATAAACAAACTAAAATCCGATAAAGATAAACTGAGATGGAACAGCATTATATTATCCTTTATTTAACTTTTACATTTTTTGTAATTATTCATTCTTTTTTAACACATTGCCTTTATTTAATGCATTATTTTCTGAATTCAAAATATTTTTTCAATCGAAATGTTAAATTTAGATTATATAAAAAAAAAAAAATCACTTAAAATAAATTTAGTTTTAGGGTCATCGTAAGATTTACTCTGTTTAAAGAAAGAGAGAAAGTTTATTTACTTTTATTTTTAAAAGGCTAAAATATTACTTTATATTAAATTTATCTCCTTGCATTATACGTGAGGGTTAATGCTAGTTCCATAAAAAAAAAAAAAAAAAAAAAAAAAAAAAAAAAAAAAATAGAAGTAAAAATATTTTCATAACACATTTTTCTTTATTTTGAGAGAATTTCTTTTGTGTGTATTTCTCGAAAATATTTTATTAACAAATTGTCAATCCCCCCCCCCCCTTTTAATAAAGGCAATTTATTAAGTATTTTTAATCTTTTCTAAACAAATTAATTGTCAACATCGAGTCTTTATAAATAATGTGATAAAATGTTTTAGCAGTAAATAATAATAATAATAAAGTTTTTACTTCATATTTTAAGCCTATACATAACATAACAGGTGTCATATCGTAAGATTTTTTAAACTTAGCTTTAGGAATGGCTTTATGCTTGTTAAATTTTAATAAATAAAATTGTCAAAAATGAAGATGATAATTTAAAATGTGTGACACTTATACGTAATTTAAAATGAATGAACCAAATATATATGAACCAACACATATTATATTTTCTTTAAATTTGTAGGAATTTGTTGTATAACAATTTCAATGTTTTTCGGTTTTTGTTAAAACACAGTGTAATTAGAGTAAATATGTACAATGAAAACATTAATTTTATTGTAACAGAACTCCAATTTCACCAGTAATATTTATGATAATTGTTTAACTTATGATTAAATATGAGCTTATTTTCTAATGATGATAAACTTCAAGTTTATCAAATACATGTCGAAAACTGATTTTGGAATGGAAGTCAGAGTCACATCAGAATAAAATTTGAATAAACAAATGCTTTAATCAATATTTTTGTCTTATAAAATAAAAAGTAGTGTGTGTGTGTGTCATTTCTTAGTGATGAAGAAAAGTAAGGGAGGAGAATAATTACTTTTGAATAAAAGAGAGAGAGAGAGAGAGAGAGAGAATGTATGAAATAAATATAATAATTGCGAAATGTTCCACTTTTGAATTTTTTTTTTACTCTTTTGCGTGACATTTCTGCTTCTTTTCGTTTTTTTAAAAATACTTATATATATTTTATTATTATCAAGTACTTTATTATTTACATATTTAACAACATTTATTTACATAGTTAACTGCCTCTTCTGTACTTAGAAAATTAAAAATAATAACAATAATAGATTAATATACTTACGATTTTTTTCATACACGCTTAAAGGAAAGTCAATTCTTCCGTTACTAAATACTAACTGTCGCGTAGATGTTTACCAGAATATTCACTAAATTTTATATGATAACTTAAAGTAACTTTAATAATTACTTTTGAATGAAAGAGAGAGAGAGAGAGAATGTATGAAATAAATATAATAATTGCGAAATGTTCCACTTTGAATTTTTTTTACTCTTTTGCGTGACATTTCTGCTTCTTTTCGCTTTTTTTTTATACTTATATATATTTTATTATTATCAAGTACTTTATTATTTACATATTTAACAACATTTATTTACATAGTTAACTGCCTCTTCTGTACTTGAGATATTAAAAAAAATAACAATAATAGATAAATATACTTACGATTTTTTTCATACACGTTTAAAGGAAAGTCAATTCTTCCGTTACTAACTACTAACTGTCGCGTAGATGTTTACCGGAATATTCACTAAATTTTATATTGTTTGAAATATGAATAATTTTTTTAAATATAGATAAATATATAAATTAAAATATTGGGTTGTTCGGTAAGTTCTTTCCGTTTGGGATAGTTGGTTCGTAACGGATAATTTTATCATTTAATTATTAGACATTACTTCCGGTATCTAATGTCTCATAATTGACGGGCAGAATTTTCCTGTACGAATTGGTTTTCCCAAATGGAAGGAACTTTCCGAACAACCCAATAAATTATAGAATTTTAATCTAGATTTCATCTTATTTTTAATACAACTTCCATTGTTTGAAAACTGTATCTCAATTTACTGTTTTTTTATGATTTTAAAATAATTTTCAAGCATTTTTTAAAAAATCTATCTCTATCGCCCGATTACGAAGTATTAACCCGTTTGCACTTAAAACAATATAAACAGTTCAGAATTTAATTACCGATTAATATTTCATAACGAAATTAAAACTTCAAGAATAAATAAAATAATACATTAATATAAATAAAACACAAATTTAAAAGACATGTAATCGATCTTAAACAACTGAACTTATCAGAATCTAAAAGGCTGCATGTAAGTAGCGAAATCTTTGACGATTTTTCCGGCTATTAACACAGGGCATGCGGGTAATACGAAAGTATCACTTTTAATAAATTTCAAAACATTATTTGAATCAATATTGATATTTTTCATATAAAATTGATTTTTGCTGTTGTTAATGGGCAATCTAAAAAATATTTTAAATGTAAAAAATCTATTATAAAGTTTTCAATTAAAAAAAATCCCTAACGTCACGGCCTACAGTCACAGGTAGTTTTCGAAGACGCAGACCGTGGGGCGCCTGTTTATTGAGAATTTCAGAAGAAATGATCTTTTTGCCATGATGCGGCAGTTGGGACCGCACACTTCGAAATCTACCTGTGGCTGTAGGCGGAACCGGCAGGGATTTTTTTTAAACTTTTCTTTTCTGTAAGGGTTGGTCCCATAAAAAACTTGTCAGTATAAAAGTTGTAGATAATATTAAGAGGATTTATAATAAATTTAAGTGGATTTGATATCTTCTGAATTTATGAAATTATGAATTTGTCTTCTTCTTAAACCCCTATTTACTGAATAATAAACATCAAATCATTATAAATGTTCGCGATGAAATAAAATGTAATTACTTACAAAAAAGTTTAATCTTTTTCATTGTGAGATATAGAACCTTTTTCAATGAATTGACAAAATTCAAAATTATTAAGCTTGTCTTTGGACTAATAAGTAGAGAATTTTACAGAAATTTTTTCAACTGACTACTTATCAGAGAGCAACACTTTTCTAATAAAAAATAAATAAAAGTACTCCATAATTTTAAGGTTTGAGTCACACTAAGAGATACTTTAAAACTTGTGTTGATTGTCACATTAAGAAATATTTTAAGGCCTTTAGGTAATTATAAATAAGATTAAAATTATGAAAAAAAAGCTGCGAACTTTTAAAAAAATCCAAAATTATTTTATATCAATTAAAAAAAAAGAGTGAAAGAAAG
The DNA here is from genome assembly GCA_963931845.1 of Maratus michaelseni. NCBI lineage: Eukaryota > Metazoa > Arthropoda > Arachnida > Araneae > Salticidae > Maratus > Maratus michaelseni. The sequence goes on from OZ007599.1 coordinate 233,258,368, forward strand.
GAAAGAAAAAAATACACTCATACATAAACAAAAAAAAAATATATATATATTCCGAGAAAATCCGTTGCAAACATAGCTAATCTGCATTTCTAATATCCCTTTTTAACACTTTTCAACTATGTTGAAAAGTGTTTATGAATTCGGTTTGTCTGTCTGTCTGCCAGTCCGTGCTCTAACTCGCGTAAATATATTCCGATTGTCATGCAATTGATATATGTTATTAAGGTTTACTATGGCATGCTCGGTATTGAAAATGAAGTGTGTAGCAATTATAGTTTTTTTACAGGGACACTCAAAAGAATTCCGTTACATTGCGATCTATATGGGGAAAAATCAGTTGCGGTTTATTTAAAAAAATGTTTCACTATTTCAAACATATTGAAATCTATATATATATCACTGAGGTGCACTACAAGAAGCTTACTGTAGAATATGGTGTGCATAGCACTTATAGTTCCGTTACAGGGACACTCAAAATAATTCCGTTACATTAGGGTCTAGAGAGAAAAATCGTTTGCGATTTATTTAATAATGTTTCACTACGTCAAACATATTGAAATCTGTATATATATATCACTGAGATGAATTACAAAAGGCTTACTACCGAATAGGTGTGTATAGCATTCATCGGTCATTTACAGGGACACACAAAATAATTCGGTTAAAGTACTGCTTATTAATAATAATTGCTGGGAATGCTTTTTCAGTTGCTGAACGCGTTTTTAAATTTAACTCATTTTTTGCCTATTACTCGTTGTATATAAATTCTATACATCATATACAGGGCAGCACAAAAGTTCTCAAGGACATTTCCGTTTATTGACAGAAATTCTAGAAGGAGAATTTTAAACCGTGCTACGTATTTCCTAACTAAACTAAAATTTAGCATTCTATGTAGTACAAATACTATATACAAATGTATATACAAATCTGTAGATCATATACAGGGCTGCTCAAAAGAATTCGGATACTTTTTCCGAGTATTGTTGGTAATTCCTGAAATTGTGTTTTTAAATATGTTATACTTTTTCCAAATTTCTTACTTACATATAATTTTTCACCTCATTAATCGGTAAAGATTTGTAAAATTATTTTTGAAGTGTAGGAAAGTGTTACATAATCTATGCTTGACGCATGATTTTTCATTCTTGTCTCCTTTTGTAGAGCATAATTCTTAAAAAATTATGTAACATCAAGCAAAAGAGACCTAGAAATTCCTTCAGAAGCTTTATAAATTTAATAACATGATAGAAAGGTAAAAATATAGTAAAAATTTCTAAAGAAATTTTCTTCTTAAAAGCTTTTGTGTAGGCACCTCCTATCCTCTATAATTGACTCTCAGTCATACAGTATTTCACATAGCACATATTCTACTGCATTCTGTTCCCGCGGGAAACTTAATTTCTACTTTTCATCAGTTTAAGGAGATAGACAATGCTGAAAATGTGAGTATTCTGGTTTCAAATGAGAACAAACGCATATGAATAACACGGACAGATGTTATCAGTTGTTTATTTGATTACCACACCATTTTTTTTAAAGTGAATAACTGTGCTAAATATTTTTAATTCGTCAAAAATATTGATGCAATAGAGATTTAAGCGTTTATCGGAATAGAATTTTATCCTTGATTACCAATATGTAAATGTAATTAACTATTCTATTGATAAATAAATCCGTCAAGTGCAATTATAACTCACGCTTAAAGGGTTCCGTACATTGAATTTATTAATTATTATTTATTAATTAATAAACTCCTAATACACCTATTTTTGTCATAATTTTAGTTTTAGTAGATTCAGAAATAGGAGAGGGGGAGGGGGATATTTTTTCAGCACTTTCGACAATATCTCTGAAAATATAATGCCTAAAATTAAAATAATATTTTTTTTCTTTTAGTTCGATGTTACGAGATACTCTACACGATATATAAAATAATTTTTTTCGTGTAACATAATTAATATCTCGTCTGATTACTGACAATTTTTTTCGAAAAGCCTTATCAAATATCCTTGGATGATTCTGCGTCGATAGATACCCCGAGCGCCCGTCAACTCCTCCGCTGACCGCCCGAAGAGTAAAGTTTCTGTGTAACGGAAAAATGCGTTTTTCTCAAAAACTATTAACCTAGGAAAATCTCTATAGTTTTCCTGCAAGGATTAAATAAACTTCTACTACCCCTAGTTTTTTTAATAATTTTAGTTTCAGTAGATTCGGAAATCGAGGTAGGGGAGGGGACATATTTTTGCAGTGCATTTTTGACGATATCTCTGAAAATATATAATACCTAAAATTAAAACAAATATATTTTTGATTTCGGTATTACGAGATTTTTTTCACACGATACTCCAGAAAAAGAAAACTTTTTTTTTTCATGTAACTTAATTAGCCCCCTAAATTTTTCCCCTAAATTTTTCCTAAATATATTTCTAAATGGCTCATAATTTAAAAATATGTGGGTAAAAAGGCTTTATAACTTTCCCAAGTTTGAACTTTACACGTCCCATAGTTTATGAGAAAAAAGGGCTCTGACAGACGGACAGACAGACACAGGAGTGATCTTATAATGGTTCCGTTTTTACTTTTAAAGTACCCTAAAAAAAGTATAGCATAGTTCATTTTTAAGGAAATTTCTTGACAAGATAATCATGGTACATTGATTGAAGTTTCAGCTATTACTAAATCTCTTTTGGAAAATATATGAAAAATAAAACATGAAATGAAACAAATTTCATTTTCTTTTCTGTTTTATGTCAAAAACTAATTAAACACCGACATGTGGAATTTAAATTGAAGCCTTTTCAAGTTGATTTAATAATAGCAATTTTTAAAATTAACCCTTTCATCTCCCCACGATCATTCCAGAAAAATATATAAACTGTTTATTTTTCCGGATTGATTTAATCCGAAGAATTCAAATAAAATTTGAAAATTGTGTTTCTATATATATAAAAAAGTTGATGCAATTTTTATAACGAAGATATCTAATTATGAACATAAAACACCCATATTTTGAAAGAAGACATTTTTCAAAATCTAATGTCACCATTGTTATGATTTTATTGTAAAAAAATCACAAATAATGTTGAGTACACACATCCGCCATATACATACACTGTTAAAAATTTGCAACAAACTGTCCAGTCATTTGACCGTTTTAATACAGTTTAATACGCGTTAATATTTAATATAAATATATTAAATATTTTATGAGACATAACAATTTGCATCAAATAATGTTTTACTGAGCATGCGAAAACAAAGACAAAACTTTTTTTTGCATAATTTAATAGTAAAATATATAAGGAAATTCCTATGATAAGTCTAGTCGAATATCCGAAAATTTCGGAACAATATCGGCGATATAGTGAGCTGAATTTAATACTCTTCTCAAAAAGTACAATATTTAATCAAATCAGATGGTATGAACATTCTTTCAATGCGACAATAAAGCACGATATTAGATTTCTATATTTTAGAAATTAATTGATAAAATTGAAGAACCGCCCAGAGAATATCATAAAAGATTTTATATGAACTTCTTTATATAAAAAAAAAAAAAAAAAAAAAAAAAAAAAATCTTTCACCGAAGAAGAAATGCTTAGACATTTAAGATCTTCTCTACTAATTGGAATTCAGATAGACCTAAAAGTGATATTGTCTGAAACGAAATGTGAATAGCTGTCACTGGTAAAATGTTTCATTGAAAATAATAAAATGCGGTGACAAATTGAAACCGTGAAATCATAAGGTACTGTATTCGAAATAAGAAAATGGTAACAATGTAACTTATAATGAATAAAATCGATAACCGTACAAATTAAATTCGATAGTAATTAAACTACAGAAATTAAATCGAATGCAAAAAGTGCAAAATTATTAAAAAATAAATAATAAAAAGATAGAGTAGAAATAATAATACATTCATATTACGCAATTCAATATTTTCCAAAATTTAAATTTCAACAGAAGAAATCGAGAAAGGGATTAGATGCTTTTTTGCCTTTCATCATTTTATATGGTTTTGTAAATGACACTGCTGCAAGTGTCATTGGCCACATGGGAAAAAATAATCCAATTTTTAAAATACACAAAATTGAGAAAGTATTTAAAATATGTAATTAATCACCTTTTATGCGATACTTTTTATCCTTACATTAGATAATTATTATACCATTCCCCCTTTAATTCGTTTTATGTTGCAGGGTTTGAATATTATATTATGCAAGATTTTCTATTAAACATTTTTAAATAAATTTGTATTTTTGTTTTATCATATCAAGAGCGACTTTGAATTATTTTTAAAAAATGGTTTAAACACTATAACTAAATGTCATTACTAAAACTCACGGAAAATATATTAATTTGTTCTTTTAATGAGTTATTTTGGCCTTTTAGTGAATGGATATACATAGTAAAACCCCTTCCTCACTTTAAAAAGTAAAATAAAAGAAATATATGAATTCAGATTATTCGCTGATTGGCAATATCTGTAAATATGAATTATGATGCTGCTGTACATTTTTTTAAATTAAGCTTATAAATAAGAAATAAAAAGTACTTAATCTCAAAAGCTATAAGATAAAAATGTGTGTCTAGATTATTCTGTGGTTGACAACATCATTAAATTAGAGTTAGTGATGACAAATAGAGAAAAAATTGTGATGAAAAATATTTTCGACTAATAATGATTATTAATGAGAAGAGAAAATGTATAGTATCAGAAAGTATAGCTTAAAAATGTGAGTTCTGGTGATTCAGTGCCTTGTAGCATTTTTAATTAACCCGTAAGTCACGTCGTATTATTTTTTTTTTTTTTTTTTTGCCCATTATAAAGTATACGTAAAAGAATGTATGGGACCCAATGACGAGAACCATGGATTATGAGCCATAGTGTTGATATAAAGTTGTTGTTAGTAATAAATAATAAGAAATTAAAACCGTTAATTCGTAAAAGAAATAGAAAAAAAAAATCTATGTCACTTATTAGCTGGAAAGTTTTTAAATTGGTGCTACTATTATGATGTAAATTTACTGTAATAATAATTAAATGAGAAAAAAAAGTTTTGATATCAAAAGGTACAGATTAAAAACCTGAATCCAGAAGTTTCGAAGATTGGCAAAACCCTAAATGCCACACAGCTGATTTAAATTTTTATTCATAGTATTTGATAAAGAAAATTACTGCACAACCTTTTTGCCTGAAAGTCGTTTGCCACCGGAAAATCCGAAAGGTAATCTCCGACTTAGTTAATAGCAAAATTTCTGCCATTAAATGACGCAAATTATTCTATTAAAAATAGTTTTATTTTGGTGGCCCACGGGCCAGCGGTTGTACACCCTAATGAAAAGTATAAATGCAATCGACCTTATAGTCTAGATGCAGTGGTTCCCAACCTTTTTTTAGCCGCGCCCCATCGAAACATCTCTAAAATGATTATGCCCCCCCCTCCCCCTATAACATATAATTCTCATAAAATTTTAAAAGAATTTACTCCAGGCAGAGTAAAAAGCATTTAACATTGATCCTTAAACGTGCCGAAGGTAATGGATGAATCAAACAATTTTTTATAATCATCTGATACGCATCGTACTTTACTGGCACACGGTCGCCACGTATGTGTGATGTATAGAGTGCTCATAATCCTTGATTAGAAAAATCAATAATTTTGAATAAAACATTTTTGTCTTATTTAATCACAGAATTTCTGCGGTTAAATTACTAATCAATTTCTAATCAGAATGAAACGTGATAAAAGATTCGGTAAAGGAAGGTCGTCAAGTAATTGTTAAATATACACTTGAATAGTTTCATGTGTAAAATTAATTTTCATGTGACATATTGCAGTGCGACTCATTCAATAAATAATCGGAAAAGTTGTTTAAAATTCTAAAATACTTATAAATCAGGAAAATTATAAAGAATTTTTAAATATATAAAAGTATCTAAATATCTTAAAATAGTTTTTCTATAATTATTCTGGTAGGATTGTATTTAAAACTTTTGAATGGATACTTTTTAAAAATTGAATAAAAAAACTATTTTTTCAAATTTGGTTTTTGAAATTTGAATGTGTAACTTTTATTTTCAGTCTACAACATAACTATTAGAAAAACAATTCAGAAGGTATGGGTTCACAGAAATTCTGAATTGTCCCCTTGAAAAGTTAAATTGCCCCCCTGAAAAGTCAAATTGCCCCCCTGTGGGGCGTACGCCCCCCGTTGGGAACCACTGGTCTAGATGCAGTGAAAATTGCTTATTGAAACTTTTAATACAAATGAAAATTTTTCTTTTTCTTTTTTACTTTACCTTTTTTATGATACGTAGTATAGGGTAAATCTTGTAATCGTTTTGAAAATCGAAAAATTTTTTTTGACGGATTTACACGTTTCAGACACTGGAGATTCCGAGAAACATATTTTTAGAAAAAAAAAATTGCCGTCCGTCTGTCTGTCTGTCTGTGTGTCTGTAAACGCTCTATCTCTCGAACAAATTGAGATAGAGACTTGAAATTTGGTATGTACTTAGTCTGACATAATGGGAAGAAGCTTATTGAATTTCAGTAACCTCGATTATCCGAAACTATTTTTTTCGGACTCTAGAATTATTCGTTCTAATAAAAGGTATAGAATTTTTTTCGAAATTGTTCATTTTAAGGAGTGAATATAAAAGACAATAAAAAAACATAAATTTTACATAAAGAATGAAGTCGATCGGATAATTAGTTGCCGAGATATTTATAATAATATTTTCCAGACTCTTCGATTTTTCATGACCCTGTATTTCATTCAAATTTCAATTCAAAGATATATTTCAATTGGAAATGAGACGCTTAATCCGACGCAGTAAACCGTTAGTTAATATGATTATCAATTTTGAAGTTATAAGGATGTTTTTTTTTTACGCAATTCAGTAATAGAGCATTTCAAGTTTATGACGTCATCAAGTCACGATTTTATTCGAATTGCACTGCGTTTTGTAAATAGTTTGCACAGGTTTTATTTTTATATTTTATATTATGCATATCCATGATGGGTAAGTATTACGGTGGCCCCCAACGACTAGTTTAAGTAATTTAGTAAAATTTACTCATATAACCATGATTGCTGAATGAAAATAATAAAAGATTTTATTATTATTATTTTAATACAAAGAAAACTACATAACATTTCTATTTCTTTTTCCATTATTTTATTAAGTTTCCGAGAAACTTTACCTCAATGTAGGAACAAATGTGGCGAATCATTTAGAGAATTACTTTTTGTGCGACTATCTATTTGAATTTTTTATTTTAACAAAATTTAAGTTAATTGAGGATAAAACAAGCTAAAAATACTAAATGACTTTATTTTAGCATAAAGAAATTTCCCATACTTTTTGTTATATATTTTGCCAATATGATAATATTTACAAAGAAAAATTTGAAAATCTTAATATTTATGGACATAGCTTGTGGACTTAACTAAAAATCTTAATTGTGCTAGGCGATGCATTTAAGCTAAAATAATAATAATTATAAAAATAATTCGCATTTTCACGTTTTTCTACTTTTACCCCACTCCTTGTAATAAATTACTTGGTCTATATCTGCTCAATATTTTAATTTTTACAGTTGTCCGTTTGACGGTGGTTTCAGTTATAATTTTTATAATTTTAAATATTTTTAGTTAAACGGAATTTATGCAATAAATTATTTTCTATTTTGAGATATACAACTAGGAAATTTTGAATGGATCATTTAACTTAAGGAGTTTCTGAACAAAACAACGGAAATGGAAAAGTAAAAAAAAAATCTTATAGGGGTTTCTTTTTTCAATGAAAATCATTCTAATATTTAAACTAGTCGTTGGGGGCCACTGTCATACTTACCCATCATGGATATGCATAATATAAAATATGAAAATAAAACATGTGTAAACTACTTATAAAATGCATTGCAATTCGAATAAAATCGTGGCTTGATGACGTCATAAACTTTAAATGTTCTATTACTGAACTGCGTAAAAGAAACATCCTTATAAAACCAAAAATTTAATCATATTAACTAATGGTTTATTGCGTCGGATTAAGCGTCTCATTTCCAATTAAAATATATCTTTGAATTAAAATTTGGATGAAATACAGGGTCATGAAAAATCGAAGAGTTTTGAAAATATGATTACAAATATCTCGGCAACTGATTATCCGATCGACTTCATTCTTTATGTAAAATTTATGTTTTTTTATTGTCTTTTATATTCACTCCTTAAAATAAAAAAATTCGAAAATTTTTACGTACATTTTATTAGAACGAATTTTTCGAGAGTCCGAAAAAAATAGTTCCGATAATCGAGGTTACTGAAATTCAATAAGCTTATTCCCATTTATTACATACTAAGTACATACCAAATTTCAAGTCTCTATCTCAATTTGTTCGGGAGATAGAGCGTTTACAGACACACACATACAGACACACAGACGAACGGCAAATTTTTTTCTTCTAAAAATATGTTTTTCGGAATCTCCAGTGTCTAAAATGTGTAAATCCGTCAAAAAATTTTTTTTCGATTTTCAAAACGATTACAATACTTACCCTATACTACGTATGATGGGTAAGTAAAAATTACAAGAAAATCATTAGAAATAAATTTTAAACATAACGACAAAACTTAAGAGTTTAATATGAAACCGTATTTTCGTATCCCTGTAGCATAAACAGGTGAACATGGGAGCTTTGAATTTTACTTTTGATAAAAGAAATATTAAAGATTTTATGTCACGTTATGCAAGGATCTTTTATGCTAATCAATGCAAAGGAATATTCTTCTAATAACTATAGCAAAATGCTGGTAAGCCTATTTACAAGAACAGTTTGATTTATCATGTATGAGCTTAATAATCATTGAATAGTGTAGACACAGGAGGGAATTAAATAATTTAATCTGACTGAATGATGATTTATTGACTGCGCAAATCTTTATATTTGTATTATCATTTAAGATTAACATGAAAAAGTGTCTAAAAATAAGTTAATTATACGATTAAATCCTTTTTAATAATTTAAAATATGAAAAGAGTTTTTTACTTGTCCTTAAAAATTGTTAATAACAATTCTTAATAAATCTTAATAGGAAAGCAAAAATCTGCAAAATTTCAGTTACACAACAATGTTCTGTGTTCCACCTGATTCATAATAGTCTTCTTTTCGGATTCAAAAATTATCTTAAATATACTTCCAAACATACATTTTCGTAGGTTGTGTTCCATGGTAACTAGGGAATAAATGTAACTTTCTCGCACTCTTAAAAAGAAAAGAAAAAAAAAACAGCTGCAAAACTAGAATTTTACAAATTGCATAAAAAGTGAAATTTTAATGATCGTTATTGTATTACTATTTAATTTTTGGGAACCATTTCAACCTTCATTTACGGAATATATTTAAAAATGATAAATTCTATTCAATAACGATTGTTTTTTTTTTTTTTTTTTTTTTTTCAAGTCTGAAACGTTTTTTCAGTGTTTGGGTGTATACAAGTAGTTTTTCATTCGTGATGACCTGATTCGTTCATCCTGATTCATAATAGTCTTCTTTTCGGATTAAAAAATTATCTTAAATATACTTCCAAACACACATTTTCGTAGGTTGTGTACCATGGTAAGCAGGGAATAAATGTAACTTTCTCGCACTCTTAAAAAGAAAAGAAAAAACAGCTGTAAATCTAAAATTTTACAAATTGCATAAAAAGTGAAATTTTAATGATCGTTATTGTATTACTATTTAATTTTTGGGAACCATTTCAACCTTCATTTACGGAATATATTTAAAAATGATAAATTCTATTCAATAACGATTTTTTTTTTTTTTTCAAGTATGAAACGTTTTTTCAGTGTTTGGGTGTATACAAGTAGTTTTTCATTCGTGATGACCTGATTCGTTCATCCTGATTCATAATAGTCTTCTTTTCGGATTCAAAAATTATCTTAAATATACTTCCAAACATACATTTTCGTAGGTTGTGTACCATGGTAAGCAGGGAATAAATGTAACTTTCTCGCACTCTTAAAAAGAAAAGAAAAAAAACAGCTGTAAATCTAAAATTTTACAAATTGCATAAAAAGTGAAATTTTAATGATCGTTATTGTATTACTATTTAATTTTTGGGAACCATTTCAACCTTCATTTACGGAATATATTTAAAAATGATAAATTCTATTCAATAACGATTGTTTTTTTTGTTTTTGTTTTTTCAGTCTGAAACGTTTTTTCAGTGTTTGGGTGTATACAAGTAGTTTTTCATTCGTCCTCCACTAAGCCCTATATGTCTGTCTGTTTTACCATTATATAAATCTAGAAAGTCAAGCAAAGCTGTGTAATTCCAAAAATAAAAATTTCCCAATCCATTATGAAGAAATAATTTGAAGCTGAATTGTCTATATTAAATAAGATATTTCAAGGTCTTTTTGTCGGGGATAATGGGAAATCCTTCTATGTCTACTTGTGAATTATTAAGGAAAAGTTTTAGTAGAAAAGCAGAGTTGCAGAAAGGCAAAATATTTTACTTCTGAACTGAAAATCAAATATTATGTATTAATTGTATTCATGTAACATCAGATTATAATTTATGCTAACTTTATTTATACTTAGAAAATACCAAACTTTTTAAATGAGGGAAATGTCGTAGGTTTTTAATTTGAACGGGGGAGAAAGAGGTAATCATGATGGACGCTGGGAAATTTTTATAGAGAAAGAAACTTTTTACCGATCCTTCGATGTATTTTCGAAAGAGTGGCTAATCAAGAATAAATGAAATATTAAATTCGGTGTTTTTAAGATTCTTTTTTTACTTATTTAAACTTAAAAAAATATTACGTATGAAAATTTTCTTGCGTATAGATTGTACTATTTCCCAAAATAGCCTTTAAGAATTAGGCACATATAATAATTTTAGTTAAGGTACCAGTTTCTGGAAATTTTTTGCAGTCACTTATTGTGACATATTTTATTGTAAAATAATAATCATTGAAAATGCTGATGGTATCTCTTTAATCTTACAATCATATTCAATGAAGCAAACTGAAAACGAATCAAATTAGTAATACGATAGTTTTACTAAACTAAATTACATTCACTATTTGAGAATGAAAAATTAAAAGCTTGAGCTGTTTTAAATAATGCTTTATTATATAAAAAGAATAAACTAACAATCGCAAAGCAGAATTGCTTTTTCCTTTAAGTAATTGCACTAGCCGATGACTACAAAAATGACTCTACAAAACCCCAACAAAATTTCTATTGGACCATATTTGAAATCAAAAATTCTACTGAACCAAACAATTTTTTGTTGGATCAACAAACCTAAAAACAAAATATTATTGATCCAAAAAAAATTGTTTGTTTCAACAGAAGTTTTCTGTGTAAATATGGTTGAATAGAATATACTTTTTCTATGTACGTTCTGAATGATAATAATAATAATTTGTTTTGTTTTCAGATTTTTTTTTGTACCTGCACCAAGAAAAAGATGCAATTACATATATGTCTTAACAAAACTAATGTTGCCCCAACAAAATTTCTATTGGACCATACTTAAAATAAAAAATTCTATTGGACCAAACAATTTTTTGTTGGATGAACAAACCTAAAAACAAAATATTATTTATCCCCCCAAAAAATGTTTGTTTCAACAGAAGTTTTCTGTGTAAATATGGTTCAATAGAATATACTTTTTATGTGTACGTTCTGAATAATAATAATAATAATAATAATAATAATAATAAAATTCTGGAAGTTTTTAATTTATAAGCATAAGTAACTTCATTTTGATCATTTTAAGACAGGTAATTATTTGTTTCATAACTCCTGTATTTTGACAAATTTCGAAATGCCTTTCTAAAGATCCCTGTATGATTCCCCTCCCCCCTCTTTTATTCAACTCTATAGCAAAACAATCAAAGATTTATCTTTTTCTTTCCTATAATAGATACCAAAAGTTATTATGTTGAAATATTTCCTTAATAAAATTACAATTACAATTTTAAACATTAAACAAAATTAATTCAATCGAAATAACTCTTATCAATTTAAAGTTTAATAAGTTAATTTCGCCTATCATTTTCAAAGTAATTTCTTTCGGAGAAATTTCTTGACATAAGCAAAAGATTAGTAAACGATTACCTGAAAATAACTGTTTCGCCGGAAAATTGAATATTGAGAAACCACAATTATTCGTAGCGGTGCGCTTGATATTCAATATGCGTAATCTCTGTTATTTTATCATTATCCGGGACCGAAAATCTTTGAAAATTAATTTAGTTCCGGAGATCTTGTCAAGTATTCTATTTTTTATATTCCTTATTTTTGCTGTTTTTAATCTGTTAAGAAATTTCATAAAAAGCTTCTTATTTACGGCTGTCAAATATTTCGCAGGACAGAGATTTTATTTTCTTATGAGTAACATATGACTGCTGCAGCTGATACTGTGAAAGAATGTATTACAGGGGAAAAAAATAATCCTTCGCTTCAAATTCTCGATTTACTTTATGCCCATAGCATTGCGTATGGATTAGGATAAATTATTCTCTGTTCCAGTTGCGTAGAGGGCGGTGGCGAAATGTAAGAAAATCCATTTTCAAAACACTGAGGATTGCTTTTGAATTTAAAAGTGTTTTATTTTGGCAGAAAATTTCATTTACACATGTTAGCTTTTAAAGTCTTTATTTTAGAATGCTTTTTTTTTTTTAACGTCAATTTCTTTCTATATTCCAAAAGCTTGTAAAAAAAAAAAAAAAATAATAATAATAAAAATAACAACCTAAGTAACTTTATTTTGATCATTTTAAAACAAATTATCTGTTTCAAAAATCATGTTCAACATATTTCAACATTCTTTGACACAAGCACTCTTATGAAACTAGCATTTAATTGCAGGATGATAGTTTATCACAACTTATCGGTAATTTATATTTGTATGTTTGAAAAAAAAAATCATTACACTTTAAAGAAAAAAAATCAATTTCTCTTGTAGATTTTATGGATTTTTCCTTTTACTGAGCGTGAATAAATCTACAGAATTATTTCTACTACAAAGATACTTGGTCGTTTAATTCAATCTGATAAATAATTGAGAACTGTAAAACAATTATTACCAAAACTAGTCACTTACTGTAACTTTTTCTTGAATTTTTAAAAAGGTTAACATTCATGTTGTATTTTAAAATGTTTTACAATATATTTATAATAACAAGTAATACTTTCATCTTTCATTTCTTACCCATCTGTGTATGTTGAATTATGAAGTCGTCTATTTATATATACTATATGTGGTTATATATATATATATATATATATATATATTGTTTAGAGTCACCCATCTTTAAAATGTGCATGGTTCTTAATATATTGCAATTTCCTGGGAAGTTATATTTATTATTAAGATGTTTCTGTATATATATTACTATAACAATTAATGTAAAATATTATTACATGCTATCTTTAAATTAGAGATTGGATCATTTTTGTTATACGAACTTGTTAGCTATTTTTTGACTTCATAGGTGTATTTATAGGATATATATATATAATTTATAACAATATTTGTCCAGTGAAAGTATCTATTTTGCATTCTGTTCAGTAAAGAAGAAAATTACAAGAGTTAAATCAAATTTCAATTTTAAGTATTTTTTAAAACTTCATTAAAGCACAAATAAAGAAATTAATTCTGTATGCAGTTCTAATTCCCCCCCCCCCCTTTTTTTTATCACGCTGGGGGAAACATATGAAACTGTTTTCAAAACTATAAACACGTTTTAAATTCTAGGAAATCGTAGAAGCCGAATATTTAGTTTCTCAAGAGGAACAGGATCGAATTTTAAATGTTAGATGAAACCATATAAACACAATACGTTTGTATATTAAATATTAAGGAATAACAAGTTTTGTCGTTGGAAAGTGATGATGTAAAAGGGGAACAAAATAACATAGATGTTTCCATTCTTTTATGTTGACCTTATGGATTATTTTTAGAAAGCGATTTTGACATTTTATTAAAGGAATACCAAGATTGAATAAAATACCAAGCAAAATTATAATGTTATCATAAATATTAAATAAGAATTAAGAAGTATTAATTATTTTTAATGTTACAAACACACAAAAAATCTTTTTTTTTTGCACGGCAGCTTTACAGCCTTTTGCACAAACCTAAACAAAATACGATACCATTTGTTAAACTCTAGAGTTGTTTTCACTGGAAAGATCCAAGAAGATGACCATTTTTCCTTAATCTGGAGAAGGGATGTATAACATTTTCTGCTAAACTAGCTATTTTTTGTACTTTACCGCAATTTTAAAATATTTTGCTATTATCATTTTTATATGCATTAGGTTGATTAACGCCTTAACAATTTTGCCCGTACACCGTATGTGCAAGAAGCGCGTGCTTGCATCGTTACTCAAAGCTTATCTACACCACAAATTTTTAACTATAATTTTCGCTTTATTTAATGACAGATTTTTTTCTATTAATTAACGAAAATATTTTAGTACAGAAGAAGTGGTGCTTGTCCCTATTTTTAGTTTATTGTAGTAAAAAAATAAACTGATAAGTGGTTTAAAAAAAACTCAAAATTACATTTTCAAATACCCGCGTATGTATAATATTCTAATAATCACACATTGGTAAATTGATGGTATATCATGTGTACTTTCAACTACACCGCGATTTTTATTACAAAATTCTTGTACAAATTTTGATTAAAATTAAGGGATATATATACTATACCACTGGTCTTCAAGGGATTGGATGAACAATAAATGAGTTAGAAACGTTAAAATTTGTTGCTTTTTGGGTCACTGTATTTACCGCAAGTTTACGATTTACACGTTTAAATTTTTTGCACGTAAACGGTAAAAGCAAAATTTATTAAAAAATTCTTGTAAAAATTTTGATTAAACATTAAGTGTATACCACTGCTCTTCAAGGGAATAAATGAACAATAAATGGCTCAGAAATATTAAAATTTATTGCTTTTTGGATCACTGTATTTGCCGTAAGTTTATGAAGTTCGTGGTATAATAATGAAATTGTGCATGCTTACATCATGACTAAATACTGATAATTTATGTATAGGGTACATCATATCTTCCTTCATAGTAGAATCTTGCATCGGATCGAGTAAACCGATTTTATCCGCACCTGACCGGGAATCGCGGATCGGTTCGGTTCGGTTTAGTTCCGTTGCGGGTTGAGTTCAGGTTAACACGATATTACAAATGAAAGTCCAGAATATTGTTTCAGACGAAAAATTATGTGATTGAATGTGAATGACTCTTTATATGTTCATTTAAAAAAAAAAAAAAAAAAAAAAAAAAAAAAAAAAAAAAGATAAAATTAATACTACAGCTATAATTATTGATTATTTTTTCATAATTATATTAAATTGTGGATCGATTTTCTTTGATTGCAAGTTTCGAATCAGGTTGCGTGTCGCCGAAAATTTTTTGTCGTGTTCGAGTTGGGATGTAGGTTAATGAAAATGTTTTTCTCCGGTTTGGGTCGGGTTGCGGATTGACTTTTAAAAAAAAATTCGGGTTCGGGTTGAATGTAACCAAAACCATGCAGTATACTCTACCTGATAGTCAGTATAGGAATTTCCCATCTTATACAATTCGGGTTAGTTTGGATATCGCGTATTTTCGGATTTCTAAACAAGTGCTTTCTTTTATGACGAAAATATTTTTTGTAATAATATTTTTAATAATAATATAATTTGTGTAATATTTGAAATAAATTTGGAAAGAAGTGAATCTTAAATGCTTTCTTGAATTTTCGCCAGAATTAAGAGACTTTAAAGTGAAAAAGAAAAAGGGAAAGGAAAAGTAAAAGTAAAAGAAAAATTGAAATAAATTCACAAGCAATCCTTGTGATATACATAAAATGTACTTAATGCAAAAAAAGTAATAACGAACAATTTCGGTTTCCTTGACTTCTGAGGTTTCACATAAAAAAATATTGAATGGAGAAATTTGTATTGATATTCTCTAAGGTTTCACTAAACTTATAAGGCTTCGTTAGAATTAATGTTTGAATATTTTGAACTTTGTTTTACTTCGAAGAATAAATATATTTAAAATGCAAAATATAAGGCAAAATTTATAAAAAAATATATTTATAACTGGATCAAGATGAATTAATATTTATAATAAAATACTGTTTTGCTTATTTAATATTTTTTCTTTGGTTTGTAAATATGTTGCATAAAAATTACTTATTGAAAGTTAAACTTATAATTTTAAAATTCTCATTATTTTAAAATACCATTATTGCATGATAATACGTTATTATAAATGATGTACGGTATTTTTTAAATTTATATTTTCAAAATAATTACACATATTGTAATAAGTGATATATGAAAATAAAGAAAATCATTCCGATTTTTTTAGACATCGCTCAACGGTGGATTGGACGTGCGTGTAACGATGATTTACCGTTATTCACATTGCCATCAAGCGGCACTTTCACGGCTAAACCATTAATCAGAGAAAAAACTTTTAATACATATAGTGTAGGAAAATTTATTCTCTTTAATTTATGTGTACCCGACTATTACGTAAAATGCGTAGTTTTAGAGTTATTTTGAAAAAACAAAAAAAAGTCCGGTTTTTTTTTTTTTTTTTTTTTTTACGTTTTTTGCCCCCCCCCCCCCCCAAAAAAAAAAAAAAAAAAAAAAAGTGTTTCCCGGTAAAAATTTTGTAGACAAACCTCAGATTCGCGCTCAGCGACCAAAAAAACATAAAGGCACTAAATATCAAAGCTACACCAAAACTTTCTTTTATTTGTCCTTTTTCAGCACCTAGTGCCGTACTAGAGCTTGATTATGTTTGTCGGGTTACGAAAGGTTCATACATCGAACATTTGTTACAGAAAAAAAAATTGAGTGTTTTTCTTTATTCTCATAATATCACTTATTACAATATTTGTAATAGTTTTGAAAATATAAAATTTTAAAATACCATACATCATTTGTAATTACCCTGCATATTCTGTTTCTTTTCTTCACTTCAACTTTTCAACTTTTCATATTTTAATTTTTCTAATCATTTATTGATTAAAATTGTTTATAATCATAGTAATACACAATATTTGTGAATTTTATGATTATTGTTCATACGTCTCAATTTTTGCCTTAGAGATTTCTTAACCAACAATGTTTCAATCTTCAGGTTTTATTTCTATAGTGTCTTACAGTTTCAACAAGTTGGAAATTGCACGTCAAACGTGACAAATGAGGTGCGTTCGTACTATAGATAGTTATATAAATATTCAGATCTTGATGATTTTTAATTCTGTGAAATGAATTATATCGTCTGCAGATTAATTTCTGTAATAAAATAAGTATCTCGATCGCTTGACGATTAAACCTCGGAAGCTCCTATAACAAGAAAGCATCGATTAAAAAAAATCAAATTTCTTAATAAATATTTTTATTAATATCGTCTAAAGTTTTGATTCGATTTTCAAAAAATTTGAAATGTCTCGACAAAATTCTGCAAAGAATCTTAAATTTCAAACCATTCGTTTGGGTAGTTTTTGCTTTGTTATATGCGGACGGACGGACCAGACGACGACAATAGGTGTTACGTATTTATATAATTACGAACGCACCTAAAAACCACGACTCTTACGCACACCCTAAAAAAAAAAAAAAGACAAATGTTTCTTAATGTTGGAAAATGTAATATAACCACAAACGAACACATACAATAACCCCCTCCGAGTTACCTGCACGATTCCGAAAAGCGTTCTTTATCTTTAGAAACCACAGAAACCAATATATTTTCGAGATTTAAAGAATCATTTATATAAACAATGTTTCTTTTGCTGCCACTGCTTTTTCGAAACGTTTCCGAGTAGTTTTTATACTGAATTAATTAGTTTTCTCAACCTGGAAATGTGGGATTTTTGGATGCTATCAATTCTCAAATAAATATTTTCATGTTCAACAAAATTGTTTTACAGAGAAACACGAATTAACAGAATTAACATTAAAATTAATATTATTATGTTACTCTCGCATGTATAAATTCAGTTACGCAGCTGAAAATGTTTAACTGAGAATTGCTAGCATCTTAAAAACCTATATTCCGGTTTGAGAAAATCGATTAATACACTGTTAAAACCACTCGGAAACGTTTCCGGACATCAGTGGCAGCAAAAGAAACTTTGTATTCATAAATGCATCTTTAAACCTCGAAAATATATTGGTTTCAGGGGTTTCTAAAGATAAAGAGTGTTTTACGGAATCGTGGGTAACTCGGAAGATGTTATTGTATATTTTCGTACGTTGTTATATTATATTTTCGTAGATTAAGAAACATTTGTCTTTTTTTACAGTGCGAGGTTGTAACAGGGTGGCGAACTTTGAAATTATGGTGGGACAAATTCACAGTTTTCCTTTCCCCCGCTACTTTAAGGATATACAGAGGGTGGTTACAGATTTTTAGAATGACTTCGGGAACTTTTTTTTTAATGCTTAAAATGTAGAGAATAATTTTTTAAATGTTCGATCTGATAATACTTTTTTCCTCGACTATAAGTCAACATCGTGCTGTCCGTAATAGAAAGGCTTTTCATAAAATTTCCTGTGGTATTGCTTGTCATTCCCCTTTCACTATTTTCCAGAGCTCATCGGAGAATCGTGGTGGGTATGCACTTCGAAAGAGCTCTTTTCGGTAGACTAAAGGTACACTAGGCCAGGTGAAACATCGAGGGAATTTGAAGGAATATGGTGAAAAGATATATATGCAATACGGGGATTCATTATTGCCTCCGGGGCGGGGTTTCACTAGGTTATTGGAACAAAACTACGACGAATACAACAGAAAAGAAACTTGCACTAAATACATAAATAATTCAAGATTTATCATAGACCTTACAGGTGTTTAGTGTGTGAACCCTTGGTCACGCGGCAAACATCAAATCGATAATCCAGTTCTTGCCATACTTTCCCCAACATGGCACGATCCACGGTATTGACAGCACGTGCGATCCGTCCATGCAGTTCTGCTAAATCACGTGACCAAGGGGTTACAAACACAAGATCTTTCACATAGCTCTACAAGAAAAAAACACACGGTGCAAAATCCGGTGAGCATGGGGGCCATTTCCGTGTAATGCGTGCTGCCATCTACTGGCGACTGTGGTTATAAAAAACTTGAATTATTTATTTACAAGGTGTTTGTAAATTCTCTATACATTTCTGAGAAAAAAGCTCTACATAAAATTTCTTTGCAAGTGATTTGATAATAATACTTTCAGTAGAAGAAATAATGTTCATTGTCTGTGCTCGTCTACGAGGGTTACCCCATGGACGGATACAGAGAACTTCACCCGCAAATTTTAGAAATTAGCCCTTACCAGTGTAGCTATTGAAATCTTGCTAAATAAATTCATACGAACTGTTGCAGGTAAAAATTAAGATTGTTCAGACAGACCTTCGATAACAGAAGATGTTGCGCAAAGAATATAAGAAGTAGCCCCACGTAAGAAGACGGGACCTCGTAAGTCCGGATTCTATTGTTTCCAAAACTCTACATCATCATTTAAACATATCTCCAACATTCAAACTGTGCATAAGCTTGATGCGGACGCCTAGGCAGCTCGGGAAGCCATATGTACGGTCTCTGAATACTAGGCCCACGCGCTGACACAAAAAATAGGCGTAGGCAGGCGGATGAGTGTTCTTCGCCTTATTGTTTTACGATGAAATAAGGCGAAGAATATTCTTAGAAAATACTTTTATTAAAACTGAAAGGACCATAGAAAAGCGTGGGAAAAAAGTCCACCCACGAAAGCCGCTATTTTTGTGACAGCGCGTAAGCCTAGTATTCAAAGGACTGTGCTTCGTGTTACGATTTCGCGAAGTCCTTCTGTATTGGTTCATACATTAATTCACGTAGCCGAGCGCAAACAATAGCTTTTCTTTCTTCAGTATTCTATCACATTACCTGAAACAAAAATTGGATTTACAGCCTATTTCTCAAAAATGTATAGTGACTTTATAAACACACCGTGTTTAGTACAAGGTTATTTTCTGTTGTATTCGTCATAGTTTTGTTCCTACAGTCTTGTGAAACCCCGGAGAGAATTATGAATCACCCTGTACATGTGTCAGTGAATATTTTTTCAAGAAATGTAGGGGTGGTTTTCGAAGAATAACTTGGTGGCTTTGTCTGTTTGTAGTTTCACTCTTTAAAAGACTTTGGGATAAAGAAATGAAATTTCTTCTGTAAATATCGGGCGTAAAACATTCTCCTGATTGTGTGATGAGTTGATTTTAGCGTTTTTCCTCATTCTTATTATTCTTAATTACCTATTGTAAGAGGAACCTGCGACAATCATAACGCCTTTACTGAAACTTTCTTTGCATTCTCGGAACCAGGTTTGGACATCTTTTTTTCCACGTTTACAATAGTAAATAGATGTTTTATTTATTTATATTTTTTATTTATTTATATAATTTCATGTTTTATTAAGATCAAGAGTAACAATCCATTCTGGTTTATTTCCTGCTAAATGATTTTCAGACAGGGCTCTACAAAATGTCTTGCGTTGAGCCACATGTCTCGGCAAAAGACGGTAAACATTATGTCTTTTAGCTTTTTTAATCTGTAAATCATGATTTATTATTTTGTTTGTTGTTGCTATAGGTGTAGTTAAAGACTATGCAATTAATTTCTGCGTTGGCGGATTTTCTCTTGTTACCAGCGATTTTACTTTAGAAAAATTTGAAATATAAGAACCTTTTTCGGGTATTCATTTTGAGTCTTCTTTCCATGTAGAAGTACTGATTGGTGGGCTTTCCCATTCTGATTAATAATGTTGCTTATTTTGCATTTTAAAATTTTTATACCATGCGTTTCACAACGTTTTTTAATTACGGAATTATCGGAAAGTGCAAAAACATATCCACCAGCCTGTTTACATGCGCTATTTTGAAAGAAGAATAAGTTTGAAAGTACCAGACGATAGTTTTAATTTCAAATAATGATCTATTGTTAGAATTTTTTCCCGCACAATATTTGCATTTTTTAATCCTTTATCGAAATCGTTCTAAAAATATGTAAACACCGTCTGTATAAATTATAGGCAGAAGTTAGAGGAAAAGTTTCCCCGGTCATAAAACTATTGATTACAAAGTTTTAAAAATTTTAAATGTAATACAGATTATATTAGTATTAAAAAATTATGAAGACTAGAGCGAGCTCGAGAAGTTGCTAGGGAGGGGGGAGGGAGGTAGGGGCTCAGCCATTTTGTCAACGTATGGTTATGTCTCTGCTTTTACATCTCGCCTGAGAGGAAAAGAAAAGCTTTTTTTTTTTTTTTTTTTTTTTTTTTTTTTGTACTTTTTATGTTTCTATCTACATGGTTAAAATAGGATATAAGCCAAAATACTAAGATAGCGTTAATTAAAAGTCCAGTAGATCTCTTGTAAACACACACATACACAAAATATATATTCGTTAGCAATGGCAACGCCATTTCAATAGTAAATAAAGAAAAAATCGTCTTCCTTTTCAGTGATGATAATTTGAAGGACTAGTAAATAGTATTCGGAGTTAAAAATAAACTAATTATTTGGAAAACATCGTGTCATCATTTACTCTTAAACCTCAGTATAGAGGCATCATATGTAAGATCACTAGTCATGTTACTTAATTCCAACAAATTTTTATCCTATCTTTAAGATTATCCCTCATATAAGATATATAGATTCTTTGAATAACCCTGTACCAATATTTCACAGAATCAATATATAATAAGTTTGTTTAGTTAATTTATTGAATATTTAACCTGTCACTGTTCATTATTTATTTATTTGCTTTTAAATTGTATTAACCTTCTAATGTGTCTTTAAAAATCATAAATTCTTTAACTGAAGATTAAAAATTACCAATTAAACTGATATTGTTTTAACTCTTTTTACTTCAAAATGGCTATAAATGTATAAAGTTGCTGTACCATATACGCAACATTTTAACTTCCAAAGAGATCGTTAGAAAACTGTATTATATTTCGTGATCTGAAAATCTCAATTCACTTCTAAATATCGGAATATTTGAGAATTAGCTCAGAAGATCACATCAATTGGCTAATAGGCTGTAATCATGGTTAAAAACTAAGCTATATAATGAAATCTTTCAAAAAATAGCTTCGAGGAAGATGTTAACTTAATCTCAAAGCAATGGAATTCCGTCACAATATTTATGTTTTACTTATTAATGTTATGATTATAATACATGATGAACACTTTATCGGTCTTTGTTTCAGTTTGAAGTTCAAAAAGCAACGCTCAGAATGTGTTTTATTTTTTAGATTTTCAATTTAACCTACCTAGTTTTGAACCTTAAAAATATCCATTCAGTTGTAGTATGCGTTATTTCTCCTAAACTTCGAGAAGGTTAAACCCTGTAATCAATTTTATAGAAAGCACACGCAGAACTACTTATATGAAAGAAAACGTTGAATGTTCCATGTCTGCTTGTTTTGAGAGATTCCTGCTTAAGGAAATTAGTGCATGTAGAAAAAAATCAGGAAATAAAGAACTATGTTAAAATGTGAATTTTAATGCCTTAGCTTAACGTAAGTTGAATTTTCATTATAAAAAATAATTTTTTATTGATTTAAAAATTTTATAAATTTTTCAGAAAAGTGTGCATTTTATCCTCTTTAGGAAGAATCAGCAATATTAATGATACATTATTTTTATCAAAACTGTTTTTCTGTCTTTATTTTTCTAAATGACCCAAAGAATAGAAACTGACAGTAGCACATGTTTAACTGTTCTAGAAAAATATCTATGGTTATAATCTCATTGATATTTCAAATTCTTTGACGCTTAAATTTATTAAAATAAATAATAAATTAGTAAAATATTAGTTAAAATATTAGAGCCAATTTTGGGATTTCATAATAGCGACGATATTGTTAATAATTGTATTTAAATGTGTAAAAAGATAATTTGACGTATACACAGAGCATTTCTATATCATATCAGTTTTTGGAAGTCAAGCATTTAAGAATATTTACTCCTAAAGCTGATAAGTTCTGAAGTAATTTTATAGCTTGATTAATTATCATCGACATTTTAAATTTTTAACACATAAATTAATATCCCTTTAATAAAACTGTAATAACTCTTTAAAAGCCAACGTATTTTATACAAATTACTTAAAAATTATAAAATAATGTAATAATTATTTAAAATAATAGAGATAATCTTGGGATTTCATAATAACGAAAAATATTGTTAATAATCGTATCGAAAGGTGTAGAACGACAATTTTACATAAACACGCATAAACACGAAGCATTCTTTAATCGTACTATTTTTTTTTTAGTTGAAACATTAAGTTAAATTTAGTTAAAATTTAGTTAAAACATTAAACTCCTGAACTTCATAAGTTATGAAGTCAATGTATTGATTGATTATGATCTCATCTACGTTTCAAGCACTTAACACTTAACTTATAATACTACTGTAAGAAATGTCGAAAAAACAATAATTTTTATGCAATTTTGTTATAATAATTATGTTGATCATTTAAGAATATTTGCTCACGAACCTCATGAATTATAAAGTAAATATTCTGAACTGTAGAATATAATTCACCACCACAAACATTTGATAAATAAATAAGTAATAAGTTTGTAATAACTGACGCAAAAGAATTTTTCATGCAAATTATTTAAAATTATTAAGAAAATTATCATTTAATATTACTAATAAAAAGAAAAGTGCCTGGTTAAACTGATGGCATTGAGCTCACAGGCTATTCACACTAATTGTGTATTATACTCTTATTTCAAAGAATAATGACCCTCGAAAAATAAAGAAATCGACAATAAATTAAGTAATAATATAATAATTTCTGCATGAAAAACCCATTTATTTAAATTAAAGGGGGATTATTCCCCCCACCTTTATACTTAACCAATGAACCTCCAAAACTAATCAGGGAAGAGCCTTATCAGAATGAACCTATATACAAAATTTGAAGCAAATCGGATATTTCTCTCAAGAGTTATCGCCTTACGTATACATATAGAACCTGCGGGCCCATTAGCTCTCATGCTTTGATAGCCTGTGAGCTAATAATAATTATTATTTAAAATATTAAAGCTAATCTTGGATTTTCATAACAACAGAAAAAAAGAGTTAATAGTAGGATTTTAAGGAGTAAAATGATAACTTGGCGTGAACACCGAGACTTTCTTTATCGTAGCATTTTTCTTTTAAGCTGAGAATTTAAGAATTTTTTACTCACAAACCTCATGAGTTGTTAGGATAAAACTCACGCCCGGCAAGAATGTCAAAGATGATTTGTGTTAAGTTGTAATAAGACTGTAATAACTGTCGCAAAGTCAATAATTTTTAATGCAAATTATTTAAAATTATTATTTAATCATAATAGAAATTATTATTATTTTTAAATGTTAGTGCTAATCTTGGAATCTCATATTAAAATAAAAGAAAAAGAAAACTGCCCAGTTAAACTGAGGGCATTGAGCTCACAGGCTATTCACACTAATTGTATATTATACTCTTATTTCAAAGAATTTGAAATAAGACCCTCGAAAAATAAAGAAATCAACAATATATTAAGGGGGGAGGGTCATCCCCCCGTTACCCCCCTCATAGTTAACTAATGAACCCCTTAAACTAATCAGGGAAGTCTCTAATTACAATGAATATATATACAAAATTTGAAGAAAATCGGATAATTCTGCATGAAAAACGCATTTATCTAAATTAAGGAGGGATTAGCCCCCCCTTTCCCCCTTTATACTTAACCAATGAACCCCCAAAACTCTTCAGAGAAGCGCATTATCACAATGAGCCTATATACAAAATTTGAAGAAAATGGGATAATTCTGCATAAAAAACCCATTTATCTAAATTAGGGGGGGGGGATCCCCCCTTTCTCCCTTTATACTTAACCAATGAACCCCCAAAACTATTGACAGAAGCGCATTATCAAAATGAACCTATACACAAAATTTGAAGAAAATGGGATAATTCTGCATGAGAAACCTATTTATCTAAATTATGGGGGGTTAGCCCCCCGTTTCCCCCCTTTATGCTCAACCAATGAACCTCCAAAACTATTGACAGAAACGCATTATCAAAATGAACCTATATACAAAATTTGAAGAAAATGGGATAATTCTGCATGAGAAACCTATTTATCTAAATTATGGGGGGTTAGCCCCCGTTTCCCCCTTTTATGCTCAACCAATGAACCTCCAAAACTATTGACAGAAGCGCATTATCAAAATGAACCTATATACAAAATTTGAAGAAAATGGGATAATTCTGCATGAAAAACTCATTTATCTAAATTAGGGGGGGGGGTTATCTCCCCTTTCCCCTTTTATACTTAACCATTACATTGAACCCCCAAAACTATTGACAGAAGCGCATTATCAAAATGAACCTATATACAAAATTTGAAGAAAATGGGATAATTCTGCATGAAAAACCTATTTATCTAAATTATAGGGTGGGTTATCCCCCCCTTTACCCTTTTATACTTAACCAATGAACCCCCAAAACTATTGACAGAAGCGCATTATCAAAATGAACCTATATACAAAATTTGAAGAAAATGGGATAATTCTGCATGAAAAACCTATTTATCTAAATTATGGGGGGTTAGCCCCCCGTTTCCCCCCTTTATGCTTAACCAATGAACCTCCAAAACTAATCAGGGAAGCGCCTTATCACAAGGAATCTATAAACAAAATTTAAAGTAAAACGGTTATAGTTCTATCAAGAGTTATCGCGTTACGTACATACGTACGTACGTACATACATACATACAGAACCGGCGGGCACATAAGCTCTCAGGCTTTGATAGCCTGTGAGCTAAAAAAGGACTGATGATAGTAGGACTGAAAAAGTCAAAAGATAACTTGACGTAAACGCTGGGCTACCTTATCTTATATATTTTTAAGTTAAAATTTAAAAACTTTACTCACGAACCTCATGAATTATCAATATTATTATGAACTGCCCGTTAGGTTATAAATCAATTCCGATAAATTATCCCAAAATTAATCATTTTTATGAAAATAACTTAAAATTATTAAGTTATAGAATTTATTATAAATCATTATTATTTAAAATATTCGAGCTGATTGTGTAATTTCAGAATGACTAACTGTATTGAATGATGCAGAAAAATAACTTGGCGTAATCACTGCAAATTCATTCACCGTACCAATATTAAGATAAAAATTTAGGAAGGTTTATTCATGAATATCATGAGTTATGAAATCCTTATTATGAACTATCCGTTAGGATATAACTCACTTCCCACAAACTATCGCAAAGCCAGTCATTTTTCGCGCCTATTTCTTTAAATTATTAAAAAATAATATTTTTTAAATTGTTATTATTTAAAATTTCAGAGCTAATCGAGAAATTTCACAACAAAAAGATTGTTAATATTCGAATTGAAAGTTGTAAATGATAACTTGACTCAAATCCTGATCATTCTTAATGATATCTTTTTTTTTTTTTTTTTTTTTCCCATGTTAAAATTTTAAGAATGTTTACTCAGGAACATCATGAGTTATGAAGTCAACATTACGAACTGTCTGTTAGTATATAACTCACTTTCTACAAACTGTCGCAAAACCAGTCATTTTTCGCGCCTATTTCTTTAAATTATTAAATAATAAATTTTTTTAAAATTGTTATTATTTAAAATATCAGAGCTAATCATGGAATTTCATAATCAAAAGATTGTTAATAGTCGAATTGAAAGTTGTAAATGATAACTTGATAACTATGCTGATCATTCTTTTATCTTTTTTTGTTTTTTTGAAGATGAAACTTTAAGAATGTTTATTCATGAATATCATGAGTCATGAAACCAATATTATGAACTATCCGTTAGGATATAACTCACTTCCGACAAACTGTCGTAAAAAACAGTCATTTTTCACACCAATTTCTTTAAATTATTAAATAATAAAAGTTTTAAAATTTTTATTATTTAAAATATTAGAGCTAATCGTGAAATTTCATAGCAAAAAGATTGTTAATAGTCGAATTGAAAGTTGTAAATGATAACTCGACGTAAATGCTGATCATTCTTTGATGATAGCTTTTTTTTTTTCAAGTTAAAATTTTAAGAATGTTTACTCAGGAACCTCATGAGTTATGAAGTCAATATTATGAACTGTCCGTTGGGATATAACTCACTTCCGACAAACATGTCATCAATCATTTTTGACAAATACTTAGAAATACTAAATTACAGCTCCTTGTTACCCTTTTATATTTTCTTTCTCATTCGAAGCGGTTTAAACCTTAAAATGGAGGGTCATCGTGCAACAAAGCAGTCTCCTATATTTATGACCATACATTAAAATTCTAATATAGATGACGACGTCGAATATCTTAATATGTTTGAACTAGAAAAGCGTTTCCTAGAAACTATTTTTAGGGTATTTCCTTGCAATTGCGAGTGTTTATATCAGTTTTTCTATGTCCTTCCTAGACAAAAAACGGAACCTGTCTTATGAATAAATACTTGACTTTTTTTTCTTAACTTAGTGAAATTCTTCGACAATCAGATATTTGCTTGATATGACAAGTTATTGAGTACATTGTTAAACTAAAGATTACTTACATTTTTTGAGTTTTACAGACTAATTTCAAAATGTCTTAGCTTTTACTTTTTAGTGCCATAATGCTATTTCTTTAGACAGTCTATATAAATAAAATAATTAACATATAAATATACAAAATAATTAATATTTTATGTCAGTTTTTTTACTTCGTTCATAGACAAATTAGAACACTCACTCACTTATTTCTATAATTCACTGGCTAATTTCTAGATTTCTTAAGCTTTCACTTTGTAATACTATAATACTTTTTCTTTAGCTAGTCTATATAAATAAAATAATGAACATTATAAATCTATAAAATAATTAATATTTTATGTCAGTTTTTCTACTTCGTTCATAGATAAATTAGAACACTCGCTGACTTATTTCTATAATTCACTGGCTAATTTCTAGATTTCTTAAGCTTTCACTTTGTAATACCATAATACTATTTCTTTAGCTAGTCTAAATACCATAATTTCCAGTGTAAAAGCCACGGATCAAATAAATCTGTTTCCGAACGGAAATTTTATTTAATAAAATGTAATCTATTTCTACTTTGAACTTATTTGACTTTATTTTCTGGTTCGAAACAGGCCTATTTTATCCGTGACTTACACGCCGGAAACTGAGGTAAATAAAATAATGACTAGATAAATATATAATTATGATTTTTTTTCTTTTTTTTTTTTCTTTTTTTTTTTTTTTCTTTTTCTTTTTCTTTTTTTTACTTCGTTCATAAGACGAACTATCATACTCAGTGGCTAATTTCTACAAATTACTGATTAATTTATATATTTCTTGAGCTTTTACTTTTTAATACCATAATGTTGTTTCTTTAGACTGTCTAATAAAACAATAAATAAATGAAATAATTAATAATTAATATCAGTTTCTCTAGTTCGTGTATAGACGAAGGAGGAACCTTTCTTATGAATAAATATTCGTATTTTTTTCTTAACTTAGTGAAATTCTCCGACAGTCAGATCTTTGTTTGAAATGACGAGTTATTGAATACATTAAACTAAAAAAATTTTAATTTTTGAGTTTTACAGACTAATTTCTAAATTTCTTAGCTTTTACTTTTTAGTGCCATAATGCTATTTCTTTACACAGTCTTCTATACAAATAAAATAATGAACAAATAAATATATAAAATAATTAATATTTTATGTCAGTTTTTCATAACATAAAATGCATTTTAAAATCTATATTGGGTGAAATTACCACTGTGAATACTTTAAGCTGCTTTTAAAAAGAACCTTTTTATGAAAAATTGTTTTATTTAAGCATAAGATTATTTAAGCATGTAGGACCTGAATACAACTTTAGTAATTATCTTAGTGAGCATAAGTTTATTGTAAAGTAAGTATATTATAACCGTATGTGGAGTGTTTGTGCGTGTGTGTGTGTGTGGTGTGGGGGAGTTGCCCCAAATTTTGCAGGTGCTTCTGTTTAAGTATACTTAAACAGAACCAACCACCTGTAGATTTTTTTATTAAAATATTTAAACTTTGAATAAATGCATACTACATTTGGTGCAGCCCTTTTCTCCATACAGTTACAATATACTTATATTACAATGACTTAAATTTATACTTACTGAGAATCAATTAAATAATCAGTGTCATATTTACATTAATTTGTAGATTAATAACAAATAATTCTTCATTCATTTGTAATTAATCATTTTAATAGAATATTTCCCTTTATTATAAACAATATAAATAACAAAATTAATTTTCCCTCCATCTAAATTAAAATGACCACTTGAATATAGATGATTATTTTCAGTAGCTTTTTGAAGTAACCGTTTTACAAAATATTGTTTTAAGACTTTACCTGAAACACGTGTAGATTTTTTAATTAAACTATTTAAACTTTTGAAAAAAATTATACGAAATTTGGTGCACCTCTTCCTTCCTCCTTCTGCCGACTCATACTTTATTCAGGCTGGACATACTTGTAATATGTTTAAAATAAGTTGAATTTTTGCTTACTAAGAAACAGTTAAATTTTATATTTACATTAGTTTGTAGATTAATGCATAAGAACTCTTCATACACTATTTCAATACGTTAGAATATTTCACTTTATTATAAACAATATAAATAACATAAAGCGCATTGTAATTTATCTACAGAACCATATATCTAATCCTATCAAATAATTAATAATTACATATTTTAAAGCTAAAATCTACACTAATTAAAATTTCTTAAGTTTTTGAGCACCAAATATTTGTATTGATCAAGTAATTTGTATACTTGGTGTAGTTCTGATAATAAAATTATAATAAAGAAAACAATATAATTAATCTAAACTCATTGCTATATGAAGAAAACACGTTTTTCTTAAATAAAATGCAATTTTATAACGAAATCTGCAACTAATTATCGTCTTATAACAAAAATAACTACTCGATTTTTATATAAAAATTATCCTCCTATTACGCGGTAGTTTGGCGGTTTTATCCCTATTTTGGCATAGTTTGTTAATTTTAGCGTTCATTAAATTTTTTGGCTCATTAAAGATGAAAATATTATTATTTTTTAAACTGAACTCTATAAAAACACGTAGCTTAAGTAATTACTTATCTAAAAATTCAATCCTTACTTTTATCTGTCCAATATTTAAGCATCTATGTTGTTTTAAAAACTGAACTGAAAAAGAAAGTGAAAGTTGATTTTCAGTATTTTCAGATATTTTTAAAAATTTTGTATCTTTGTTCATAATTCACTTATAAAGATATGCTTGTTCTCAAATTAAAGAACTTCTTCAATAGAGTCTTTTCGTTTTATTATTCTGCGATGTTGGATTCCTTTGACAGCTGATATTTTATTCGGGCATGTTCAGTAGACTTAGTGTGGAAGAGTTATCTCCTGTAAGTAAGCAGTAAGCAGTTTGGCGTTTGTTCGTTTAGCGGGCTTAGTATTTATATAAAACTTGGCTTGGCAGAACGACCGTCTTGCTAGATTACATAATAGTTACTATTTCTAATAATAATAATAATAATAATAATAATAATAATAATAATAATAGAAGTCCTGAATTTTTTTCAGTGTAATAACGTATGTATTTTTTCTTATATTGTAGATAAAGACATGGAGGGCCTGCCTTTGCTCCGTGAAGTAACACGGATGATCCTTGATTCTGATATTATAGAAGATCCTAAAATTGTGACGAAGAAGCATAAGGTCACAGAATTCAAGCATCCAAAGGAATTAGAGGTAAATTTCGGTGAAAAATTTTATATAGCAAATATATATAAACTTCATTAAAATCAGCTTTATTCAAAGCTTCAATAAAATTATTAAACGAATTTCTTTAATTTGAGCTAAGTTTAAAATACATTTTATATTTTAAATGCATAAATCAATTTTAAAAGAATTCAACAAAAATATAGGTGCTCTGCTATGTTTATTACAATCAGTAGGAAATAATGGTTATTCTAACGTTTCATATCGTCAAATTAAAAAAAAAAAATAGTCAAAAATGTGTCTGGATCTCTAAATGTTTATAATACGAAATATTCTTAATTCGGTAACTGAACTGATTACTTAGTTATTTACAAAAGTTTGCAACATAAAGGAAAAAAAAAATCTATCCCTAATGAATTATAATCTAAACACAGATTTTCGGCTAGATTCTTTCAATGTCTCGAACATATTATTTAAAGACTGGTTAAATAAAGTATTTTTTAAAGTGTTTTACAAAATCGTTATAATTAAACATTGAATAATTATTACACGAGAAAAATTTGATCATGTTTTTATTTTCCTATTTAACCTTCTTACCCCGAATGGGTCTAATCGACCCGTTTCTATAATTCATTTCACTCGATTCGAACCAGAAATTTCTCCATAAAGTAAGTTAAATAAAAAGCACGGAGAACAAAGTTAAATAAATATGCTAAATAGTTTTAAATAAAAATTCTGGTGTAAAATATTTTTTATCAAGGTTGAGTAAATTTTCAACAGGATAGATAGGTAAGTTAAACAAATGGATGTATTTTGCATAAGTAAAGGCTTCCAAGCAAACCAGATATTTTTTATTTAATTATGGAGTTATAAACATATATATATATATGCATGTGTTATATCCGCACATAGATACACACATAAATAAATAAATAAATATTATTATAGCTGCAACCTTCCGGGGAATTTTTTCAGTCAAATTAACAAAATTCAAACCAGAAAAAGTTTTAATGAAATATTTATTTTTTCTATGTGGTTATTAATTAACTTATTTTATTTAATAAATTTTCTGGATTTATTTGATTTGGAAAAAAAGGAAAGTTGGCAGCTATGTATTATGCATTTAAATATTAGAGGTAAGATGCAAGGGCATTTATTTTTTCGGGTATGTTGTGTTTATTTTCCTATATGTAAATCAAAAACAGGGAATTATGAAAGACTTCAAAGGCAGTAGCTGCTAATTATTGAGAATCAGAGAGTCTAGGATGTGCTTATATTTTACATTCAGTTTACCTGTATATTAAACCCAGTAGTTTAGTGGTCAGCACATCGCGCTACCACGCTACAGGTCCAGAGTTCCACTCCGGACTGGGCCAGGTTCACTTAACTTGTCATCCCTTCGGAGTTGGTAAAATGCGCCCCAAGCTTGCTTGGGAACGAAACACTGGAATCCCGCGTTAGGCTGACCACGTGACCGGGACATATGTTGTACAGCACACGAGGGCCCGTTGTCAAGAAAACAGAGTTGGGACCATGATCCCTAAGGATTGTAGCGTCTCAGAGTTTAGTATAGTTTAACTGTATGTAACGCGCTCTCCACTTATGTAAAACTTCATTACATACAATTGTTAATAAATATTTTGAAAAAATATTTACTTTAAAAACAATCACAATTCGTTTACAGCCATTAAAAGGAGGTTCTTTCAATATGGCTTAATTTTGGGGGTATCTTCGTTTTTTTTTTTTTTTTTTTTTTTTTTAAATGAAGTACATACAAAAAATGGTTTTTAGTATTGAATTTATTGCACTTTCACCTAAGTGTGTGAATATTGTCATATACAAATGTTGATATTTTAATCAATCTAACCCTGAAATCTGTACATTTCACTACGTATGGCGTGCACGCTAAATCGGGGTAAGTGATTGCGCTCTTAGTAATTATCTGAAACAAACAATTCACACAGCTTTTTAAAATATATTAAATCAATTGGATGCCAAGTTTTAATTGCTAAGACAAATAAAAATTTCACAAAATGGCGACTGATTGAAGTATGAGGTCAATTTCTGGCACTAATTTTTCATTTTCATAGCTATTTAAAAAATTGAAATTATTAAAAATTTTAATTTTTTGAAGTCCACCAAATTAAAGAGATTAGTTTAACTTTCAAAAAGCAAACGTCGATAGCTTGAACGATTTAAGGCTGTTAGTCATTCAACTTTCCAATTCGCTCGCTAATCTTATACCTATAGGCATGGAATGCATTCGTATATTTAAAATATCTCCTCAGGAAATTAATATTTTTAATTTATTTTTTCTGTGTACTCTTTTTAAAGGTTGTATCTTTTTTTCTTAGTTCTCAAAATCTTCCTAAAAAATATATATTTTATAATTTTATGTGCTAAAATCTTAGTAAAACTGAGTAAGATTTCAACACTTCATATAAAATTAAGTACATATTTTCGAAGTATTTTGACAACTAAGGAAAAAAGAAACACCCTTTAAAAAAAGTACACAGAGAAAAAGAATTTAAAAATATTAACTTTCTGATGACATATTTTAAATATACAAATACATTCTACGTCCATAGGTCCATTAGCGAGGAGAATTGGGGAATTTGCTTACAGCCGCTACCAGACGAAAACACCGGCTCGCTAATGATAATCCTAGGGGGGAAATAGTTTACGATATCTCGTTCGCATTTCAATATTTTTAAATGATTTTTCTTTCTTTCTTTGCATTGGATAGCTGAGGTCAATCTGTATGCACGCTGCTTTGCACTTTTTCGATTTTTGCTGCAGTTTTTTTTTTTTTTTTTTATTGAGGATAGTTTCACTTTCGAAACCGGTTTCGAAAGTGAAAGTATCTTAACAAAAGAAAACTTGTAATCAAAATCAAAAATGTAAAAAGGCGTGTGCATAGAGATTGACCTCAGCTATCCCATGCAAAAAAAAAAAAAAAAAAAAAAAAAAAAAAAAAAATATATATATATATATATATATATATATATATATACAGCGTGTCCACGTATAACCTGACCGACCTTTATTTTCGCAACCGTTGGTCCTAGATGCATACTTCCAATTACAAAAGTGGTCAAAATTAGGTGCAGAGTTAAGATAAAAAAAATTTGAAGCGAAAAATCAATTTAGTGAAGAATTACAGAATCTAAATTTTTATACAGCCCCCAGGTCCCTATATTTATATTTAGGAACGTGTTATTTATTCAAAAGTATTGTAAACAGAAAAAGTTCCGTATCTGTACGACCAATATTCACTGAGAAATTTGAGTTCAAAGTTACCATGCATAGTATGGGGACCGTATACAAATGGAGATGAGAATATATCCCCTATCAGAAAGACAAAGAGGTTTTAGAGTTAGATATGATCATGACAAAAAGGTTTTTGTTCAAGTCAAAAAACAGTATAATATTTGTCTAATCACTGGTATTGAAAATAAAAGTACTGCGCACTGCTTTGACATAATAAGAATAGGGGAAATTCAAAACGGACTCCTGAGCTGTTTAGCTGTAAGAAAACCAGTATAAGCCAAAAAATTGAATTAATTATTGAATTAAATAAAATTAAACTGAATAAAAAAGTCTTACGTCTATTTTATAGTATCAGATTTTTCGCTAACTTTAACCTTGAAATTTACGATTTGCGAAAAATCCTGAAATGATGGTTAAAAGTAAAGGTAATTTTTTTATTCAGCGTTAAAAAATACATAAAACGTAATTATAAAAGTTAAAAAACAAAAACCATCGCAGGTTTATGTTATCTAATCTAAAACTCTTTCTTAAACTTGTTGACGATAATAATCTATCCGATTTTTTTTTGTGTTATCCTCTAATATAAGTATGTATAAGATAGTAAGCGTCGAAAATCATAATAATATTTCATTGTCATCGGATTTAAGTCAGTATGTAAAATTTAACTTCGATCGGACATTTGAAAGTAAGTTAAACTTCGAGTACAAATTTTAAACTGGAAAGACGATCGTTGCAAGTTAAATAAAACTTTATGAAAATAACATAATTTTTGTTAAAAGAAATCATAGCCTCAAATCCCTTCAAAATAAAACATAAGTTAAAATACAATTATTTTAATTAATCTGGAACTTAACTAATAAAAATTAACTCAATCATAATAGTTGTACGATTTCTTTCAAAGCACAGATACCTTGAAATAAGTTTAAGTACTTTATATACGACCCCTGAAAGCATGGCCGAAATCATCTCTTTTTAGATGCAAAAAAGTGGTATAAGTCATGCATTTCAAAGTTTCATAACTCGGTCAATTTTAATGTTAGATGAATGGGACTTTCTTTGTCGTACTTGTTAGTGTCACAGTAAATTTTTACTAAATATTACTTATAGGACCGGGGGACCGTATAAAAATTTAAATTTCGTAATTTTTTAATAAATGTTTTTCTTGACCCAAATCGCTTTATAAATAATTCTTTACCTTATTTAAACCATTTTTGTAATTGGAAGTATGCATCTAGGACCAACGGTTGCGAAAATAAAGGTAGGTCAGGTTATACGTGGACACGCTGTATATATATATATATATTGAAATGCGAACGAGATATCATACATCATTTCCCTCATAGGATTAACATTAGCGAGCGGGTGTTTTCGTTGGAGTGAAGTATCCTCTTAAGCGTGAGAACGTACACGTATTTAAAAAAAAAAAAGGGAAAAAATTGTTTCAAGAAAAATGCGTTTAAAGATTTTTATATACATGTTAGTTTATAAGCTAACGCAAAAAAATACTTGCTGTCGATTATTTATGTGATTTGATGGTTATTATTAACAAAAGTTTTATTATATATTTCTGTGTGATTATTTAAGTTTTACTTACCTCTATGTAAATGTCTACGGCTAGAGATCAGTTAAGTTCTAAAAAGGTATCGCAGATAACTCCTTTAACTAAGGCATTCTTTAACTAATTATGTTACAAATATACCATTTAATAGTAATAATAATAAGCATTTTTTATTTCTCTCAAAAATAAATTACTTTAAAAAATAATGCGTGCAACATTCAGAAAATCAAAAAAATAAAAAAAAATAATTAATTAATTAATAAAAAAATAAAATATCCCAGTATATTTTCTTTAATATTATGGTTGCATTAGTTACATTATTAGATAGATTTAAACAAACAAATTATTTACACAAGTATGCGATGTTTTAACTTTCTAGTTTTAATAGATTTTATAAAAAGTGTATCTTAAGTAATAAAAAAAATGTATTCTGGTAAAAATTAAAATAAAAAATAATGATCAGCACACGCATGCTCAGCATTGTTTCTTTAAAACTTAATAAATACTCTATTTATA
This sequence comes from Maratus michaelseni, assembly GCA_963931845.1. Lineage (NCBI taxonomy): Eukaryota > Metazoa > Arthropoda > Arachnida > Araneae > Salticidae > Maratus > Maratus michaelseni. The sequence continues at coordinate 233,294,575 of OZ007599.1, forward strand.
TATTGTGAAACTGTATAAATTATATATTTTTGGGATTGTCTGAGTCTGGTGGGTTTTTTGTGCCCTTAAACTACAAAATAAAATTTGACATAATTTAATAAAATCGGAATCATTTGATTTGTATTTGAATTAAATTAATTACATTGAAGATGACCTTAAATTTTTTTTCTTATTCTGGGAAATAAAGAAAATAAGCAAGTATATGTTGCTAATACACTGAAGCTGTTCAAATGTTTAATTAAGGTAAACAATATGAATAATACAATTAACTACATTTTAAACACAATTTTGCTTATTAGCATTTATTTTTCATAGGAAATCTTTGATTTAAGAATTGAAGATGAGCCTTCTACGCATGAAGAAATGGTAAAATTGTGCCAAGATGTTCTCAAATACAGTGTCAAAACTTGTAAGTACATTTTTTAAAATTATTAATTAAAGGTTCTGCTTTACTGTATGTCTACTGATACCTTTTAAAGTCTTCTATTTATGCATTTTTGTCAATTTTTGTAAATAGTTAAGAAAATTATTTGTCATTATTCGATATTTTTTAATTTAGATCTTTGAAGCCTAATATGTTTTAGACAATTCTGTACCAATCGGTGTAAGAAATTGGTATTCTAACAGTTAAATTGTCAAGAATTTCAGTGTTGTAAATATATAATTTTTACCCCTCTCCCCCCTCAAAAAATTATTGCCATTTAGAAAGTTTGCATTTATGGACAATTCTAACTTTTTTTGAGGAAGTTGCTGAACGCCTGTCAATGACCCCACTTTGGTTTCTTTCTGTAATGCTATAATGCCCATAATATTAATTATATTCAATATAGGTTTTAAGCCCTCATTAAAATTTAAAACAATCATGCATGAATCAGTTTAAATGTTGATATCTTAGCTTGCAAATGTTTAGGTGCAAATATGCTAATTAACGAATATGATACAAGAATGACGATATCAAAACAGAAGTAAAATATACAATAGTATATATAAAATCACTTTCTTCATCTTTGAGGACAAAAGAAGGACTAAGACGCCATGTGACTTTTTGACTACACTCCGCCTATGGACTATACATACCTTCATAACTTTTACATTTTTCCATATTTCGAAAAAATTCTCGCACGTACATATTCTACAATGATCATAAAAAAATATAATTTAACAACTGGGAGGGGGAACGATAGAAGTGCTCACGAAATATTTTATGATAAAAAGTAAACAAACACAAAGGGGGAAACACACAAGTTTCTTCATTCCAACACGCAGTGGCTTAGGAATGAGTTTTAAATTCTGGAAATCGTGCATATCCAATCTAAAACATTCGGTCGAACTATTATTATAGTACGACATGTTGTCAACCAGATCTCCAGAATGAGAAAATATCAAGTCCTTAAAAAGGTATTACTTTTATTTATATGAAGGTGCCGGTGTTTAATTATTTAGGATGAATAGCGTAAAAATGAAAATGATTGGTGATTTTTGTTTTTATAAACTGTAAAACACTCTTAACAGAAATTTTACTGTTCAAACAGAATGATTGAGTTAATTAAAAAAGCATCTCAATATATATATATATATTTTCAATGGACCAATAAGCCATTTCTTCACATGTTTAAATTTTATTATATATCTTTCATAGTTTAGAGAAATTTTCATATTTGGTTTCACATTTCTTGATTTTGTGTTTCGGAAATAATGTATGCATAAATAACGTACATAATACACTTAGATACACACGTATATTATTTTAAGTTCAAAATTTCTTTATGTTAAAATCTTAAGCGAAACTGAGTAAGATCAGACACTTCACATAAAATTTAGTATATATATTTTAGAAACATTCTGACAACTAAGAAAAAAAGAAACATCCCTTAAAAAGAGTATACAGAAAAAAGAAGTTGAAAATATTAATTTCTTGAGGTTATATTTTAAATATAGAAATACATCTAACGCCCACAAGTTTAAAATTAGCGAGAAGAATTGGGAACTGACTAACAGCCTTAAATAATTTTAAGGAGTTTTACAGCATTTCACTTTATAATAAAAACGCAGTGACGTAAAGTGTACTATAATCGCTGCCCGGAATCTGTCATCATATTTACTACTTTATATTATTTATTTGTTGCTGAACTAAATTACATATTAAAATTTTTACTTTGAATCCTTTTTATAATGTTTTACATCTTTTCTTGAATCCACATAATTTATGCAATAAATCCGTGTGGTTCAAGAATCTAACATTTTATGGCCAATTTTAACAATGTGTTAGCTTTTGCAGAATGTTCATTTCCACATTCTACTTTATATTATTTACGATCAACATTTGCCTTAATCGAAATACATATTCAAGAGAATGTTTTTTCTTGAGCTATCTCAAAATCTTTTAATGTAAGATAAGATGAGATTTCTTTACAAGTTTATTCATTTATTTTATTTACTCTTCAGTGATACATGTATCGAACGATAGTTGACCAAATTAAATTAAGAAAAGAAACCATTTTTTTTTCAATTCCTACTATTAGTTCACACTCTTCCTATATATATTTATATATCTTGTTCAAATTTTCAATCGTTAATAAAATACTTTTTATTCATCCACTCATGTTCAAATACATTTTTTTAAACTTGTAGTGGATATCACTTGATGTTAATACGGTTTTTTTAAAAAATATTAATTCATTAATTAAATTAAATTAATTAATTTTAGTTTTTGCATCATAAAAAGCGACTAAAATAAGTAGCAACGCTTAAGACAGCGGACTATCTAGCCATGTCGTAGTGGTCAGCACCTCCAGTTTAGTACACGGAAGATTGTGGGTTCGATTCTCATCTTGACAAGGTTTTGTTATTTACACAAAACTCACTCAGAAATGCAAAAAAAGAAAAAGCAGAAATATATCTAGGTTGTTCTTCAGAAGTCTTTTTTTTTTCTGACCTAAGTAGGAATTGACTTTAAATTTTTTTTTATTACTTATTTAGTTTTAAACAAATGAAAGTAAAGTTAAAAGCCTTAAGAGGGGGGCGGGCTCGATCTCTGGATACGGCTTGATTGTTAGGGAATGTTCGGTTATTATTTTCTTGTTTTTGTTTACGAATTGCTAGGACCACTAATGAAGAACACGGCAGGTATCAACGCAGGGACGAACTAAGAAGAAAACATCATGCTTAATACCGCCTCAAATAATCACATAAACATGCACTCACAGAATGCAACACAAACACGAAGACCAGACGTCCTAAACGCCATACAGATCAATCTTCACAACAGCAGCCATGCCACAAACGAATTAGGGGGATACATGGGAGCAGAAGGAATACATGTTGCTATGTTACAAGATTACTACCAGAACAAGGAGACAGGACAAATAGCCGGTATAAACCCAAAACATTGGCCAATAACAAAAACGAAAACAAACAAATCAGCCATCATAACAAAGTTAGGATCAAACCCGATAACGCTAAGTGAACAAGAATTTGTATCAGCCATAACTATCGAAAACAATAAAGAAAAACTAACAATTATCAACACATATGCTCCCCCCTCAGCCGATTTCTCAGTGGTGCTTTCAGAAATTGAGAACACTATGAAGATAGCATCGGGAGAAATCCTGCTAGTGGGAGACTTTAATGCACATTCACAAGCATGGGGATATGACAATATCGACGACAGGGGACAAAAACTCACAAACTTCATCCTTCTTAATTCACTTTTTGTCCAGAATCCACCAGGTGCCCCTCCCACTTTCTGCACTATGAGGAATAAAAAAGAAATTAAGGGATGGCCGGATTTAACGATAGCAACACTTAAACTAGGGAACAAAATTAAGGACTGGGAGGTCAGCGAGGACGAATCTCATAGTGATCACAAATTAATAAAATTTAAAATTCAACATGACAACACCAGCCACCACAGACACAGATTAGAAACAAAACATGGAAAACATGAAAAATTTGACAAAAACATAAAAAAAATCAGAAATAAATATATCAAAGAGTTAAAAAAAGTATCGGAAATAGACCAACTAGATAATATTACCCTCAGACTTCAAAATGAAATCACAACCGTAGCGATTAACTGCTATAAAAAACGGTCAACACCCGATATAACAGCCCCACCATGGTGGACAGATGAAATTAAAACGGCAAGAAACAGAGTCAGGGCCTTCAGGAGGCGATATCAAAAACAAAAAGACGAAGAGCTAAAATCTAAACAACACATAGAATACAAAAAAGAAAGAGCAAAACTAAAAAAATAGTCCAAAAAACAAAAATTAAAACCTGGAAAAGATTCTGTGAGGACGCAACAAACAGATACGGGTCCCAGTATAAACTAGCATCGGGAAAAGTTACGAAACCCCCAAGACTTGTAAACATCTTACCAGATAACAAAACAGTAACAATAAAGGAAACTCTTAATCACTTTCTAAACAACCTGTTTCTTACAGACCCGTCAACAGAACATAAACTTATACCAGCCCCCCCCCAGATTTAATGACTCAAAGCCCCCCGTGATAACGAAACAGGAATTAAACCGAATAATAAGAAATATAAAACAAAACAAGGCACCAGGGTATGATTACATAGATTATAATTTAATTAAAAGAATACACAATGCAGAACCACAACTTTTACTAACGCTTTTCAACACATGCCTCAAACTTAACTATTTCCCAAAATCTTTCAAAATAGGTACAGTAGTACTATTCCACAAAGCTGGTAAAGACACCAAAGATCCAAAAAATTACAGACCAATATGCCTACTACCAGCATTCAGCAAAATATTAGAAAGAATAATACATGGTAGAATAAACCACCATCTAACAACTAGTAATTTTTGGAGCGCCAAACAATACGGGTTCAAACAGGGAATATCAACAGAACAAGCACTAGACGAACTTATTAACAAAATTAAACAAGACAAAGAGGAAAAATATCAAACACTGCTAATTTCTATGGACATTAAGGGCGCATTTGACAATATAAGTTGGCCGATAATAGCCAAAACCCTAAAACAATCTCCCTGCCCCACATACTTAATTAATTGGATCATTAGTTTTCTGGAAGATAGATACGTAACATTAGAAGAAAATGGTATAAAAATAACAAGGCAAACATTCGGCGGATGCCCACAAGGCAGCTGCCTGGGACCACTTCTGTGGCTGCTAATAGCAGATATAGCACTTAAGAAGCAATGGGGTATAAATGTCAGGATTCAGGCTTTCGCAGACGATTTTATACTAATCTTAAGATCAAAAACAAAAGAAGAACTTATAAAATTAGCAAATAAAATAATAAAAGAATTTAACGAGTGGATAACAAACAATAGATTAACATTAAATTGGGACAAAACAGAATTACTGTACCTAAATAGAGGACACACAGGGAATCTCCCAACCGAAAATTCATACAACATAGAGGGCATTGAATTCAACGGTAAAAAGTTAGAGGTCAAAGAACAAATTAAATATTTAGGGGTAATGATACACAAGAATCTAAACTGGATCCCACATTGCCAACAACAAACAAAGAAAATCAGAAAATCATTTTGGATGATGGGACGGATGGTCTCTAAGGGATGGGGTCTACAACCCAACATAATTAAAATTTGGTATAGGTCAGTAGTGGAGAAAACACTTACATACGCCGCCCCAATATGGGGGCATAACCTGAATAGACGCAGCAAGGAAGTATTATCTAGCTGTCAAAGGCACTTTGCATTGGCCATAGTCAAAGCTTATAGGACAGCCTCAACAGCGGCACTTCAGGTTCTATCTGGCCTGATTCCAATTCACCTTCAAGTACAATACGAAGCAGCTTACGGCACTGTCTCAAGATTACGCAAAACAGTAAACATATACAACACAACTATCCATCACACGGACTATGTTAAAAAGATCAACGTTTGGCACAACCACCCAGCAGAAACAGTAGAACCAAGATTCGGACACAATCTAAGAGACATAGTCGTATACACAGACGGTTCGAAATTGGAATCAGGCGCTACGGGATCGGCTTTCGTAGCATACAAAAATGAACAAAAAATCAAGACATGGTCGGTGCCACTAAGAAAGTGCAACAGTGTCTTCCAAGCCGAACTACTGGCCATACTGAAAGCCGCAGAATGGGGTAATACCACAGGGCAAGATTACAGCATACGCTCGTACGGAATGCTCATAAATCGATGTAGGTGATTGCGCTCATAATAATCTTTTGAAACAACAAGAACAAGAACGAAAAATCATGCGTCAAGCATAAATTATGTAACACTTTCCAACACTTCCAAAATAATTTTACATATCTTTAGCGTTTAATAAGGTGAAAGGCATAACGCAATTTCAGGAATTGCCAACAATATTCCGAAAAATATCAGTCATTTTGTGCAGCCTTGTATATGATCTATAGATTTGTATATATGCTATAAAATTACTTAATTTTAGTTCATTTAGGAAACGCGTATCACAGTTTAAAATTTCCCTTCTGGAATTTTCGTAAATAAACGGAAATGTATTCGAGAACTTTTGTGCTGCCCTGTATCTGATCTATAGAATTTATACACACCAACTAAAAGACAAAAAAGGAGTTAAATTTAGAAAGGCGTTCAGCAACTGAAAACGCACTTCCAGCAATCTTTGTTAACAGACAGTACCGAATTCTTTTCTGTGTCCCTGTAAATTAGCGATGAATTCTATGCACACAATATTCTATACTACGCCTCTTGTAATGCACCTGACTGACATATGTCAATTTCAATTATGTTTCAAATAGTTTAACATTATTAAAATAAACCGCAAGCGATTTTTCTCCATAGACCGTAATGTAACAGAATTGTTTTGAGTGACCCTGTAAAGGAACTGTAAGTGCTATACACACCATATTATAGTAAGCCTCTTGTACTGCACCTCAGTGATATATATCAATTTCAATATGTTTGAAATTGTGTAACATTATTAAAATAAGCCACAAATGATTTTTCCTCGTAGACCGTAATGTAAAGGAATTATTTTGAGTGTTCCTGTAAACTAACTATATATGCTACAAACTTCATTTTCAATACCGAAGATGCCATAGTAAACCCCAATAACATATATCATTTGCATGACAATCCGTATATATTTACGCGATTTAGAGCACGGACAGACAGACAAACCGAATTCATAAACATTTTTCAACTATGTTGGAAAGTGTTAAAAAGTCATGTTCAAAATGCATTTAGTTAGAGGACAAACCTAAAATTGATAAGATAAATTAATTTTTCACAAAATGGCGGCTGTTTGAAATTTGAGGTCAATTTTTTGCATTAAATTTTCCTTTTCAAAAATTATTAAAAATTTTAATTTTTTAAAGGTTAAGTCTTCCAATAATAATAATTAAAAAAATTTAACCCTCTGAGCGTTTTGAAAAAGGGTAAAATTGTAATGTTGTTTTCTCTGCATGTTGTTTTAAATGCTAAAAAAATATGATTCTTTCAGCATTATAAATAAAACTTAATTACAAATATGAATGTAACCCTTGAGAGTGTTAATCATTCTTCAATGTTTTGAAAATTCATTAAATCTATAGAATTACATTAACTTAAACATTGCATATATTGCAGGGAAACCTGGAGCTTAGTGAACGGAATATTACGTTCTACACGCTTAGAGGGCTAGTTTAGTTTGCAAAACTTCGTCAGCAAGGACGTCTTAAGGCACCCGCGGAAACACCTGCTTGTTAATATTAATTCTATGGGACAGTTATTTTATAATATCTCGTTTGCATTTAAAAACAATTTTAACGATTTTTTTTTTTTTTTTTGCATTGGATAGCTGAGATCTATCTCTACAATCGCCGCTTTTACTTTTTCGATTTTGTTTGCAAGGTTTTTTTTTTTTAAATGAGGATATTTTCATTTCTGAAACATAAGTGCCCCACAGCATTCAAATTAGCTAGAGGGTGTTATCGCGTGATTCAGCGGAAGCTTTAAGCTTGAAAATCTACATTTTTTTTTTTTTTTTTTTTTTAAACAGGTTTCAAGAGATACGCGTTTAAATTTTTTCACACGAAAAGCTTTTTTTATATCAAAATAATGATGCTTACATCTAATTATCGGTGCCAGAGCCATACAATGGATTTTTCTCCTCTTCAAAAAGTTTCATTAACTGAATTCCCTGAAGCAGTTTGTCCTGTAGAGTATTTTTATTTCGGCGGAGGAGACTGTGATAATGTTCTGTTAAACTGATTGTTACAACTGAAAGTACTGTGTGGAACAATAAACAGTCTTTACTAGATATTTTAAGATTTAAAAAAAATGCAGTATAAATAATTATAAACTTTTTAACTAAAAAAAGAAAAAAGAATAGTTCAAAAAGTACTACTAAAAAAATTAAAAAAAAAAGACTAGAGCAGCCGTACTCAACCTTTTTTTCTCGCGGGCCACAAACATATGTTTGCGACATAGGCGGGCCGCAACACACTTGTATAATAATGTAAAAAAATATAGATTTCTATTGCAAATGCTGCGAAGATTGTTGTTTTAAAATAGTGGTATAAAACTTTTTGCTGCCATTTTTTTCTGCGACAAATATTTAATCCTAATAAGCCTTATTAGCTATAAGTATAAAACGTAACAACAATGCAACAATTCCAAATTCTCAAGGAAAAAAAGAAAAAAAAAAACAAGGGATTTTTTCTAATAAATCAGTTTTTTTCTCAATGCCAAAACTTTTTTTTTTAATGTAGAAATATAGAGAGCAAATTAAATTAATTTGGAATAATGTTTGTTTAGTGTTCATGATTAAGAAATGTATACACTACTATAGCACAAGTAAAACTACATGTAAAAAGAACTTTGATTAAGGAAACGTCATTTAAGACAGTTTAAGGTAATTTTAAATTTGTAATTATAAATAACAGGAAATTGTCTTCCCATGAAAATATATAAAAGAATAGTGAAAATATTACAAACTTTTTATAGCTATCCCAATTAATTTTATAAATAGGGAGAAATGATTATATGTTTCGGGCCACACAGAAAAGGTCGCCGGACCGCAGGTTGAGTATGGCTGGACTAGAGAGTATTACAAATTGACTCTGTTAGCAAGCAATACACTGCTATATAGTAGCAGTACATGTGTGGCTTTTTCCGAATCTGATCAAATTATAGGGACAGTTACATAAATCATTTATTAAATTGGCAGTTTTTTCAACCGCACTCGCAATGAAATATTTTAAAGTTGTTTACTTATTTTTTTGGGTTTTGTTGAATTTACTGCCACAGGTACTGAAACAATTTGGATGAAGTTTAAATGGGACCAATTCGAGAGTATTTCTCTTGCAATTGAAAAAAATAATCCTATGCTGAATTGGTCGCGTAGTTTCAGAGTAATCAGTGAACATACATTAAAAAAAAAAAATACATACGCTCGACATAAAAAAAACACCCCCCCCCCCTTTTTTTTTTCTTTGAAGTCAGAGAGTCAGATAAAAACAATATGATGTTTTCCGGAAGAACCGCTCATTAAGTCAATAATTAGCGTGATAAAAAGCTTCTGCATTGTGTTAAAATTTCCAAAGTTTTACAATGAAACCAATTAAAGTAAACAACATTTCAGAGACCTCTAATAACACATTAATATGGAGAAAATGCCAATATTCAAACAACTTCAAATTTTGATATTTTCTCTGAAAAATCTGAATCGAGCATACTGTGAGAAAGTAAACTTAATTCTCAAAATTTGACAAAGATTGTCTCAGATAAGAATTATTATAACTGTAAGAAGTTTATGAAGATATTTTTTCATCCATAATATGAATATCGAATGCCTATGACAAGAAACTTTGATTTTGATTTGAATTTCATTACAAATTACGATAATATTTTTCTTACATAAAAATGTCACTCAGTAATAATTTAATTGTTTTAAACCTAATAGTATCGCACGTTTCTCTCATTCAAAAAGCTGATAAATAAAATTTATGTTACATTAGATAAGAAGCTTCATAATTTCTTTTTTTCTACAATACTAAAAATAAAATACCGAAAACTGATTAGCGGGACAGTGGACGGGGCATCAAGGGTCACTTGCAAACGAAAATTGCTTCCTAATATAAAATTTCTGAACAATGACTAATGTTTTTTTTTCTTATTTCCCCTTATTTCCTCAGTTGGAAATTATTGTCTGTAATAGTGCAGTGATTAATTTGTTATTTAAAGTAACTGGTATACTCTTTTATGCTTGCTTATTATCAACTTTACTATATTACGTTACAAATCATCCTCCCATCGGCAAGAATCACAACAAAGCATTTATTTTGATATATTTAGCATCTCCTATTCAAAGAATGATGCGACTGCACTGCTTTTAACAATACAAAATACGAATATTTAAAGCATTTAAAACAATAATTATGCCGAATATTAAGTTTTAAATTGTAAATACCTGATTTATATTTAATGCTATTTCAAGCTTTTCCATGGTTTTTATTAAAAAGAGATTATTAGAACGACATTACAAATTTTAAAGCAAGATGATTAAATGAAAAGCCATTTAATCACAGATTTTCAACACGAATTGATAAATATCAAGATATTTTAAAGCACTTCATTTATAGTTAATCCTTTGTTTAATTTTTTATGCTAGATCTTAAATACATAAAAATTTGAAGACATTTTGATTTTATTTCTATAAATTAATAGTACTTAAACAAGAGCTACGAATGTATATTTGCCCTCTAAATAATTTATTTTCTATATTTATTTTCATTACAAATCATCCTCCCATCGCCAAGAAAGAATATATTTTAAGTGCAAGCATCAGAATAACAACAAAGCATTTATTTCGATATGCTTAGCATCTCCTATTTAAGGAATGATGCGACTGCACTGTTTTTAACAATACAAATTACGAATATTTAAAGCATTTAAAACAATAATTATGCCGAATATTAAGTTTTAAATTGTAAAAACCTGATTTATTACTTAATGCTATTTCAAGCTTTCCCATCGTTTCTATTAAAAAGTGATTATTAGAATGACATTACAAATTTTAAAGCAAGATGATTAGACGGAAAGCCATTTAATCACATATTTTCAACACGAATTGATAAATATCAAGATATTTTAAAGCATTTCATTTATAGTTAATCCTTTGTTTAATTTTTTATGCTAAATCTTAAATACATAAAAATTTGAAGACATTTTGATTTTATTTCTATAAATTAATAGTACTTAAACAAGAGCTACGAATGTATATTTGCCCTCTAAATAATTTGTTTTCTATATTTATTTTCGTTACAAATCATCCTCCCATCGCCAAGAAAGAATATATTTTAAGTGCAAGCAAACAGAATCACAACAAAGCATTTACTTCGATATGCTTAGCATCTCCTATTCAAAGAATGATGCGACTGCACTGCTTTTAACAAAACAAAATACGAATATTTAAAGCATTTAAAAAATAATTATGCCGAATATTAAGTTTTAAATTGTAAAAACCTGATTTATTACATAATGCTATTTCAAGCTTTCCCATGGTTTCTATTAAAAAGTGATTATTAGAATGACATTACAAATTTTAAAGCAAGATGATTAAATGGAAAGCCAGATAATCACATATTTTCAACACAAATTGATAAATATCAAGAGATTTTAAAGCACTTCATTTATAGTTAATCCTTTGTTTAATTTTTTATGCTAGATCTTAAATACATAAAAATTTGAAGACATTTTGATTTTATTTCTATAAATTAATAGTACTTAAACAAGAGCTACGAATGTATATTTGCCCTCTAAATAATTTGTTCTCTATATTTATTTTCGTTACAAATCATCCTCCCATCGCCAAGAAAGAATATATTTTAAGTGCAAGCAAACAGAATCACCACAAAGCATTTATTTCGATATGTTTAGCATCTCCTATTCAAAGAATGATGCGACTGCACTGCTTTTAACAAAACAAAATACGAACTTTTAAAGCATTTAAAACAATAATTATGCTGAATATTAAGTTTTAAATTATAAAAACCTGATTTATACTTAATGCTATTTAAAGCTTTCCCATGGTTTCTATTAAAAAGTGATTATTAGAACGACATTACAAATTTTAAAGCAAGATGATTAAATGAAAAGCCATTTAATCACGATTTTCAACACGAATTGATAAATATCAAGAGATTTTAAAGCATTTCATTTATAATTAATCCTTTGTTTAATTTTTTATGCTAGATCTTAAATACATAAAAATTTGAAGACATTTTGATTTTATTTCTATAAATTAATAGTACTTAAACAAGAGCTACGAATGTATATTTGCCCTCTAAGTAATTTGTTTTCTATATTTATTTTCGTTACAAATCATCCTCCCATCGCCAAGAAAGAATATATTTTAAGTGCAAGCGAACAGAATCACCACAAAGCATTTATTTCGATATGTTTAGCATCTCCTATCCAAAGAATGATGCGACTGCACTGCTTTTAACAATACAAAATACGAATATTTAAAACATTTAAAACAATAATTATGCCGAATATTAAGTTTTAAATTATAAAAACCTGATTTATACTTAATGCTATTTCAAGCTTTCCCATGGTTTCTATTAAAAAGTGATTATTAGAACGACATTAGAAATTTTAAACAAGATGATTAAATGAAAAGCCATTTAATCACGATTTTCAACACGAATTGATAAATATCAAGAGATTTTAAAGCATTTCATTTATAGTTAATCCTTTGTTTAATTTTTTATGCTAGATCTTACATATATAAAAATTTGAAGACATTTTGATTTTATTTCTATAAATCAATAGTACTTAAACAAGAGCTACGAATGTATATTTGCCCTCTAAATAATTTATTTTATAGTTAAATAAGGTTTTTCTTAAGAAATAACCCTTCCAGCTCACAAGCTGGATCAAGCATTTGAGCGCGGTGCCCCTGCCACAGACACCAAGACATTTTACCATCATCGTACTGATGCATAGGCAAATAACAGAAAATAACAAGTTGGAAATTGTACGTCAAACGTTACAAACGAGGTGCGTTCGTACGCACGTTCTAGAATTAAATTCATGATATCCCGTGCGTAGAACGGGTTAAACAGCTAGTTAAGTATATATTTTATGACACTGTTCATACAAATATCTTAACTAGTTATATAAATATTCAGATATATATGTATCAGCTAGTTATATAAATATTCAGATCTTGGTGATTTTTAATTCTGTGAAATGAATTATATCGTCTGCAGATTAATTTCTGTCATAAAATAAGCATCTCGGTCGCTTGACGATTTAACATCCATCGAAAGCTCCTATAACAAAAAAGCACCGATTAAAAAAAAAAATTCAAATTTCTTAATAAATATTTTTATTAATATCTCCTAAAGTTTTGATTCGATTTTAATAAAATTTGAAATGTCTCGACAAAATTCTGCAAAGATAATATATTTTAAATTGCAAACCATTTGGTTGGGTAGTTTTTGCGTTGTTATATGCGGACAGACAGACAGACGGACGGACAGACAGACGGACAGACAGACAGACAGACGGACGGACAGACGGACGGACCAAACGACGACTATAGGTGCTACGTATTTATATAATTACGAACGCACCTAAAAATGATTTCGCACCAGGTGTCAAGTAGAGAACGCTGCAGTGCTACCAGCTCAAAGTTCATAAAGAAAACGGAAAACATTTTTAAAAGCGCAGTATAACATCGATTTTTAATTATTTTCCCTTAAGTTTAAGTGCTCCCGTTATTCATGACAAATTAATTACACACATTATTTTCCTATTACTTAAGTTCCATATTTTTAGCCACTGAATGAACTAAAGGGTTAATTTTTCGTACGTTTCTAAAAACCGGACAATATGATCGGTTAGTTAATAGTAGTAGATTCAGAGCTATTGAATTACATTTTTATCTTTTGGGGTGCAATTGATCCAGTTCACTAAAATAAATGTTTCTTTAATTATTAATGGAAATACTCTTAAATTATTATTAATCCATACGATTATAAGAATGAAATTATAATATAAAATAAAACAAACGATTTTAACAGAAAATGCACGTATATACAACCTTTCTAAAGAGTGCTGCCAACCAACTATAGCAATTAATTGTAGACTTATGTAACGGAAATTTACTGACAGTTAGAATAAATTGAAAGTAAAGACTTAGAAACCGTTTTTCAGAGATTGGACTGCCAAATCTCTTACTTTTCTAATTTAATTCATTTGGCAAATTGGTGAAATAGAAAGCGGAAATTGCTGTCGCTTTGCATAAAATGCTTCAGGTTAACAATGACAGCTTCATCATTTCTGTATTAAGATGAGTCGTTTGGTAGTATAAAAGACTTCAACCTTTAAGCAAGGAATGAATAAAGACTTTTTAATAAAGAATTTGGAGTTTCTTTTACAGAAGTAGAATTAAAAGCAGGGTTCAAATACTTATCTATATTACTAAAAGAAAGTTTTTGTCTTTCTGTGTGTGTATCTCTTTGTTGCCGATGGTTAGAGAAATCTATCGCATATATAGGTCTGCAAGTTTGGATAAGGATAGATAAAGATTTTTCCTTTTCTGATAATTAGCCGAGATTATATTAAAAACTTTAATGAAAGAGCTTCAATTTTCGGCAGTTCGGATATCTTCCGAACATGTCCAAGGAATCCGTGGTTTTTCAAGCAGACAAAGGGGAAAAAAGTTCCGTTTTTTTCTGCAATTTTAACCCTTTCAGGCGTGGAGTAATTCTGCTCGTAAAAGGGTGAAATGATTGATTGACACCAGAATATACAAACGAATTTCTTATCAAGTAAATACTTCACGTTAATTATAAAAGAAAAATTTTATTAAAATATTCTGAGTGCCGTTTGGCATTTTGGAATTAGAATGAAGCGATCACATTTGTGACTATCGCATTCGTAAGGATTTAACTTCAATCCTTTTGTCCCGCGAAGGAGATAAATTAATTAAATTAAAAAAAAAACATTTATTCACGGTAATTTCCTAGTTGTAATAGCACCTTTTGTTAAAAAAAGTATATATATATATATATTAATATTTACTATTTTAAAAAAATATTTTCTGAAGTTCGATTTCATATTCGTTTTCATATTTTCATATTAGGTATATTTAATGTTTTCCGTTTTTTCAGTAGTTTTAAACTGTCATCTCCTACAACGGATGGAAATATAAAACAAAAAAAAAAAAATTACCCACTTATATTAAATTATTTTCTACTTACAACTTTACCTTTCATTAAAAAAAATATGAATATATACTAATTAAAAAAATATTTTCTTGAAGTCGTTTATAATAATCGCCGGAGCCTTCGGAGATATCGTTTCGCGTTTAAAAAGAATTGCACCATGGTTTTTCGTTGATTTTCACCAGGGGGGGGGGGGGTGATATGTAAAAAAAATATTTACCTAGAATTATTTATCGCGGTAATATTTCTCGAATACTTGGAGATATGATTCCGAGTTTTAAAAGAGAAAGAAGGATTTGGAAAGATTTTCGTTTAAAAATAGCAAATTTGAGGGTTTTTTTTGGGAAAATAGCCCAGAGTGTGTGTAGCACGTCCAGGTGTAAGCTTCAGTGGGACCCCAAAATTTAGATTCGTTTAGATAAATTTTCGTTAAAAATGTAAAATAAAAAAAAATTGAGGTTGTACACAGCCGAAAGCAGCGGATAAAGGACCTTATAATTTCTTAACAGTGTTTTTTTTTTTCATTTATTTCTAACATTTTAATTGATCATTTATCAAATTATTCAAATTTATGGAATTTGTTTGTAGTAATTATGTTGTAACATATTTTCAATGTTTAAATGGTAATTAGAAACTTTAATTTATTTCAAAATTTTCAAAATTTGGTCTTATAATTTCTCAACAGATTGTATTTTTTTTTATAGGTCACCCAATGTTCGTGAGCCGACTCTACCAAGGCGTTGATGGATACGGATTGGCAGGGGCTTGGCTTACGGAAGCTCTAAACACCAACCAGTATGTAATTTAATTTATTTCAAATGCAATTTTTGATATAACTTTATAACCATCTTTATTTTTTCATAGATTATTATGCCTTATTTCAAGACAATTGCCTAGGGGAGGGATCGTCAACCATTTTACTATCACGGGCGTATTTGCATTCATTTGAAAAAGGAAAGACACGTTTTAATGTCGTAAAGTGTTGCCTGTCTAGCGGATTTTTTTTTTTTTTTTTTTTTTTTTTTTTTTTTTTTTTTTTTTTTTTAGTTCATAAATCTACCAGAATTTCTGAATACTAAAAATCACTTTATTTAATGACAGATTAAATAAGGTGATTTTTACTATTTGGAAATTCTGGTATATATTTGAATAAAGAATGGAAAAAAATAATGGCTTAATGGAACAAAAATAAATTCCTGCATCAATTTGTAGATGTAGAAGTTATATTAGATGACTATTTAAAGTGTAGTAATTTTTATATATTTTTTAATGATCAAGCATTGATTGTTTCTGCGTTTTCAGACATTTGAGATCATCACCAATCTCTTTATAAAACATAATTTCAGATACATTTATTAAGTGGAGTTTAATGAAACGGCTTATGTAATGATCATTATTTTCATTGATATAATCGTGAAAGAAAATCATATTTATTAAATATTGTTTAAAGACAACAAGAGATTTGTATGAAAGCGTAATATTTTTCTTTTTCCCATACAGAACTACATATGAAGTGGCACCAGTTTTTGTTTTGTTAGAGAAAGCGCTTCTTGATGCAATGATCCAGTTGGTTGGCTGGGAAGAAGGCGAAGGAATATTTTGCCCAGGTAACTAATAAATACTAAGTGCATAAACAAAATCGTCACAACCTTAAAAATTTATTTAAAAAAACAAATGAGGATAATTTGGAATTTGCACCAATGGGATCAGGGAGAGATAGGATTTTTTAGTAATAAAAAAGGTTATAATTCCAAAAGTCAGCGCTCGAGAGAGCTGATATTCAATATGTGGAGTAAATTTATTCAAATCAGATTATTAAAATACCTGGATACAGGCGAATTCTTCATTCGTTGCCGACAGCATGGTATTATTACCGGATGAAAAATTGCTGATTAACTCTTAACTGCTAATTTGTCACATAGCTACTGTGAGCGGTCCCTCAGACCGCTTGATCGAAATATGAATAAAATGCTCGATTAACTCATAGGACACTGTTTCTGTACTAAACTTTATGTACAGGGCAATTATAATTCACCCATTCAGAAGTCTCTTGCAATGGTACTAGAACTTCAAATGAAACAAAATTTTAGTAATATCTATGGTTAAACTGAAAACTATGAAAATTGAAAAAAGTAGCAGTCTGTGAGACCGCTAACAGCAGTTAAGGGTTAAGCTTTATTACATAAATTGTGAATCAGCAACCGAAGCACTGTAAAAGTTTCGCACGGTGAAATGGCTCAAGACCCGAAAAAGGCTCATTTTAACTCAAAGGATACTGAAGCTTGTCAAATGCTGTCCTGTTTTTTCCCCGTTCATTTCATTGTATTACAAGCTTCATTTCCATATATCTGCTTCATATTTCGGCTAAACACATGTAGGGTAGACAGGATTTTATTTCGGTGGGAGGTTTGAGCAGTTATTACCTTACATTTTTATATGGAAATGAGCAGAATGTGTCCATGATTACATAAGAAACTCTTATTTTGGGGGAGACGGGGGTGGAGACCCCAGCTTCCTAAGCACCCTTCTTTGATAGTTCCCTGCTAAGCGTTCTCTGGTTAAGAGCTTTTGAATTACACATTTTTTCTTTTGTTATTAAAAAAAATCCGACCTTTCCCCGATACCATTCGTGCAAACCGGATACTTTTTTTTATTTAAAAAATTTATTTTTTAAACTATAAATAACGAACTTTTGACGCACCAAACAACATGAACATTGGTAAAACTGAAAAATACTTTAAAGTAATTCATTATGTTACTCTTTATAGTGGTGATGTGATTATTCAATTTAAGAAAAATGAAAGTTGCTATAAATAAATGAAAACAACATCATTATGAATTATAATATCTAAGAAATAAACTGGCTTTTTATTTGATTCTGCATGACTTTTGACATAAAAATTTTATGTAAATTTAGTTTTATTTATTTCGCATGTACTTGCTAGATCAACGTATGATTTCCCTTGCATTCTTTAATCATGATTTTTTCTTATTTTTACATTTAAGAATGCATATTTATTTTCAGAGCAAATATAGGAGACAGCTGTGTCTTCAAATACAATATTTATCTACTACTCGTTTGGGATACTTTTCAGAAATTTATTGTGGTGTGTCAAAAATTGGATTGTGCTTTGTTTTGATGCTTAAAACACAACAAAAGTTAACCACAATAAGAAAGATAGTGATAACCGCCTCAGCAATTAATAATAATAATAATAATAAAGATGGGACAGTAGCAAAAAAGAAAGAAAACCACGAAAGTAGCTGGGAACACGGCAGACCTAACAAAGTACAGTATTTTCTCAGTATAACAACACACTCTAAAAGTTTTTAACGAGTTTTGTAAGTTAAGGGAAGACATTTGTTGCGAAACAGATTTGAGCATGATTTGTAATTACTGTCTTGTCTTTCTGTGTCTCAAACATAAAAATATTTACGATTTTTACACAAAAACTTTCTAGATAAATAGCTTTACTCTCCGAAAGAAAAAGAAAAATATTTACGAAGGCACATTTTGTATTAGGCATATTTTGCTCTTCCACAAAATTTAGCCAAAAGCCCAAATCATACTTGCAATTTAGTTTAAAATTTATTGCTTTAACACAGAGAGCAGCTGTTGGTGTGCTAAGTGACTAAAACAATACAACTGTTATCTAATGTTTATCTAGCGAACATTTGCAAGGATTTATAAGGAAATGTTGTATTCATAAAGGATGTTCTAAAATGAACTGAATATTTAAAAAAATTATAAGAAGTAAATGGTGTAAAAAAGATGGTAGGAAGTTTATTGCAAAGTCTATTGAAGTTATTCTTTCAGCTGCAGGAGATTAATGCTTGAAGATAATTTCTTTACTACACTTTCTTGTTTTAATTCCAAATATCACCGATAGATGGCGATGCTCCGTTCAAACTCTAAGAAAGTATATGTATAAAAATTGATCAAAATTAACTCAGCTTTTGACCTTCATACTGTTTAGTTGTTGAAACATACACACACTCACACAAATTCCTTGCGTTTTGAAATTGCAAGATTATTTTGATCAGTCTTGCAGTTTGAAACAGTGCTGCGCCATCTATTACTGATACTTGGAAATGAAACAAGGAAGTTTAGTAACGAAATACCCGACTTCACTCGTTACTTTCTATGCAAGAAGAACTTCAATAGTTGTACCATTTACTTTTTATTGAGTTTTCAGTTTTTTTCAGGACACTTTGTAATTTGACCATGTTATGTCAAAAGTGGATTTTTTTAATTATAATATACTCTCATTAAATCTGTGATATGCATTCAATCTCTTCATAAATATCACACGCAACTGTGTCTAATAAATATCTTTTTCTCCTGGAAATAGGAGGTTCCATGGCTAATATGTACGGAATGTCTCTGGGTCGTTTCAACTCTCATCCATCAGTCAAAACCAAAGGCATTCGTGACCTACCTCCTCTCGTATGCTTTATTTCTGAAGAAGTAAGTTTCACCAGCTTAAGTATTTTAAAACATGCTTTTTATCAATTTCTTATGGGGCTTTTGCAATACCAAATTTCAAACACACATTTTAAATTAGAAATTCTATTTACCAACGTTCCCAATGGAACGTTCCCAAATAATATTAATCCATTTAATTTACAGGCTCATTATTCGGTCAAAAAAGGAGCATTGTTCCTTGGTTTAGGAACAGACAATGTGGTTGTAGTTCCTACTGACGCACAAGGACGTATGATACCAGATAAATTAGAAGAGGCTATTCTGAAATCTAAAAGTGAAGTAAGTTACATTTTCTATAATGTTTTAACCCTTAAATGCACTATTATTGTATTTAACTAAACATACACAGCTTATAAGTTTCGTATACAGAGTGGGGTGGGGAAGTTGTGAATATTACTATTTTCGAGAAAAAAAATTTCGCTTTATTTAAACGCAGATTTCTGTGATTAAATAAAGCGAGAAATACAGGTATCAATTACCTCCGCCCATTCTGAATACGGCAATGTAGCTATACGGCAATCTAGCAGCTCAGCATTGATACAATTACTCTAAAAATTGGTGGCATGAGTCTGACGTTGAAATCTGTAATCATTCTTTTGTGTTAGATAATGAAATAAGAATGTATACAATGGATTCCAAATGCATTTTCGGAAAATATAAGCCCCGTGTTTTACATGCTACAAAAGCAGATACCATTTATACTCGAATCTAAGATGCAAAATCCAAAATTGAGTACTAAATCGATGATACTCTACAACTTCGTAAATCACTTTTTTTCTTTATCTCTTTCCGTTTTCGAGATAGAAATGCTAACTCCGCAGCATTCCACCAGGTGGCGCTGTAGGCGGTTTCATTTTGTAGCGCATGGCTACTTTATGATACCTACCCACCACTATGACTATAGCTCTTGCCGTTCAGAAATTATTGGGGTGACAATGGACTTTAGCGGGCACACTGTATATAGTAACTATGATCCAGTTAAAGCGAAATTGTACATTGCAATCTATGCTTATTCTGTTAAATACAGGTGAACTAGAGTTATAACAAATCCCTGGCTATAATAAACACAATATTTTCCCCCTTCAATTTCGTACACATAATCTACATATAGGATATAACTAACATCGGGATATAGCGTATAGCGTATGAAAAGTCAGTATGTGAAAGTATCTTTACAGTTGAGTTTGACTGTATATGTATGCGCATTAACTTGAGGATTGTAGTTTTATAAGAAATGTTGAATACAATAATTTTTTCATTACTACACTATGATCAGTAGTTTCGAAAATGTTGGTGAAGTATAATAATCATTAGTACAGCATTTGTAATAAAAAATGAAAGAATTTTAGTTCTATAGCTCTATCGATAATAACAGCTAGAATTAAAAAAGAAAGAGTTTGTTTCGACTTAAATACGAATAATTTGATTTATATAATGCAAGATACATTGACTGACGAATAAATAAAATAAAATATTGATGTATACATCAGAAACCATATTTTGATTATTTCTCTAGTTTATACGGCTCTTATAATAATTAAAAAATTTTAACGACTATGGGAAAAACAAAAGAGTGAAGGCGGCTATTTGAAAGCAAACAAAATCAACTAGACCAAGTTACTGATCTATAGATCTCAAATTGATGATATGTAATATCAAATTATGAAATTCAATCCATTTACAATAAACAAAAAATTAAATAAATAAATAAATAAATATATATATATATATATAAACTTATTGCAAAAATTAACCATTGAAACAGAAGCACATATATATGCAAAGTTTTGGGCTTTGATATGCAGCCATTTTGATAAGGAGCAGGTGTCTGGCTCAATGTCAAGTAACTACAATCTTTTTACATCTACTTTCAAATTTGTCCTTTTTGGTGAGTCTTGAACATTATTTTATGTTCTATTTACTATTTAAGTTGAATATTTTTATTTTTATTTTTCTAATTTCTATTTCAGTTGCATATTTATTTATTTTGCTATATGAACCTCATGGCGGGTTTTAATTTTCTTGTTTCATTTTATTTTGTCATTTGAACCTCGTGTCGGTCCTTACTTTTCTTGTGTCATTTATATATGTTATTAAGGGCTTAATATTGTCGATTTTAGGCATAATGCTGACAATATTTGTTGCAATAACATATACTTACTGTGAATAATCTTATAAAGCCATTCTGAAGATTCTATAAGATATGCATAGTTTTCCAATTTTGCTTTTTCAATTTTTGCTTTTTCATTTTTTTGGGT
This sequence comes from Maratus michaelseni, assembly GCA_963931845.1. NCBI lineage: Eukaryota > Metazoa > Arthropoda > Arachnida > Araneae > Salticidae > Maratus > Maratus michaelseni. Next base: position 233,316,505 of record OZ007599.1, read on the forward strand.
ATAATTCCTTCAGTGTCCATTCCATTGCTTTTTATGGTGTTTTATACTTCGTTCTTCACATGTGTATTCATTTATATATATATATATATATGTATATATATATATATATATATATATATATATATATATATATATATATATATATATATATATAACCATAAATGAAACATTACCATAACACCAACTTAAACTATGAAAAAATGATTAAGTAGTAATAATTAGTTGACAATGAAAGTATCCCCCAACACACTGCATATAGATACCAAAAACTTATTTAAAAGAAGAAGAAAGTAAATTAAAAATTGAATAAATGAAATTGATATATATATAATGTAATTTATTTATTTTCAGGGCAAAGTGCCATTTTTTGTTTGTGCTACTTCTGGAACTACAGTTTTAGGAGCTTATGACCCATTAAAACCACTATCCGAAGTTTGCAAACGACATAAGTTATGGCTTCATATTGATGTAAGACAATAGCTAATTTTACAAATATTTTTAAGTTAAAGGAAATATAAGAAAAAAAAGAAATAAAAGGAAACTTTTCTTTATTTTTAGGGAGCATGGGGTGGATCTACGATTTTTTCGAGAACTCATAGACGTTTGTTGGATGGAATGGACAAGTAAGTGGATTTCACTTTTGTGGATTTATAATATTGTAAATTTGAGATGGCTATAGAAATATTATTACTGAAATCAAATATTTATCATATGTTAGTCTGTATTAAAAACAAAAATATCTAAGAAAATGTTTTAAGGAATTTTCTTTTAAATATTTTTTATAAATAATATGATCTAACTTTAGAGTGAAATGCAATATTCTGAAAGTAATTTGTTTTCTGTTTTTGCACAGAGTTGATTCGATAACAATCGATCTTCATAAAATGTCTGGTGTTCCTTTCCAATGCACAGTGTTCTTGACTCGCCACAAGGTAAGCCTCTTTTATTTATTAAGTATTTTCAGTTAATTTAACTATTGTAACTGGACCAATGGTTCCATGTTTTGACCATATCAATTTAACTACCGTGTCTAGTATAGCTTTTCTTCAATGTACTGAGGTTTTAGTCAGGCCAAAAGGTAGGTCTTTTTTTAATATCTTATATATTTTCAATTAATAAAAGATTAGTTAGAGTCGATTTCCTTTGAGGCTGATTTATTTATAATATTACCATACCTCATAAAAATATTATATTCTGAATATAATATAAGGTAAGTCTTTTTAATTATTTAAATACGAAAATTTAATGAAAATATTCTATCAGGAAGAATAGCTTTATGCTGAAACCATATTAAACCTTAACAGCTGTAACAAAAAATATCGCATAAATATTGTAACCAGTCTCTGTGACCGCTTGACCGAAAGGTGAATAAAGGACTCGATAAACTCATGGGATGTTGTTTCTGTACTAAACTTAATAGCAGGACGATGATAATTAAACTTCACCTATCCAGACGTCTCTAGCGATGTACTAGGGCTTAAAACGAAACACAATTTTGCTAGTATCTATAGTTAAACTGAAAAGTACAAATTAAACTGTGAAAATTAAAAAAAGTTGGAAATAGTACGTCAAACGTGACAAATGAGGTGCGTCCGTACTATAGCTAGTTTTATAAATATTCAGATCTTGATGATTTTTAATTCTGTGAAATGGATTATATCGTCTGCAGATTAATTTCTGTAATAAAATAAGTATCTCGGTCGCTTGACGATTAAACCTCGGTAGCTCCTATATCAAGAAAGCACCGATTTAAAAAAAATCATATTTCTTAATAAATATTTTTATTAATATCTTCTAAAGTTTTGATTCGATTTTCATAAAATGTGAAATGTATCGACAAAATTCTGCAAAGGTAATATATCTTAAATTTCAAATCATTTGGTTGGGGTAGTTTTTGCGCTGTTATATGCGGACAGACGGACAGACAGACAGACGACTATAGGTGCTACGTATTTATGTAATTACGAACGCACCTAAAAAGTAGCAGTCTGCGAGACCATTAACAGCAGTTAAGGGTTAATTAGCGTTTCATATCTAGTGTACCTTTTCAATGTAATTTTTATGATTTTTTTATTAATTAAGTATTTTTCACAAAAAAAAAAAAAAAATATTTGACTAGTAGATCATTGCTGAGATCATATTAATCTGCCATGCACAATATTCTATTTTTAATGCGATTAAGCACTGGTAGTTTTTTTTTTTCTATTATTATTAAACCCATATACACATTAACATCAAAAGTTATAATGTATAAAATTGCTCAAAAATGCATCTAAAGTATTGCAATACATTTCAAAAGCAAGAGAACATTAAAATCTATCTACAGGTTGTTTTCTTAATTCAGTTTCGTCTCAAATAATTGGCGAATCGAGCTAGTTACAGCCGTGAACGTTGTGTCTAGATATAGTAAAAAGGGTTTGCGCTTTACAATGAGGTACAATGCAGCATTTACTAATAGAGCTAACATGTGTAAACAAGGCATAATTTATTTTAATAAGAAAATCAAGTTAATATGTGTCTCAACGTGTTCAGTGTGTGTGTAATATACTTAATGTGTCCTCCATCGGCAGCAATATGTCCCGACGGTGGACATATTTTGCATGCTTAAATTCATTTTCTTATTAAAATAAATTGTATCTTGCTTATATGGCTTAGTTGTATTAGTAAATGTGCATGTACTTTTAATGCCGCACTTCTGCATGTGCAATTGGTGACGTCTTTAAGTTAGTGATTGGATACAAACAAATTACATTGTTTATTACATTTGAAGGCTTCTAATAAAGTTATTTTTACGTGTCAGACACCAATTCATACTAAATCGTGATAGCACTATAACTTTATAATTGACGTTTTCCCTATATATCGTACCCTTTTCGAGATAGGAACGTTATCTCCGCATTTTGTTCCTCGATAGTACTGCAATGTATCTTATCGTGAAGCACATACCCGTTTTAGTATATTTACACACTGCCTTCATGGCTGCAAGCCAACTCGGTTTACCCGTTATTTGAGGCGAAACGGAATTAAGGAAACATCGTGATACTGTTGCCTACTTTAAAATAATATCACTCAAAATATATTTAAAATTTTGAAGCATATAAAATCTATATGAAATGGCTTTCACCGCAGTACAACTCCCTTTTGCAATGAAGACATGAAAATATGAAAAAGACTAACATCTCTCCTATACCTAATACAATAGAATTCATAAGAGAAAAGAAAAAAATTCCAAACATCTTGAAAGTTTGGGGATTTTTCAAATGTTATCGCTGGAACCGATAATTAGTATATCATAATAAAAGAATTTTAATACATCAAAATTTCCCTTTTTCAAGGAAAAATCATACGTCAAGCACAGATTGTGAAACACTTTCCAAAATATTCTGAATACTGTTAAAAAAATAAAAAAACTTCAATAAGGTGAAAGGTTATGTGTAAGTAAAGAATTCGAAAAACGCATAACATATTTAAAAACCCAATTTCAGAAATTTCTATTCATAGTTGGAAAAATATCCAAATTTTTTTGCGCAACTCTGTATATAATCCATAGATTTATATAATATATTACATATAGCATGCAAAAATTTTGCTCAGTTAGGAAACGCATAACACGGTTGAAAATTCCCCTGCAGCAATTTCCGTCAACAAGCAAAAATGTACTCGAATTCTCTTTTGCAACCCTGTATATGATCGATAGAATTTATACACACCAAGTAATATGTAAAAAAATAATTAAATTTAAAAACGCATACTACATTTGAAAACGCACTTCCAGCAATTATTGCTCATAGAAAATACTATACTATAACCGAATTATTTTGTGTCCCTGTAAATGAACGATAAATGCTAATGCACACCACATTCTATAGTAAGCATCTTATAAATCACTTCAGTGATGTATATCAATTTCAATGTGTATGAAAAAGTGTAACATCATTAAAATGCACTGCAAGCGATTTTTTCCAATAGACCGTAATGTAACGGAATTCTTTTGAATGCCCCTGTAAACTAACTATATATGCTACAAACTTCATTTTCAATACCGAACATGCCATGATAAACCTCAATAACATATAACAATTACATGGCAATTTGGGTATATTCACGCGAGTTAAGAGCACGGACAGACAGAGGAATGGGCAGATAGGCAACCAGACAAACTGAATTCATAAACACTTTTCAACTATGTTGGAAAGTGTTAAAAGGAGTAGTGGAGATCGATGAACTTGTTCCTTAGTTTATATATGCATCTTTATATTAAGACTACGTGAGGCTTCATGTCCAAATTTTCTTTAAATTAATAATTATTATAATTACAATAAAGCTTTTTCTGCCTTGATAAGAGTATAGACATTCAGATGTTGACGATTAATCGAAAACAGGATGATCGATGTTTCACAGTTCTTCATTTGGTATACACAAGGAAGTGTCCTAATATGTAACAGAACAAGTAATCTTTAAGTTTCACAATTGACAAAATATTGTCACTTTATCTGTATTGTCCTTATATTTCAGATTTCATTTGCTTGAAGTAGAATAACAATCGATTAAACAATCGATTATACTTTATTAATGATAAATAGCGGATTTTATTACTTTACATCAGACGATTAAACTCGATTCTTAGCTCAAATGTTGCATTGATTTCGATAATGCAATATTTTTAAAAATATTTTATCCCCTAAAATTACTTTGGAAGAAGCATCAAGACTTTATAAACTTTCCGATTTCCCCCTATACCCATTTTCTTCCTTTTTTTTTTTCACAATATATTATACATTTTTATCAGCAATTGAAATTACATGATATTCATATTTATACAAATTGTAGAATAATGCCTAAAACTATGCATTTATTCCGCGCTGTAGAAGTACGAGGGCTTTCCGATTAGTTTAAAGAGAAATAAATAAATAGAAATCAAACATATTAAACACAAATTTTATTGTATTTAAATTTCGAAAACCGGCAGCGAAATTATAAATAAACGATAAATACTGATTCGAAAGGTAGATATCACCATGCTACCCCGGGATGAAATGTGAGGAACATGTTCATGCACCATCTTAACGTACATGAGAGCCGGCATAAACTCTTGAGAAATACCCAAAGAGGGTTCATTTCATTGCATATAAATAAAATGTAGTATCAAAAATTTTTGCTAATAAAGTTTATGATAAACTGAGATACGTGTAATTTTAAAAAACAGAGATTTAGCAATAATATATTACATTCGTCAGATTGGTTGTTTCATATCCCTTCTTGGTGATAAAACGGTTTTCAAAATCTGCACCAACAGTGTGCTGTTGCAATATTTACTATGATTTGGGTCACTTTTGTAATTTTATGTTTAACATTTTCCAACATATTTGACTTCGATTTATTCCGTCTGCCCGTGCTCTAATTCTCGTAAATAAACTCTGATTGCCATGTAATTGATTACTATGCTATTAGGCTATGGCATGATCTCTATTGAAAATGTAAAGTATAGCATTTATAGTTTGTTTACAAGGGCCCTCAAAAGAATCCCGTTACAATATGGTCTATGTGGGAAAATCGTTTGCTACGTATCTATCTATATTATAAAAGACAAACGTATTCGTGCGTAACGCTGACGTCATTTTGCGAATGGCAACATTTGACGATGAAATTTCAGTTTTGCGATTTTTACTACTGCAATTTTTTTAATTTCTAAAGATAGCACATTTTTTATTTTTACACCGTTATACAGGGGGGGGGGGAAATCTACTTTCAAATGCAATTTGTTTGAAAACTGCATTTTAATTGACTGATTTATTATAGCATTTAAATTAAATTTCAAGCATGAATTTTTAAAAATCTGTCTCTATCGCTTGCAGACGATTACAAAATATTAATCCACTTGTACTTTCAACAATATAAATAGTTCAGCATTTGTTTCCAATTAATATTCCATAACGAATTTAAAACTTCATTAAGCAGTAAATAAAATAGTATAAATAAAACACAAATTTAACAGACATGTAATCGAAATAAGCGCTTAAAACCGCTGAAATTATCAGAATAAGAAAAACTGCTTTGATAACGAAATTTTTAGGGATTTCTTCGGCTATTAACTTCTGGCACGAGGCCAATATGAAATTACGGATTTTAATAAATTTCAAAATTTTATTTGAATATATAATTGACATATTTGACATAAAAATGCCTTTTGGTGTTGCTGGGGGGCGATCTAAAAATCTATTAACTGTAAAAAAATCTATTAGAGTTTTCAATAAAAAAAGATAAATGGTTTTCGCCTATATTCTCTATCCCGGGATGCCCGGGTTGGATGCCCTAGTTTAAATAATGTTACACAATTTCAAATATAGTGAAATTGATATGCGTTTCTGAGGTGCAATAAAACATGCTTTTTGTGGAATATGGAGTGCAAACCATTTATCATCCATTTACAGGGTCACTCAAAATAATTCGGTTACATATTGGTCTATGGGGAAAAGTGTGTTTGCAGTGTATTTTAATAGTTACACTATTTTAAACGTAATGAAATTGATATGCATTACTGCGGTGCACTATAAGATTCTTACTGTAGAAGATGGCGTGCATAACACTCATCATTCATTTACATGGACACACAAAAGATTTCGGTTAACACTGTCTGTGAGCGACAAAGGCTGGAAGAGCGTTTTCAGTTGTCGTATGCGTTTTTAAAAAGTTTAACTAAATTTTTGCATACTACGTGGTAATGTATAACTTCTATAGGTCATATATGGGGTTATTCAAAATAATTCGTAAGCCTTACTGTGTATGAGCATGAACTGCTTAAGGGATTTTTTTTATTTGAGTTTTGTATTTTCCAGCCAAACTATATTTAGTGTACGAAAATATGTGTTTTTAGAATATAAATTAATTCATATATAGTGCTATGCACTGGGTACATTGTGGATGGTAGTTTCTGAAAGTACGTCTTGAGTTGTGTTATACGTTATTTTTTTCTGGAATTAAATTTTAGTTTAATATGGGGAGCATATAAAAATCTGTAGATCTTATACAATGGTGTACAAAATTATTCGAGTGCATTTCTGTGTATTGGTTGAAATTGCTGAATGTGTACTTTCAACTGTGTTACACGTAGCACGCTATGCAGTGTATATACTGACCTATAGAACATGTACAGGGATGCACAAAATGATTTGAGTACCTTTCCGGATATGGACGATAATTGCTGAAACCTAGTTTTCAAATGCGGTATGCGTTAATTTGTTCACTTAGATATATATCCTTCCACATTTTTTAAACGGTGAAGTTCTGTTACAGTATTCTGGAAGTGTTGAAAAGGGTTTCATAATCTATACTGACGCATGATTTTTCTTTCTTGTTTGTTTCAGTAAAAATTTCAGTAGGGAAATACTACATGAATTAATGCCTTTTTTTCTTCATTTCTCTTCATAGGGTATTTTGTACAAGTGCAATGCTCTTCATGCTGAATATTTATTTCAACCGGACACATATTACGATACACATTACGATTTAGGAGACGAAAGCATTCAATGCAGCAGAAAAGTTGACTGTTTGAAATTCTGGATTTGTTGGAAAGCTCGTGGAAGTCTTGGACTCGAAAAACAAGTCGATACAGCCTTTGCAATGGCAAAGTATGCAGTAGATTCTTTAATAATGAATAGCAATTCCATATCATTTTTGTATTTTTAAATTTCGAACGCATAGTGTTAGGGAAGTATTGTGACCATGATGTATGTATGTGTGTGAGTGAACATGGTAGTTTCCAAACAGCACTTCCGATTGAGCTCTGATTTAGTGAATATGTCCTCTGTTGCAAGAACTGTATGGATTTTCATACAAATCGGCCGTTAAATCATTTTTAAACCATTTTCAAACCATTTTGAGACCTATTCTATGGGGAAATACGCCAAGTAAATGTGACAGAGTATCAGCGATAAATTTAGCGGCTAAGACGTAACGTGTCCAGTTTTAAGACTGGAGGTCCAGTGTTCGAATCCAGCTGATTTCATTGAACGTGTCAGAAATTTATCTGAATTCAGGATAGTCTATAAAATGTTTAGAAAGTCAAGTGGAGTCACTTCAGATTTTTGTGTTTTTTTTATTGGGATGTAGGAATCAGAGAGCATAATCAAGTAACACATTTGAATGCTTTGATTGAATTGTTGTATTTTTCTAAATTTTAAAGTTAGCTTCTCTAAGCCAAATTATATCAGTCTTTTTGGAGTCTTTAGTTTAAAATGTGCGGTAAAAAGCAGTTTTTTTTTTATCATTATTTTATTTTGGTTTATTTCAAGTTCAATCGAAGAGCCATGATATCCTATTGTATGAAAATATTAAGAATTATAAAACCTGTATAAGAACTATGCCCAAAATCGTTTAAACTGTTTCAAGCAAATGAAGCTTAAAATTGATTATAAGACTCGAAGGGAATGGGACTTTATCGCGTTTACTGTCTTCAACTGCCCAATGTATGTTGGTACTATTGAAACCCATGATGTTTTATAGATAGTCGTGTTAACACTTTCTGTTGAAAATAGATACATTTTAGTTTGACTCCAGCAGCCAATGTATGTTCTGAAATTTAACTTGCTCAAAACGCCCCCCCCCCCCCCCCGCAACCAAAAAAAATTACGGCTATTTAAATTTAAAATAACCTGCTTTCCGAAAAATTAAAAATAATATAAAATAAAAGGAACAGAGTAGAAAAAATCAGGGCCGCAGGTAAACAACGAAAAAAAAATTTAGTGTATATTTTTTACATTGCTTTATTGCACTCTTTAAAAAAATAGCAGATAAATATTATAGTACAATAGAGGGCTTGAAAACTTTGCTTTCTTTAAGGAATTTAAAATTCTACTAAATTTTCTCTCTGAGTTACGGCTCTTTATTATTATGTTACATACTACTCCGGAATAAATAAAATAGATAGTTTTTGACTAGTTTAAAATTATCATTTAAAAATGCTTAACCTCTTCGGGACCAGCCAGGCATATATATTCACAAGGTGCATACAATTCAACTTTTATGTACCACTATTTTCGTACAATAATCTTTGCCCTATTTAATCGCAGAATTTTTGTGATTAAATAGGGTGAAAATAACTATACAGAAATAGTGGTATATACAATAATAAAGATATGAGTTTTTTTGCGTGTCTATCTTACTGCGTGGTGTGTTCTGAAGAAATCTCTGCTCGCAGAGCTATACGATTTGGCAGGAAGGTAGGTACCTGTATGTTTAAAGTTGTTCGCCTTGAAATTGATTGTGAGACTTGAAAGGAATGGGACTTTCTCGCGTTTTTCTATCTTCAGCTGCTCAATGTATGTTGATACTATTGTAACCGATTATGTTTTATTGTTAGTCGTAACAATACCTTCTGTTTAAAATAAAAATAAATCAATTTGATTTGAACTCGAACAATCAATGCATGTTCTGAAACTAAATTTGATCAAAATGCGCCATAAAACGTTTTACGGCGGATTTTAAATTTAAAATAATCTGCTTTCCCAAATATGAAAATAAAATAAAATAAAAGAGAAGAACGAAACAGAGCCGCAGGCAAACAACAACACAAAAAAAAAAAATATTTTGTATGGCTTTTGTAATGCTTTATTTCATTCTTTACGATTCCCGAGATATAAAAAAATCATAATGAGCATCGCAAAATGGCGAGCTTTCTTCGTTTCGCCGAATGTGCCTGAACCTTTCTCGACTTTCCTCGGACACTCATGCTGACCAAAACGAAGCGTTTGGTTTTTTCTGCATTTTGAAACCGCGATCGCTGTTTCTTTACTGAAAGTTAAAAAGAAAAGAAAAGGGGAAAAAAAGAAAATTTTTGCCGTAACTTCCCAGTTCCGTTTTCGTTAAAAAAATATTAATATTACTATTTCAAAAACATTTTTATTGGAGCTCGATTCACTTCAGTTTTCAAGCTTTTCATTTTCTGTATTTTGAAACTGCCGCACCCGTTTCCCGGACGGAAATACAAAATAAATAAATAAATAAAAGAAACATACTTTTTTGGGGTGCCTTTCCCTTTTTAACGGTTTATTTAAAAAAATTACTATTTACTATTTAAAAAAATATTTTTCTTTTCCTAAGTTCGATTCCAAGTTGGTTTTCTTTTCCGATTCTTTTTCAAGTTTACTGTTTTTTCTAGATTTTAAATCCGCTTCTCAAACGGAACTAATTACCCACTTGCTCAGTTACTTTTTTGGTTGTAGTGATTCATTTGGATTCGTAAAATATTAATATTTGCTATTTAAAAAAATATTTATCGGAGGTCGATTCGCATTTGTTTTCATCTTTTCCGGGTTTTCTACAGTTTTAAAATGCCATCTACTTTCCCCGTACACAAAAAAAATATCCTTTTATTCCCAGTAACTGTAAATAATATCTTTGGTTTAAAACAATATTAATATTTACTATTAAAAAAAAAATATTTTCTTGAAGTCGTTTCACAGATTCGCCAGAGATATTTTTTTTTCTCTCAGTGCCTTTGAAGATATCATTTCCTGTTTTAAGAGAATTGTGCTTTATAACACTTTTGGAGGGGTTTTCATTTCTGCGCAAGTTTGGAGAAACCTCACTGTAAAAAATGACCAATGTTTCTTATTTTATGAAAATATACTATAACCACGAACGAAAATATAATATAATCTTCTGAGTTATCCGAAATTCCGAATAGCGTTTTCCATTGTCTTTTGAATCCCCAGAAACCAATACATTTCCAAAATGTAAAGAATTATTTATAAAAACAAAGTATTTTTCGCTGCCCGTATTTTTCCAAAACGTTTCCGAAGGGGTTTTTATAGTGTATTAACTAGTGCCCTTAGCCTGGAATACCTGTTTTTCGAATGTCATCAATTCTTAAGTAAACGTTTTCAGCCACATAAGTTAATTTATACATGAAAGAGTACAGAAATAATCTTAATTTTAATGTTATTAACGCTGTTAATTTTGCATGTTTGTCTGTTAAACATATTTTTTGAGCATGAAAATGTTTACTTGAGAGTTGATAGCATTCGAAAAACAGGTATTCCAGGCTGAGAACACTAATTAATACACTATAAAAACCTTTCGGAAACGTTTCTGAAAAATACGGGCAGCGAAAAATACTTTGTTTTTTTAAATAATTCTGATAATTTTGGCATTGTATTGGTTTCTGGGGATTCAAAAGACAATGGAACACGCTATTCGTAATTTCGGATAACTCAGAAGATTATATTATATTTTCGTTCGTGGTTACAGTATATTTTCATAAAATAAGAAACATTGGTCATTTTTTACAGTGCTCTATATTTTCAACACAGGTTGTCAATACAATGGAAGGTATAATTTCGTGTTTTAAAAGAGCGAAGGGCTGGTGTGCGTTTTTATATTATTTAGGTTTTTTTCAAGAACTTTTAGTCAGAATTGAAAGTTTAATCCCTTCGGGACGAGCGACCGGTATCCATGTCGAGGCTTGTGGTTTTCAGATCCCGAAAGACCGGAATACGTGCCGAGGATTGTGATTTTCAGATCCCGAGAGACACAAATTCGTGACGTACAATTGAAACGTTTTATTTTAAAAAGTTAAACATATAAAATTTTATCATAATCATATTTGAATTTGCATTATGGTAGAACACATTCCTTTTTAACTAAGGAGGAAAATGGAATCAATAAATATTTTTTTAATTCATGTTAATTTGATTTGTAAAACCCCTACTGCAATGCTGTGTTGGGCATGAGTGCGTTCATTGAACGAAAACTCGCAAACTTAGTTCACTTTCTGTGAACGTAAGTTGAACTTGACGGACTCACTTTTTGATAAACGAACGTGAACTGAACGAAAGCTCAAAAAATCTGTGAGTTTGAACAAAATTTACAACTCAAACTCAATTTTTTTCATGATTTATTTAAAATTTTTCCAGACGTTAAGAACATGTTTTTTCCATTCAAATGTCATTTAGAGGCCTTCGCGGACTCGGGACGGGTCGAGCCTGATCATCAGTTTTTCTGGGTCGTGCCCGGGTCTGGCTTTCTCTGGAGGCACGGGCCGAGCCGAACTGGACTTATTTCTGAACCTGTGCTTAATTCTTCCTAGAAGTCTGCACAATTACCATTATTCTACAATTAAAATTGCCTTTAAAGAATAATACATGTACATCTCTGGGGGGGGGGGGGAGGGGATATACAGTACTGTAAAACCTATAATAAGAATCTGTGTATGACGAAATCCTGTTTTAAATGGAAAAAATTTCTTGATCAATTGCAAAATGGATATAATAATCCATTTGAAAATAAATAATACTTTGCAAGAGATGACAGACCTGGTAAAAATGGAACTAAGCTGTAACGATTTTTTTCTGTCCTATGTAATTTCGTCTTAGAAGGTTTTTCGATATAGAATTTTTCAGATTTTTAAGTCTCCAAGCCATGTAAATGGATTAATGGTATTAATAATAATTCAGATATTTACATATAAATAGAGATCCATTAAAAAATCAATATAGTTTACAATAGGATATATACAAAAAAATGTAGTACAAACAGTTTTTTGGAACGAAGGTCCCTGTACTATGCAGTCTATGGTAGAGGTTTGCACGGGCCGAAATTTCAAGGCCTGGGCCCGGCCCGGTATAAAAGTTCAAACTTCGGCTTGAGCCCGGCTCGGCCCGTAGAGAAAAAAATTATTGGTCCGGCCCGGCCCGGAAAAAAGTTAAAATCTCGGCCCGAGCCCGGCGCGGCCCGAATGAATTTCTACAAAACATTTATTTTTACGTCGATTTGGTTAAAATTTTGTCTCGTACGAAGAGTTCTGACCAAAAATACTAATCATTGCTTTTTATTGTCATGTTTATAGTTTTCATTTTTGTATAATTTATTGCGATATTTATTTTTTTAATGAATCGCTACTTGTTGTACGTAAATGTTTCAGTTATCATTAATATAGTTAATCCATATTCCATGTATTGGAGACTTAAAAATCTGAAAAATGCTATACAGTAAAATCTTCTAAGACGGAATTGCATAAGAAAGAAAAAAAAAGCGTTATAGACAAGTTCCCTTTTTAGCAGGTGTAAATGTATTATATATTCTTTTCTTACGTATTAGTACATTCATTTTGCATGGATCAAAAAAATTTTCAGGTTAAGACAGGATTCCGTCATAGGAAGGTTCTTTTCCCCGCGTTTTACAATATTTTAATAGCCCTAGAAATGTACTATTCTTAATAAAGAATAAAATTTAATGTTTAATTGTAGAATAATGACAATTTAAAAATGTATGCATTTTTCGCAAAAATTTTTGGGCCAGGGCAAATTTGACTGATTTTTGAATGGACCAGGCCACGCCGAGACAATGATTTTCATACGGGCTGGGTCAAAACCGGGACGGAAAATTTAGGCCCTTGAAGAGCTGGAAGAATGATACTATTCCCGGTTCGGTACGGAAAAAGTAAGTTAGGCCAGGTCCGAGCCTTCAGAAAAAAGTATGGCCCGAGCCCGGCCCTGAAAAGTATGGCCCGAGACCTGGCGCGGTCCGATTGCCGTCCGGAATGAAAACAGGCCCAAGCCCTGCCCGTGCAGATCTCTGGTCTGTGGCACTTTTATTTAAAATGAAAGAACATGAAAAAAGACATGACAGAATGAACATATGAAAAAAGACTGTAATAATTATATATTTTTTTTTTTTGTCAGAACTCCTCGCACAAGACAAAATTTTAAACACATGGACGTAAAAATAAATATCTGTACAGAACAATTAACACTATACAGGCTGCTGATACATTTTATCTGTCATTTATAAAAACTATCATTAAGAAATTACAAATTCTTCACAGAAAGTTGGAATGATTATTTTTGATTATTATAAGTATAAATATTTCGTGAATAAAGTAAAGGAAAATTAGTATTGAAAATTTTATTCTCGAAATTTCTGAGTAAACAATCCGCCAGATTTCGCAATACTGTTTGTGGTATGTATAGTGGTTAAAAAGGCTCTGACTTGGTCTTAGAGGTTGACTTTTGTTTCGGATTCGGGTCGGTTTCGGATTGGGTTTTGACTCTTGCGGGTCGGGTTTGGGCACACCTGATTTTTCAAAAGAATGTGTCGAAAATAAAAAGGTTAAAAATCAATATGCCATAAGAACTCCATAGCGGACACACAAGGAAAGCGAATATTTCTATTTAGAAAACACTTTTCAGTTTTTAACACAATTATATACTTGTATTGTATTATATATAACATTTAAAAAAAAAATACTTGCGTATATTTCACGCTTCCTAGTTTTTGTACCGAAGAAGTGAGGAAAATACACGTCACGGCAACTATTTGTTTTCTTTTTTCAGAATTAAAAACAAAATACAGGTACTGAGCTCCTTTAAGTAGAATGCACGTGATTTCATATACATTTAACTGACTTTCTCTTCATTTAGGTACTTAACAGAGAAGGTTAGATCTACCGAAGGATTCATTCCTGTATTACCTGAAGTAAGCTATTCAAATTCTACTATTTATTTTACTTACTTTATCAGTATATTTGTTGCACAGAAAAGTAAAAAACTCATTACGAGCTCTTAAACGAGCTCTTTACGTAAAATTTTCATTGGCATCGATTTGTTTTAGAGAATACAAAAATATCATTATATTCCAAAATATGACTTTTCAACAATGAAGAATATTCTAAATAATCTTTTTTTTTATATTTGTAAGTTTTCATTGTTCCAATAAAATACTTTAATTATGTGCAATTATCATCGTAAAGAGCTTCAGTCATATTGCTTTTACCAATAAGTATCGAATATATACACGTAAAAAGAAATGGCAAGGATTTTATAATTTCAAAAACTGACTGCTCTCAGAAATAAATTAATTCACAGAATTTCTAACAAGTAATACATGTGCAGAATTATCATTGAATCATAATAAATATTCATCATTCCAAAAATAACAATGATCAGCTTATAATTTTAATTAGATCTCATATATCTATCGACAACTTTGATGTAGTATTTTTTAATATTTTTCATCACGAGAACTCTATTAATTTTTAGCAAATTTTTACACAGCTTTCTATGTAAACACCCAATAAGCAAAGGAACTGGTCGCTGTTGCTCCATCGAGAAACTCTTTCCTATTCATTAATTCAATTTTTCACTAGTTGGGTGCAACAGTTTTAGTTAAATGGTAATAAATAAAAATTAAATTAAAATTGGCTAACAAATTAATCCACAAGGTAAATTTCAATTCATGCCATGATTCAATTCATGTATGTGCACGTGTGTGCGTTATGTATATATATAAAGTAAACTTATCCTGCCAATTTAAAAAAATGTTTAACCATGCATAATTAGAGCTCTTTTTCATTTACATATTTCTTTTCATTTTTAAGTTCGAGTGCACAAATATTTGTTTCTGGTACATACCACCCAGTCTCCGGGGAAAAGAAAAGGAGCCTGATTTCTGGGAGAAGGTTGCTAAAGTAAGTTTATACAGTACTTAACTTTTAAGTATCTCTGAAAATTTAATAAGCAATGTAACTTGATCCGGTGTGCACAGTGGACCATCAAAATCAACTTTTCTATTTACCAATGACATTTTTTTTAAATTGCAGCAAATATTCATAGTGTTATTAGATATAGGCTTGCAAATTTTGATTAAAATATCTTTAACCCATTCGGGACCATGGGTGCACTCTCAAAAAGAGCATACAGAATTTGTTTTAGGCACCAGTAAAAATAAAAGTAATATTTGCTTTCTCTAATTAGTGCATTTTTGTGATAGTTTAAGTAAAGGTAGCTTTTTCAAAAAAAGTGGTGCCACCCAAAAAAAATTTGTGTAAAAGCCGCCGGTCCCGAAGGGGTTAATGGTTCTTGAGATAATCAAAATTTAAATTTTTAAAATCTCAAATAATTAGCATTCTTCAAAATAGTCCATGTGCATTCCACTTAGAGTCCTGCACGGGTCGGGTTGTACCCGACCCGAACCCGACAAAAAAAAATCTGGACTCGCAACCCCACCCGAACCCGCAAAAATAATTTTCGGCGACCCGCAACCCGATCCGAACCCGCAATACCTCAACCCGCAACCCGACTCGCACCCGCAATGAAAGGACAATAAATCGTGTTTTAGTGCTATAATGAAAAGTAATGTAGAATTATATCACTAATACCAATTTTATATTTTATATAGAAAAATGGACAAATCTATATTCTTTAATATTCAAATATAGTGAAACCTCGGAATAGCGGACACCTCGAGATCGTTTAATAGAGTCCTGCAGCGGGTCGGGTTGTCTT
This sequence comes from Maratus michaelseni, assembly GCA_963931845.1. Lineage (NCBI taxonomy): Eukaryota > Metazoa > Arthropoda > Arachnida > Araneae > Salticidae > Maratus > Maratus michaelseni. Next base: position 233,332,785 of record OZ007599.1, read on the forward strand.
TATTTATTTTTTTGGGTCGGGATGACTTATTTCCTTTCTGCGAGTCACGTTCAACCTTGAATAATTCTTCCGGCTCATATTTAGGTTTTAGAATGTCCGATTGTGGGGATTTTCACAAAAAGTTTGAACAGAACTATGAAAATAAATACGTATTTCAATGTGAATAAGTCAGGGATCTGAAAAACTACTTTTTTTAGTAGCGAACTACAACTATTTTATCAAAAATGTAGTTAACTACAACTACAACTACTTGTTTTAAAAAGTAGCGACTACAAACTATTTTTCAAAAAGTAGTCAGTATTTCGCTACTTTTAGATTTTGTCGAAAGATTCAATCTACAGTCGAAATTGAGGATAAGGAATTATAATTCTGCACGGGTCGAGTTGTGTATCTGACCCGAACTTGAAAATTTTGCTTAACGTCGACTCGAATCCGGCCCGAACCCCAAAATATTTATACCCGAATCCGACCCGAAACCGAAGGAACAGAAAATTAATCCATATTTCAATACAATTAAGAAAAAGTGTCCATAAAGAAGATATTCGGTGTTAAAACATTAGATATAATAATGCGTTAGTATATAAAGGGTTATAACCGCAAGAAAATTTATTATTTTCGTGAGTTAGCAATTTGTTTTGTTTTATCAGCAAGAGTCAATGGAAAAATCTATGACACTGGAACTGAGATTTGTCGCTGGCATTCGTAAATTGTTGCACAGAACACAGTTTGTAAAAAAAAAAAAGCGAGTTATGATCAAGTGATTAGAAGAATGGCATTTTTTCCTTCTTTCCAAGTAGCGTGAAAGAACAATTTTCGAGAGTGTCCGTTATTTAGTTCTTATTGTATACATATTTTTAACCTGCAAGAATATTGTGTACATTCTTTTGAAAAAGTGGGTCAATCCGAACCCGCAATACCTCAACCCGCAACCCGACCCGAACTGAACCCGACCGGCAACAAAAAAAATGGAAGAGAACCCGACCCGAACCTGAACCGCAACGAAAAAGTATAGTGCCAACCCGACCCGATCCGAACTGCGGGCTGCGGATAAAAGCGGGTAACCCGACTCGATGCAGGACTCTAATTCCACTTTTACATAAAGGTTCAACAGTCTTCCACGATAGTAATTTTATACATAAAAATGAAAGTTATTGAAAATTTGTTTTGTTTAATTTATAAATAAAGCTTTTGAAAACGAACTTAATTTGAATTCCATAGATTTTAATTAAAAAATTGTCGAAACTTTTTTCGCTTAATTTTTTAAATCTGATTACCTATAAATTACATTATTTTTAGTAACTTATATTTCGACATAGAAAGGGAGCATCTGTGATAAATGTCAATAAAATTTTAGAAAATAAATGCGCGTGGAACTTTTACAAATCATGGAAACGGTGAAAATCTCCATTTGCTAATAATCAGATTTCAATGAATAAATGAGTTATAAATGATCAGTATCTTTTTTTTTTTTTTTTTTGAGAAAAAAATACCGTTATGATCAAAGGTTTTAATATTATTTATGACCCGTTTTCTACATTTTTATGCATTTATGATAAATGTAGCCATTTTATACGTTCACTAATAAATTTTCCTCCAATATTTGAAATATCAAGATTCTGACATCTAACATATACTCACCAATATTATTCGAATATGTTTTTAATATATGCAAACACGCGTTTTTTTATTCTAATAATCTAAAATCATATAATGATGTAACCTGATATTATTAGATACGTTTTAAAAAGAAGAAATTATGCAAATTTAAAATTTATGTAATCTTATTTTCTATTATCATTACTTATTTCTAATAGCATAATAAACTTTTCACAACACCTGATCGTTTTTGTTTTTGTTTTTTAAGAGGTAAAATCTGCAATGATTCCCAAATATTTTTGCATAAATACTTTGTCATTTGAAAAGTAGAAACAGTAACTCATTTTTACAAGTGTAGTATCCAAATGCAATACTAAAATAAAGTTTTGATGAGCATTTTGTATATTTTGTAATAAAATTATAATTCGTGAGTCGTGACAGAATAAATATTTTGTATTAAAAAAAAAAGTTATTGAGTCTGCAAAAATAATCCTTCTCAAGGGGATAAATCAGCGTAGTCCAAGTCAAAGGCATAGCTGCGTCAAGTTTTACGCTTTTTTGGTCCGATGAAAATTTAATAGAAATGTTTGTGTTATTTAATCGCAGATTTCGGCGATTAAATAAGACAAAATTTACTATTAAATTTTAGTAATAAAAATAAAGTGCAAAATTGAACAGCTATGCAAAGCGTATATGTTAAATGGGTGTGGCTTGAAACTGCTGTGGCATACGGCTGCACAAAATTGTGCTACTGAAACCCACTTAAAAATGAACGTAATCGATTTTTTTTTTTCAATCGGAAGCTGTGTTTATAAGTACTGTTATTATACTAAAAATAAAATTCGATATTTTAAAGGAGTTTTTCTTTTTTTTTTTTTTTTTTCGGAATTTGAAAGTCCACTGTATCCTTAATCTCGTCAAAACTGACGAAAACTCGCAGGATAGTCAACATCGATGTACAAGTTTCTAAGAGGTCTGTCCGGGAACTTCTAAATAGAAGAATTTATAGAAAATACTGAAATTAAAGAAGAAAGTGGTACAAATCCAAAATTTGTGTTGAAAATGCATCATAAGTTATGTTAATCGGTCATTTTTTTTATTCAGATATCTTTCACTTTTTCCGAACAGTAACATTCACCTTTTTTAATCACGCATTAGTAAGGCGAATATTACTGTTTGTAAATAATAAATTAAATAAGGTGAGTATTACTATTTGGTAATAATGGTAGATTCTTGAATTAAAAATAATCTGCTCAGTGGTGCAAGACATTAAACAGCAGAAACTATTTTTATGAACTAGTAATCGAAAAATCGAATTTAATGTCAATGATGTTTTCTATTTTTTTTTTCTGGAATAATAATACTTTTCAGCTAAGTCCTATCGATGAAAGTCTTTAAAATTTTAAAAAGTAGATGACTTTTAATAAACTGATTGATAAAAGCCATCATGGTAAGAGCTTACAAGAAAGGTCTCCATAAGCGCATACTCAGAAAATTTAGAAAAAATTACAGAATATTCTTCTTATGAGGGTATATACGTTTATAAGAAAAATTGTTGTGGAACATCAATATAACGAAAGTAAAAAAATTACGAAAATTTCGTTTATTTGGCGATTGATCACCTGTTGGCGACGGAATAAAGTTTGAAAAAAAAAATAAGCTTTTATGTCAAATACTCTTTTCATGCTGGACTTCTTTAAGTAAGTTTAACTTACTTGATAAGTAAATTTTTATAACTACAGTTTTGTGTACATATTTATATGTATATATAATGAAATTTAACGATCGTATTTTGCGATTTAAAACAAAATTTAAATTGATTGAAACTGCTTCAAGCTCAAAAATAAGCCCGATTCTCAACATTGTCAATTAAAAAAAAAGTACTGTTGCTATGGAAACAACGACTTTTTCAATATGGAAATGTATAACGAATGCGTTCGTCATCGGGCTTTTTCTTTAAAATACACTTAAAAATTACTTATATAACTGGTGAAGTCGTTTAAATTAGAAAAAATCGTGGAATGGAGGGTAAAAAAATGACAAAATTGCATTCAATTGGTAATAACTAGAGAGAAGAAAAGGTGACTGATTTATTTAACCTGATTTAAAGACTATTTTAAATTAATATTACTGCAAATGTACAGAGAATTGAAAATGTTGAACCCAAAATGCAAACGATCGTTTGCGTTTGGCGAGGAAAACTGTTGCTAGCCAAATCTCGTCTTTTTGCGCCAAATGCTCGAAAGTATTTTATTTATTTATTTATTTAATTTTTTGAAGATTTTCTATTGAGATTCCGCAACCAAATTTGATTGTTCCTTTTTTACATACATGAGTAGTTTCATCAGCATTTTTTTCAAAATTTTCTGAGTATGCGCTTTAAGGAGACCTTCCTTGTTTCCTAAACATTTGACTAATTTTTTTCTGTTTGGAGATAATATTACAATATGATCCCTCTATGTGAAACCACAGGTATAAATGCCACTTACCATATTTTATGTCTCATCGACTATCCTTACTTAACAAGTATTTGTTCAGATTTAGATGAATCTTTTTTCATATTTAAAAGTGGTTACGTTTTTCATATAGCATATATCGTAAGAAGCAACTTTGTTGTCATAAAATATAAAGAATCAGTCTAATATGTTGAGGAAAAATAGGCCTAAATTCAAATGCATATTTACGAGTAATGGGAATTTGAATATAATCTGTGAGAAGTCATTAAGGTGATTAAAAAAAAAAATATTTTTACCACGATCAAGAACGCGAAACTTTCTGACATATATTTTCCGACTTATTTTTAAACGCAAAAGCACGACACTTGCAGGCATGATTATTGAAATGATTTGTAATCGAACAGTTTTTCTTTTAAATAAATTAATCACATCTTGTGTTATAAGCTATTATTGTCTCACGACATCAGTTTTGGCGCGTCCGAAAATTCGGTTCAAAATGCGAACATTCATAGTGAAAGTTCTTCTGCCTTTACCAAAAAATGAAAATCATTTCCATTATATAGTTTTTGAGTAAGAGTACCTGCCAATTTCATGCGTTTGCAAATAAAAATTAATTTTAAAAATGTGTCAAAAAAAAAAAAAAAAAACAAGTTTGAATTTGAGGAAGAACAGAAAAATATCAGAAAGAAGGCAATCAAATAACGAGTAGAACATTTTTTTATTACAAGAAAGTGATAAAATTGAAGCATTCAATCAATTACTGGGGGGGGGGGGTTTACAAAAATTTAGACAGGTCATTCCCCAAATTTGGTATTTCAAAGAATAAAATAGGTCTAATATGGAATAAACAGAACAACAGAAAATGTTCTTCACAGGTAGTGACGTAGACTTTTTTCTTTTCAAACATATGTATCCATCTATAGTTGTTGAGCAGAATATAGGTTCAATATTTGAACAGTCTGCTTTCATTATTTATCAGTTATGGCAGCAAATGATTCATATGACAATGCAAAAAGTGCACATGAACGGGACTGTCATCGCGCTGAAAGTCTAAAAGAACTTTTCGAACTTTAAATATCATTACGAACTATTCTAACAGAGTGGGTAAATCAAACCTGGCTATTTATTAAAGTGTTTAAGTGTTTATGATCATAAATAATATTAAATTAAAATAATGTCAGAGAGAGAACAGGGAAAACTTATCCTAAAATTTTGAACTTCATTCTAGAATTTCTCTAATATATCATACAATAGTGTAGCCGTAATTAAAAAAAAAAAAACAGGGGGTATACACTATAGCTACGGACGGTACATGGAGTTATCCAGAAGGTATATACGGTGTATACTACCATATACCCACTACTACATCCTTACTCATGCCGTATATATAACTAATTCGCTTCAGTAAAATCTACTGAAATTCATCGTGTCTATGAAGTTTTAATTATATTTAATATAATGATTACATTTAAAATTTTAAATATAATACTGCTTTTTATTAATCATCATATAAAATCTCGTTCATGAAATTGAAGTTAAGACGTTTAAATCTACCCGAACTCAAACTCATATTAATATAAAGAAAATTCCTTTGCCATAAAAATAGGTGTAAAAAAGTAAAGTGTTTGGTTCGTGTATTTTTATTAATATGTCGTTGTTTTCTCATGATCATGTACTTTTTTATTGATTTGAAAAGTGTAACCAATCACATATATTTTATCAGTGAAAAACCAAAAAAGAATAAAATCCCCTTGTCTTTTTGTACAGATCGCTCCTTTGATTAAAGGTAGAGGTGTTAAAGAAGGAACAATGATGATCAGCTATCAACCTCTAAAGTCCCGCAATTGGGTGAACTTCTTTCGTGTGATTGTACATTGCATTCCTACTTTATCTGAAGAATACATGGACAATATCATATCGCTAATTATTAAATACGGACAGGATCTGTAAAACATAAAATCACATAATTATCATTTCATTGATTGAAAATCTTTACTTTTCAATGTTAATGAAGTATTTCATGTTGACATCGTTTATATAACTGTAATTTCTTCAAGTATTTTTTGTGGTGCTGTTAGTTGTTGAAATGACCAATGCTCATGTAGATAACAATATTTCATTTCAAAACGTTAAAATTTTAATTTTGGTAGAGGACCAGCGTCGTGAAAGAAAACGAATGTTAAGTGAAATGTGTATAAAACTGTCTTATTTTAAAATGTTACAGCTTTATTGTCATGTTTTAACCTTTTAATGCTCCAACATACTTTAAAATTCCCTTTAAAAAGTGTTATAATATTCAATTAACACATCGAATGGCAGTAATACATCTTAGTATGAGTTATAGACACTTTACTTTATCATGTTCAGAAAATATTATTTGTTGTACAAAGCAACAATATTTTCAAATTGATAATTTCTTTTTCAATTATAACTGTTCAGCTTTCTTGATGTTGTAAATGCTGTTAAAATATTTTGTGGTAGGTTGAACCAACTTTTGGTACAGCAGTAGCTGCAACCATACTATAGTGAAATCTTTCTCCAACATTTAGAGCTCCATTTTAGCAATGTTGGAACAAGAATTCACCATCTTATGGTTGCAGGTTGCAGCTACTGCAACACCAAAAGTTGGTTCAACCCAACACAAATTTTTTAACAGTGTAAGACACAGAGTAGAAATGTTCAGATCTCATAAAGTTGACAATTTATTTCGTAAGTCGGTTTGTGTATATTCTAATTCTATAAATTACTAAACACAATATTTAAAAAAAAATAATTTAAATGTAAATATTCTACAAGGACCCCAAATTTAGTTTTTTAGTTTTAATGGACAAAATATTTCTAAAATTTATTTAATGATAGCACGAATCATCGAACGTGATTTTAAAAATTTGGGAAAAAATATTTTGGATGCTGAAAATTCTCATTAATTCCTCAATTAGGACATAAAGTGTTAAATTGTTATTGTTAATTCATTTGTAGATGTTGCTATTTCATTTCGAAATAACGAAAGAATATTTTCGTTAAAAAAAATTAAGCCGCATAAAGGAAGACGAAAATCAAAATGTGTATACAGTTGTCTTGTTTATAAAATGATAGAATTTTGTATCAAAATATTAAAACAAGATAAATTAAAATAAATTATCATGCGGATATTAATATAGCATTAAAAAACTTAGAATATGTATTTTTGACATAGCATTAGGCTTGTAAATGAAAAAATAAAATCAAAAAGTTTAAAAATTAACTTTATATATATATATATATATATATATATATATATATATTCAGAAGATTTCTTTGTACTTCCTGTAATTTAGTCCTACTTTCCTCGTTTTTTCCCGGTTACGAAATACTTTAAAAAAATAATAATTTAATACTGATATTTTTACCAATACCACAATTTTAGTTTTTTTAAATTATTATTTTACTTATAATCTAAAAAATATTGCATGTAATATTCTTTTTCTATCGTGAAATGATGAAAAAATTAATATAATTTTGTTTAAAGTGATTACAAGAAAAGGGTAAGATTTTATTGGAGTATGAAATAAGAAATATTGGTCAGAACAAACTGAAATTTTATATGAATACGCATATAAGAAAATAGATAAAATATTTGCTTGAGGGAGAAAACACATAATTCAAGAATTTGCCATTTCAGGGATTATTGACGTTTCATTTTGATAGAGATTGGAAGAAAGTAATGAACATATCAGAGTAATATGATACTGTTCAGTGTGTGGCTTTCGCTTTCTGACACAGGCTAAAATCATAATGCTAAATCCATAAAAAAAAATTCCCTTTTTCTGACATTCTATGGATATGATCCAAATAGCTTATTTTCAGCTCCAAAATTTCTTCAATATGTCCATGGAATACAACGTTCTTTAGCACTGGCTTCTTGTCAAGGGATACCGGATCTAAATCCCCTTTAAACGGAAGTCTCTGTCTCTGTTTAGACTTCGTGTGCAAAATATGACATTAACGCCCTAAAATCAATCAAACTAACCACGAAATTCTTCAAAGTTTCTAAAGAGAAAAAATATCACGTGGTTTCAGACCTTGTAAACATGCTGATAATAACTACAGGGGGGGGGGGCGGGAAATAGAGACCATTGCCTACTATAAAGCTATAACTTTTAATCGCATATAACAGTGTAATTTTTTTTTAAAGAGTGATTTTTCTTTTCTAAACAATGTACCAGAGCGTTAAGAATATAAAAACAAAGGAACACATTATTCTGACCAATGTTTCTTACTTTAGACTATTTTGAAATGTGAAATTTGCTTTTAATGCATGCATACATGTTTAAAAACAAATTTCAGTATTAATTTCTTTTGTGGTTACATACTACGCCGATTCATTGTTAAATTCATAAAACTACACTGATTGTTATTTAAGTGAATTAATTATATATATGTGTAAAAAAATTCTTAGTGAGATATTCTGTTCGTGAGAAAGAAAGGCACAGATTAAAATATACTATATGTACATGTTTCGTGAAATATGTGTATAAAGTGCATTATGTGAATAGATAATTTTTTGTGTATATTGTACTTTTAGTGTGTATAGAGTAGTATGTATACATTCTGACCATCAGATGAAACATGATCTAAAGAAATCCAGCTCTTCCATTGTGAATATTTTAACCTTTATGCTTTCAATGTCGTAATCGTCTTGCTACTATTAGTTTTCTTTTTAGTTTAAAGTGAAAACTATCACTTTCGAAACCTAGACAGTATTAAAACATGACGAAGTTTATATCGTAAATCTACGCACAGTAAATACTCGTATAACGTAATTATTTTCATATTATTTCATTTTACTTTACAGTATGAAGTTTTTGTATATGCAATATAAAAAAAGAGGCCATTTGTATAAATCCATATTCTGTTAATTTTGTGCATACAAAGCATCATTTTAAAATACACTTTTTTATTTTTTTAACTAATATCATTTAGTCTCTTAAATCAATGGGTATTTAACTATTATTGACGAACAAACAAACTGTTAAAACCCTGGAATCAAATCAATATGATTTGTGAATTTGGTTTTGAGAATTTGATTTAACCAATCCATGAAAATAATGTAAAAATTTGAATATTCATAATATTTTGCGCAAAAAAATCAAAGCTGAAATCATAGAGAAACTTTATTTCAAAATAGATAATTATAAAGAACATATGAATAACTGGGGCTGTAATGACGTTATAAGAATAGAATACACCAGTAATTATTAGTATAAATAATGGTAGAACAATACAAATAGGGCAAAAAAATATGAAAGGTAGACAGTTATTTTGCAAGGGGGAAATATGGATAGTAATCTATCACGTAAAAAAAAAAAAAAAAAAAAAAAAAAAAAAAAAAAAAAAAAAGCTTTATTCTTATTCCAGATATTATTATTTAAAACTATGGTTTCATTGATAACTTGTCGAAGAAAGTGTGCTTTTCACTTAGAACTATTGACGTATCTAGTATTAAGTTTTAGACATAGTTAGCAACGTGTAACTTTTTGTTTTTGTGCATTATTATTGTGTTCACATTAAGGTCCGTGAATTTTATATCTAAGATATATATCTTATCTAAATGTTCTAGAGAGAATTTAGCATTTTTAGCAACATTTCTATTAAGTTATTATTATGCTAGAATTATATTTTGCTTTCACCTGCAAAACCGCATGTTTTGTGTACCACGTTTTGCAGAATTTTAATATAGCATTGACATTAGTCAAAGGTTTCTAATTGTTCCAGTCATTATAAATGTTTGTAAATGTATTTGTGATTAGTGAAAAAATAAATTGTACTATATGCGTTTCACTCTTAACATAGTTCGTTACTTGTAATTAGGAATTTAGTATTTTAATCAATGTATATCTTTGTTTGTAAGTTAAATTTGTGTACTGTAAGTAACTGTGTATATGTAAATGAATATAATAAAGGCGTTACTCTTTAACATGTTTTGAAGTTTATGAACTGTCTGCTCTTTATTAAACGATCAGTATCTCTTTTTAAAAGAATTTTTTTTAAGTACGATTATGAAAAAATAGTTAAACGATTCGTTTGATGTTTTTCTTTTTTTAAGTATAGCCACACATAACTATTGAACGGATGCTCCGATTTTCATTTTTTTTTTTCATTTGAAAGGGCTTTTTTGGGGGGAAGTTCACAAATTTCTTCAGGATTTAAAAAATGTTATATTTGTCTGCTTAAGAATTTTTTCTTTTCTTTTCTCTCTCCATTCATCTCTCTTTTTTAACTTTGTAGGTCGTAACTTTCATAAAAATAGCAATGCAAAATTTCAATACGTTGTTAAGTTTCAGAGTGATACTTTATGTTTTTAAAATAATTGTCATATCGTACATAGTTTTTTTCTTTTTTTTTTCTTTCAGGGACAAGCAAAATTGTAATATATCACTGTCTACTGTGCTTCAAAATGAGCGATGTTAGCAAAAATGGGGTTCTAAGTGAATGTGGATAACAATAAAAACTGCTGTAAAATACTCTGTTATACCGACAGAGCAAAACTACACTCTCTCGATAAAATACGCCCATTCGCGTGCAATAAGTTAGAAAACAATATTTTGGAGGCCTTAATTTTTTTACTTAAAATTCGCTGTTTAGCCAGCGATTTAAAAAATATTTCTCATTGATTTCAGATTAATTTCCAATGCCTATTGTATTCAAAGATTTCTATCACTCTTTATTGCCTAGCTCAACACCAATAATCTGATCCAAATATAATAAAAAAAAATTCCTTAAATCCACCAAAAATTTAAAAAAAAAGCACAACACATTTAGTAAGGAAAAAAGTTTCTTCTTCAGGCGCAAAAAAGAAGTCTTACCCCTTTAAAAGCGGGAGAAATACTTAAATGAAATACAACTGAAAAAGAGAGAAAGGAACAAACAAAGCTGCTTACTTACTAGCGGCTCTTAAGATGGCTCTTTAGAACAAAACTTCAGATGATTCTGTAGAAACATTTACCTGTTACTTATAGATGCTGAAACATTCATAATAATATTAACTAAATTAACTCCTAAAATTTTCGCTCCCCCCTCCTTTCCCCACTCGCACCACACAAGTCTTTTAAACGATTTATTTATATTAAATAATCTGTTATTTTTAAAAACTTTTTGTAAAGGTAAATAAATAATTATTCATTTAAATTTACCCTTCTCGCCTCCCTCTCCCTCTCAACGTTTTTCACACAAAGTAAATAAAAAATATAAGCGAAAAATAAGTAAATATTTATCTCACGCAGAAAAAGAGGGACTTATAAGAGAGTACAGCAAAACATTTTCCTCTTTTTTTCAAACAACTTCAGATGATTCTGGAGAAACATTTACACTTTTACCTGTGGATCCTGAAACATTCATAATAATATTCATTAAAAATTGAGCTTGAAAATAAAAAATCCCCGAGCTGAAGTTCGTTGTTGCAACTATCAGACAGTCAATTCATTCGCTCACACAATCTAATGCTCCTGTTCTTCTCTGTCCCTGCCTGTTATAATAATGGAATAAATCGCCCAGTTGGAAGCCATTCAGAGAAAGAGATACTAGTAAACTGTTAACATATATATTACGAAATTTAAAATTCGGCCCTATCTTAAAAGTATTCTATAAATTTTTACCATCTAATATAAATTTCTAAACCTGGCTTATTTAATTCTTACCTGTCTTTAAAAATATTCCAATAATTCATCTAAATGCGTACGATATAATTTTATTTTTCAAAAAAACTATTCAAAACAATTCACGTATCATTTTTTTATACCCCCATTTGCCTAAATTCAAGGTCTTTCCATTTCTATTTAATTCTTAAACGCCTATGTGATTTCATTTCTCTAGTAAATTATTTTTTCTGTAAATCATTACTTTGCCTTTTTCTTTTTTATTATTCTAAAAGGCTGATTCCCGCGCTTTATCGGAAAGTCCGTATCACCATGCTTTTCCTCCGCATCGGGAAAAGATAATCTCTTTTTTGCGCTTTCTCATTCGCTGAGAGAATATTCTTCATTGCAGTATTGTAGTTTTGTGCTGGTAGTATTTAATGACTTGCATGAGTTTCAGAGATAGGATTTTATGTTTTTTGACTTGTTAACATCTTCATACGGTACCAGAAAAAAAATGTCTCCTTTAATAATATGCAATACTCGTTTATTTTCGTTTAATTCTGTAAAATCTGGTGGATTAATATCGTAAATTCTAAATAGGCGAAATATCGTTGCTAATAATATATATTGTTAGGCGGGCTGCAACATAAAGCACTCTTAGTTGTGGAAAATTCTCCTTTTTTTGTGAACTGCCACTGAGATAATAAATATTTTTTCTATATGGATATTGACTCCGAGTTTATTTCGGGAAATCACCTTTTGATTATTCGATCCATTACCATATTTCAACATAGGTGATTGCATTTTGGTTAATAGCCTGTTGGTGAAACATTCACTAACGATGTTTTAATGTTATGACTGTCTACTGACTTCCTTATCTGAATATTTAAAATGATACTTCGAATTGCTTGGCAAAGCATGGTTAATGGGCTGTGAGTGTAGGTTCTATTTTGAATAACAAGGGTGGAAAAGCCTTGTGGAAATAACTGGAGAGTAGTAAAATCATACTACCATACCAATGGCAGATTGCGCTGAGGAAACATGACACACACACACACACACACACACACACACACACACATATATATATATATATATATATATAGTGTGTGTCAGACAAAGCACCTATAAAGCAAGCACGATCATTCAATGTTAAATTGGTCGAAAAAATATGCGCCAATTGCACTTGCAGCGGTTGCATTGACAACTAATCAGTAATTTCCATAGGAACCATACGGGATTTGCTCACTTTTCCTTCGCAATTTCTACAGTGTATGACAAATGAAAAATACACTTTCTATTACAGTTTTATAGCGAATAAATTGCACATAACAAAATTAATTTATTGTCAATAATAAGAAGTGTGAGTTTTGTGTTATATTTTCGAGCAAACGTTATGTTTTGCAATCCAACCGCTAGAAGGCCCCGTTCTGAGAGCCACTCTGAGACCACTGAGTTCCACAATAGAACGGAGCGTTTACTCCCTATTCTTTTATACTGAATCTACTGGTCAGCCCATACATACAAAATACCATACAATTTTGGAAGAAAAAGTACGTCACGTACAACTTTGGGGGAAGATATAACAGCCAGTAGGAAAGCAGCGGACAAACAACCAATAAAATGTTTACACAAGTACAGTACTAAGCAGAACATGCATAACACAAAACAAAAGATATCTATATAATTACTTAAATAAAATTATAAATAAATACAATACAATATAATATAAATATATTCAATTTTTATTTGAAAAAAAATTGAATTTAGAAAAAATTGCACTGAAATAAATTTAAAAAATATGAAAGGAAATAAAATATTCTGGAGCTTTTTTAAGATATATTGCAACGCTCTAAAGTTCCCATAAAAGTATTCATAAAATTTCTTATGTTAACGTCATAGACGTAAATTAACCTTCATGCGCTAAATTAACTTTTATTTCAATAGAATAGTAGTTAAGACAATGCAAACTATTGTTTTGTTCAAATATTTTCAACTCAAATTTGAACCCTCATATAAAAAATACTAAAAAAAAAGGGAAAAGAAAAGAAAATAACACATTTAATTACCCTATTTCCCAGAAGGAGGTGGTACAAACACAAATAAAAGTTGTGTTGAATCTGTCCTACCTATTTTTAACTTGAGTAGAGTCACACAGTAAAAATAAAAAAATAAATTTTATTTAAAATTAGTTACTCTATTTCTTGATAGAGGACATTATCGGCGTTAAAGAAAGTTTAGATGTTGGGTGTGTGGTAGAAAGTACTTAAAATTATTTTAAATTTAATTATTTAATTTTCCTCCGGGTGCGCTACCAGCGTAAAAAACCTGTCACATGGAATTTTTTAACAAAACATAAATTTTATTAATTAAATGCACTCGTGGGAAGTGAGTTCAAATTGTGTCGTTATGCAATTCTCCACCAGCGGCGCTATTAGCATAAAAAATCTATCATGTGAAATTTTTACCAAAACACAAAACTGACCTTGTCAGAAGCTTATTCTGAATATGTGAGTGGAATGCGTTCATGTGAAGTGAGTTTAAATTACATAGTTATGCAATTTTCCATCAGGAGCACTTCTAATTTTAAGAGAAGAAACTTATTACGTGAAAGTATTTATGGCGGAATCTTTTTCAGAAAAGCGAAATCCGTTTCTTGGAAGTGAGTTTAAATTCTGTAGTTATGCCATTTCCTACCAGGAGCGCTACTAGCATAAAAGCATATAACACGTGAATTTTTTTACAAAACATAAATTTGGTCATGGCCAGGGCCTGATTACAGGAGAAGGAAACTTCCACCAGTAAACTTAAATAGAGATATTTGGCTTATTTAAACGCGTTATTCATGCACAATTCTGTCAAATATAAGGTAAAAAATTCTGTTTATTTTTACTGGTGGCAGTTTGCCCCACCCGTAATCAGGCTCTGGTTATGGAAGTAGCTTATTTTGAAGATCTGAGCGAAATTCGCTTGTGGGAAGTGAGTTTAAATTGCGTCTGGAAAATTACATGAAGACGTAGATATAATTGAGATACAGGAAGCATCATAACTGGAATAGAAGTCAGAGAAAAATACCATTGATCCTGTATATACATACACTGACTTACACTTAAAGTAAACTTTTTCCAAGTAAAATTAACTTTGTTATTACCCTTAGTTTTATAACTTCTAAAATTCAAAAGGATATATTTTTTTCACTGAAACTTCCATTTATTTCGCAAATGACATTTTTGAAGTTGTATCAACATTGTAGTCCACGTGAAATATATTTCCCTACTCCTTCCCAAAGACCGTCGATATATTATTAAATATTAAAATATAGAAATAACTGCATATAAAAAAGTTGACTAAGTCACTTTCAGCCGAGTTTCCAATATAGAACCATCAAACAACTCGTTATGAAAAATAGCAAAACATAAGTGAAAAAAGGCGTTCTGTCAGATAGATTTACCATCTATACACACACACATATATATATATATATATATATATATATATATATATTATATTCAAATTGTCGCCCAAGGAATCTTCAAATACAGCAGCAAAAAAAATAAATGCTTATTTGAAGTTTGAGAATCATTTCAACAAATATATATATAAATATTTATTTGAATGTTAGTGATTTCACATGTTATTTATCAGGATGAAAAAAAATATTTTATACTATTAGTTTTTACAATCTGGACTGTACATAATATTATACACTGGCGGGAAAAACTGAAAAAACAAGTATAAAAGCTTATATTACTTGAGTGATTTTGCAGTTAAAAACATGGAACTTGCATAAAAGCTTTATTTCGTCATGCCTAACGTATCTTTAAAATGTAGAATATCTTAATTTGCAAAATAAATAAATAAATAAATAAATAAATAAAAATAAATAAGAGTGTAGGAAATGTGATATAAAGTGGATTAGGGAAGAGTTCATATTACTTTTTAAAACTTTAAGTCGAAAAATTTTATAAGGTTTATTGACACCCGTAAACGAAATACAAGGGTCAGAACTTTACAAGTTTATTGCTCTACTTCCATTCTTGTAATTAAACGCCTTTTCTCATAAACCATCAAATGCCTTCTGAAAGACATATTCCACCTTTCACATGCGATAACTTCATCGAATTTGATATTTCTATGCAGCGAAGGTGAATACCATTGGGCTACATAATAACGCTGACAGCTACCTATGTACTACCTACTACCTATTCATAATTCATTACGCTTCACTTAATAGAATTAACATAAAGTACCCTTTTAGAGTTGTTCCTTAATCTATCCAGTGATGTCGGCCGAAAATGCTCAAGGGTGTTGAAGGAAGTCCGGACACGAACACCCTTGTGTGCGCCACTGTTTCTTGATGCTACTTGCTTGCGATAGATAACGATCAAATCATTGCATTCAAATGACTTCATTCAATCCATAACTACAACAAATACATGGCTGCCAACTTCTACGCTTATTTTGAGTCAAATAATTCTTTTAGAACCAGAAATCTCATTTACAAACGCAATAAAGTACAACGACTGCATATCGTTAAATAAAATCAGTATATAATTTATTTATCATTTTTCTGGTTCAAAACAATATTTGATTGAGAAAGACGTAGAAGTTGGTAACCCTGCAAACATGTAGTATCAGTAGACAGGACTCATTCAAATATGAAAGCCAGTGTCAAAGCATTCAGGGAAAATATTTTTGCAGTATTTTCAGTTGCAGAAAATAGATGGCAGCACCAAAAAATAATAAATCATAAATACTTTTGATGTGCTATTATATGTTTATGCATATTTTAATAAAACAACATAAAAATTACCTGGGAATTTTTTTTAAGTATATTTTGTTTTGAAGCATAGAAAAAAAAAATAACATACCATAGAACAGGGCCACCTGTTGAACGGCGAACCTTACGGCACGCGTGCAACAGGTAGCTGGCGAAAGAATATTTTATGCGCGGCAAATATGTTATTGATTTGGATTAGCATGTAAAAACAGACAATATAATATGACTCGAAAAAGATTTCTTCGGTTACAAATTCCTAATTCAACGAGTTTCACAAATATTTAACTGGTTCAAGCGGTTTGTGGTACAGCTTTAAGTGAATTTGCCTAAAAAATAAAGATACTTTTTTAAAAGGATTCCTTTCTTACATGAAGTTCTAATGATATGAATAAGGAAAAATTCCTATCAACCCATTGCCCCACCAGTGGCTGAGAGGTTGTGCTCTCGAAGCTGGTAGACGGGAGGTGCTGGGTTCGATCCCAATCGCGCCCGTCGGCCTAATCGTTCGGAGTTTTCGTGGTTTTCTTCGAGCCGTGGATTTATCCATGCGTAAATACGGATTAGGTTCCCTTAGAAAGACCCCCACGAAGGGCACTCCCCCCGGGCCTATATCCCTAGTGTAGATAATTGGCCGTCAATAATCAACCCAACCCAACCCCTATCAACCCGTTGCAGGTCGCGTTATGAGCATTTCTCTCACTCTATGCTTAAAAAGCATGCATTTACATAAGAAATGATCTTCAAACAGTGGCGTAGTTAAGACGAAGTGAGGTAGGTTATAGGGAGAATTTTATATTTCTGTGTAGCGAAGGTGAATACCACTGGGCTACATAATAACGCTGACAGCTACCTATGTACTACCTACTACATATTCATAATTCATTACGCTTCACTTAATAGAATTAACTTAAAGTACCCTGTTAGAGTTGTTCCTTTAATCCAGGCATGTCAAACTCGTTAACCGCTGCGGGCCCAATTGAGAATTATATACAAAGCCGCGGGCCACATTTAAAAAGTAGATAATATTATTAGCATTGCACAGAATAAATTATATACGTACGAAACACTGCTATGTTAAAGAAACATTGACGTAATGTTCCAAAGTTATTATTATTCACAGTTTAATTTTCCTTATTTTTCGAATAAATACTTGACATTACTTTTTATCAACCAAATCTTAAAAATTTAATGGAATTTTCTAAATTGTATTTATTTTTTAAATTGATTGTACACTCTGGTCTGTTAATATTTATCTAGAAAAGCATATCTGTCAGTCTTCCAGATTTTTATTTTCATGAAAAAAAAAAGAAATAGAAAATTTATTTAATAAATTGTGTCTTATATCTATGTGTTACTTATTTTATTTCGTTTATTAAATACATTTTCTGATTCAAATTATGTTTATTCGACTTGAAAAATATCAAATGTTGGCAGCTACAGCTACACAAAAATCTCGTACTAAGTACGTTACCGAATATAGCTAAAATATGCCTAATTGCATACTATACTTCAAAAAATCGGTAGATTCATAAATAATTATAGAAATTTGGAAACACCATATCCATATATTTTCACTCTAATATGGAATCGCACTGAGTTTTAATTAACTGCGGTAATAAATTCTAAACAACACTTCTAACACCAATCATTAGATATTAAGTAAATAGATTAAACGTATTTTCACATTTCTTTTCAAAAATCTTTTGAATTTCTTTTGAATTTATATTTAGTATATTCTAAAAATTTCCACTCCGATGACTTTTGTAATAATACCTTGTAAAATTTAAAATAAAATGAATTTTCTTTTTGATTTTTGTAATAATACCTTGTAAAATTTAAAATAAAATACATTTTCTTTTTGAAAATTATTTTGTTAAAGTAATAAATTCTACTTGAAAACTCTAATACTATCAAATATCATGACAGCATTAAGAAATTCGGTTTCAGGTTGAAATTTATTCAAATGGTTTGTAATTTTAATAATGAAAACTCCAAATACATTGTCTGTTGGCGATCTTTTAATAATTCACATTCATAATTTGTCAATTTAAAATGAAAACGGTAATCTTGTTTAACAGTTCTAAATTAAAAGATGGAAAGTCGTCAAATTTTTGTATATGAAGGTAGATCTACTTATCTTCACTATTCATCT